>CM068369.1:392235009-392806475 GCA_034769895.1 Magicicada septendecula
GTCACACTCAGTCCACGTGGCAGCGGCGTTGTCACAATTAACTCTACTCCTACTTATCGACACATAGTGTCATCTTCGTAATTTTGCTTTTACAAAATATTTTGCTACAGCTGAAGTTTAACTCTTTTGACCGATAACGATTGCTTTGATTGCCGACATTAACGGTTAAAACGACGCAGTACAACAATAGTTCGTGTATTGGGGATCACGATGGTTCATCAGATAATCATAAATTGGACGGTACATTGCTAAATATTGTTCAAGGAGAGGCAGGGTTTCTGTAATTCATATATTAATGCATACAGTTCTCACGACGCGTCTGCTGTAAAAACATTCTTAAGCATTCTTAACGGTAATTATCCCTGAATTGTTTTATTCAGGCAACTTTGCCTGAAGTGGAAAATTATAAATGAGACTTCCCTACGCCTTCTCTATAAATTTTAAACTCTTCTTCTCTAAGATTTTACTGAATTTCTTTAGGGATATTTCTTTTTTAACGTGCTTATTGTTTGTAAGTAATTTATGTTTTTACGTGAAAGTGGTGTACCAAGTTGTTCTGTAACAGCTGGAGGAATACAATCTCTTGTTTTAATACATGCGACATTATCAGGTTCACCACTTCCGCACTGCAGCTATTTCCGTAGCCGCTACCCGTATCACTTTACCGGTGTTCAACATAACACAAAGATACGCTTAAAAAATGTGTAACTCTGAATAGCTTTGTAATACTGAAAAGACACATTATTAGTTCGTTAGATAAGTTACGGTAACACAAACTTTCAAAAAAAGAAAAAATAATAAGTATAAAAATTGATATATTGCTTATTCACAATGAATATTCATTACAGTGAATGCTAATATAATAATATTTATATTTTCATAATAATATTTATTATATTTTGGTAACTTTTCATACTTCTGCAGAGTTAAAGTTGAACTCTACAGTACTTGTTGATAGTATCATAATGTTTTTTGCTTTAAGCTTTTGTATTCCTCTAAAGAAGCTAATAATAACGCTAACATACTTGGATAAGATAGTTGTAAGCATTAAAATTTTTAATTTAAACTAATCTTTTTGTGTGTAGAGCAAACTAACGTGAAGTTTAAATTAAAAACACAAAATTAACGCAAGTTTAAATTTCCCTGTTACGCAGATCGAGAAGTCGGTCCATTAGGAAACCGGTATTGAACGTAAGGTTCTAAAACTCAACTGACAGTGAGGGTGTGTGTATTACAGTGATCTCTTGCGATTTGCTTAGCCTCAGTTTCCTGTAACCACGTTCTTCATGTTAGAGAATTCACCGATGCACACATTGTGTTTAGAATAAAATACTTAAAGATACACAAGCATAAGCAAACACACCCACACACACACACACACACACACACACACAATAAATGTATGTACATTAGCTACTCTATAAACCTAATAGATTTTTATATTTGAGCTGTTCTCTCAAACACACTAAATAGACCAGCGTAATTTTTATTTAGTGACACACCAGATTGTTTTTAGTTGAATGGTAAGTAAGTTAATAATACTTAGATTCATTTTTTTTTGTACACGTGTTAATAATATTTATAAGTAATTTGTTAATTTGGATGTGCATATACGATCCATAAGAGTAATCAGACTTACTTATGGAAGTACTCTAACATTATTTTGTAAATGGACACCTGTAAGCTTGACGTGTGAGTTACGTAAAGGAGGTAGCGTCAATATGTCGTAGATAAGAAGCTTCTCACTTGAGACATCTCTCCGTAAGCACGGACGTTCACGCCTTACAACACGCCATTTCCACATCCAACTGTGGCAAGTCTCCTTTGCTAAACTAAACTTAATTAAATAAGCTAATTACAATTTACTAAATATAACCCATAAACAAAATAAGGATAAGACGATGCAAACTTTGAGTATTGTTTTAAATTATACAGGCCTTTTTGGACATAAAATATCACGACACAATTCGTCATAGAAAATTTGACATCTCCTGATCATATGCTCTAATATCTTTAATGTACAGCATAAGGCTATACTTTTTACTGTTATAACAAGTTAGAGTGACTACGGTTATGACATTTGGCCGTGACCAAGACTTAACAGATTTGTCATTTTAAAGAAAGCAGCCTTAAAAATGTTTAGTATCAACACACCCGTATTAAATAGAATAGAAAATGAATTAAAACTTTTCTTAATTTGTTTTGTTAAAATTTACACTAATATTTAGACGAAATAAGAAAAGGGAATAAATTAGACTGCAGAAATTATAGAGATATCTCAATGTTGTGTACAGGTTACAAAATATTCAACCGAATACTGCAGAAGACACTGGAACCATATGTTGAAAGAATATTGGGGGAATACCAAGGTGGCTTTCGGAGTGGAAGATCCACTATAGACCAAATCTTCAGAGTTAAAATACAGATGGAGAAGATGTGGCAAAACAATCTGGACCTAATACAAATCTTTGTAGATTTTAGGCAAGCGTATGACAGCATAGATAGGAATAAACTTTTTGAAATTATGCTGTAGGCATACTTTCAAATACCTATTAAATTAGTACAACTGACAAGATTGACAATGATACAGACAACACCCAAAGTCATATTGCAAACGGGTATGGCAGATCCTTTTAATGTCACGAGAGGGTTAAAACAGGGCGATGGGCTGGCACCAACACTGTTCAACTTAGCACTTGAATGTGTGATCAGGAAATTGTAAATTGATAAGAATTCAACATTAGAACATAAAATGGTCCAGATTGTAGGGTATTCAGATGACATCAATATTATGGCAAGATCCCAAGGAAGAGCAAAAGAGACATTCCAGGAACACGAAGGTGAAGCAGAAGAGATAGGATTGCAGGTTAATACAGACAAAACAAAGGTTATGATCACCACTCGGAAGAAAACCAGGAAACCTGAACAGTTTAAAATTGAACCACTAAACCTGGAAATAGTGAATCAGTTTTTAAACATTTGGGATGTTGGATGGCAAAAAAAAATGAAGAAATAAATGAAATAAGGAAAAGGATACAGTCCGCAAATAGAACATATGCTTCATTGACATCTATATTCAAGACAAGGAATATCCACCATGAGTCTAAGGCCACATTATATAAAGTTATGATTAGACCGGTGATAACATATGGCAGCGAGACTTGGACTCTGAACAAACAAGCCGCTAACATAGTCAATACTTTTGAAAGGAGAATTTTGAGGAGAATATATGGACCAATCCAAATAAACGGGATATGGAGAATGCGTCACAATGAGGAGCTATACAAGCTGTATAAAGACAATGATCTGACCACCACCAACCGACTGCATAGACTGCAATGGGCAGGACACATCATTAGGATGGAAGACAACCCAATACCTAGGAAGGTACTGTTTAGTCAGATCGAGGTTAGAAGGCCTGTCGGAAGACCCAAGACACGCTGGATTGATGCAGTGACGAGGGATGATGATAATTTACTTAAAATAAAACAATGGACATCGATCCCCAAGGACAGAGGCCGATGATTATGGAGGCTAAGGTTCAACTTCGAACTACGATGCCATAGAAAAAGAAGAAGATTTAGACGAAATCTACACTAAACTTTTGTTTGCGTCAAGAAATCCAAACTGATTTAGGAAAAAATATGCTTAATCTTTGTGAATTTAGAAAAAACATTCAATGGATTAGCAAGAGACAATTTATTGATGATTTGTACGATAAAGGAAATAATTGTGACCACAAAAATTAATTCAAAACGTTTGTGCGTACAGTTATAAGTAGGTGTAGTGTAACCCATCTTTCTATTTTTTTGCTTTATAAAAAAAAAAACAATTTATTATTATTTTTTTTTTTAAAGAGGGGCCACTAGTTATCTAAAACTAGGCGGAAGGCCTAGAGAAGCAAAAATGCGCTGGGTCCAGTGAGACGGGACTTGCAATTAAAACTCGGTCGACAAACAGCAATAACAATCTTTTATTAACTTTCTTAATTCCCATAATTCATGTTACATATGTATATATTAATTACAATTCCCATTATTTGTTAATAAATCTTAATTCAAAAATTTCAATATCACCTATCAGCGCAATTATAACAATAGTCTCGATAAATAAATAAATTTCAATATATAAATAAATCAATTTCAATAAATCAATTTCAATAGTACCATGTAGTCATCATTCCTTCAAATAATTCACCCACATATATATATATCAATCTTGTTCATTATTTTAACATATAATTCAAACACATAATATAACACACATATACCTATACATCACATAATCACAGATAAATTACCATTATAAAGCCTGGCGCACCGCCTGCATATTTTATCAAATACATACATGAAGAAGGTAGAGAAAATCTGGACTTGCCATAATAACAAGAAAATACCATTATAAACTTAAGGTGCCAGCCCAGCCTGTATAAATTTTATAAAATTGTAAAATTTTCCCTTTTATAAAAGTATAAAAATTTAGAGCAATTCTGAATCCATCATAACAGCAACCTCTTTACATTTTTATAATGTCAGCAGACAGACTAAGAACAGTAATACTTCGGTCAGATACAGATATACTTGTAATTTGAGACAACATTTGTAATAAGTAAAGATAATAGAACAATAATGCTTATATTGTTAATACAATGATATATAATATTTAATTTGTAATGACATACAAGGATAAGTTAGACTTGCTATAATGACAGGCAAAATGTAAAACTAGTAGATTCATATAATGCACAGGACATTTGTCCTAAAAAGGTTACATGTTTAGAAAGAATTCATTCTTTAATCATAACGGTTTGATAATAAGCAAAATTAACTAGACAAGTTTAGCAAGTAAAAGCCAGAATCTAAGTTACAATAACAAGCACCGCCTGTACATTTCATTCCATTTAAAATCTGATAATCTCTGAATATTAATTGTATATGCCTTAAAAAAAATAAATTTTAATATCAGCCATCTGTGCATATATAAAATTAAAACCATGTTGTATACTAGCAGCTGTAGGAGTGTGCCAGAATAGGCCTGACCTGACAAGGTGAGACCAGTAGAAAACCTGCATGAAACGGCATCAACAGGTGCCTAACCTGTGCCCAGAAAACCTATTTAGAAATCAACACGGAAACGGCATGAAAAACCAAAACCCCCAGCCCTTAAATACAGGAAAATAATTAAATATGAAACTCCAGTAATACTCAGAAGACATCTGAACCAGCCGGTTCGGAGTCAAGAAACTCATACCTATACTTAATTTTAAGGAACAAATTACCCTTACAACATTTGCATTCAAAATCTATGAAAAAGGCTCTGGCACGCTCCCACAGTGCAGCTCACAATTACAGTAATAGTACGTTATAAGTGTGAATAATGTTCATAGTAAATGTCTTGGTGACACACCCTTGATTTAACTATCTAACCGGATAAGCAAATTGTTCTAGCACAAATTCGTCGCACTGATGTTCTGCGGGCCAGGCTAATAATAAAGAAAAGAGTTCATATCACCTTAACTGAAGTGGCTGCATCACACAGTATTGGTAGCTAGCTCCCTCCTCGGTACAGACAAGGTTTCAGGCGGTTCATGGCTGGTGAAGACGGCAGTACACCAGCTGTGGCCAGATCTCCATTTCTAGGGCGAGAACCCGGGAAGTCTCAAGCGCTTAGCCTGCCATCAAAGATGAGAAGAAATCAAACGAAAATTCTCTGCTGAACCGAGGAAGCAAGCGAGGTGTATTCGTAACGAGAGCTATGCAGTGACTGATTCTTGCAACGTGCACAGAAACGCAACCCAAATTCGGCCCACCAGATAGCGTGCACTGCCGGACAGTGCCATACAGATATCGCCTCGCTCACTGACATCGAAATTATTATTGGAAAAAAAAATATGTATATCCTCGATCGCCGGGTTATGCAAACACCGGCACACCCCCACCCCAAAAGGGCAACCTGGTTGCCCCCACACCTGAACTCAGGGGGTACACTGCAGTGTAACCCTCCCCTTTTAGCCAAAATTCAAATGTGATCCCAGTGGTCCTTGCTCTCAGGAGAAAAGAGGAATCTCACAACTGCGGCCACCCCCATGCGACCCCATCCGCCACGCCAACCCCACGGGACCGCCCCAACACGTCACCCTCTCCGGTGACCATCACCTACTTCCACCGGTCCCACTCACATTCCCGTCCGAAGACCAAACAAGGTCTCACCCACCTTGGTATGCGAGTGACCGTACTACCTGTCGTCCACCTCTTGGACCGACCAGCCATATGCACCAACAAGGCATCTCCATCCTTGCCATATGGCTGGCCCACACCCCTACACTAGGGCGGACGGCCCCGCTTAGCCGGACAGAGAAGACCACATCAAGGGCACGCGAACATTCATCCCAACTCTTACTTCACATTTGATTACATCATAACTAGCAGGGGAGGTTTACTTCAACACAGCACCGTCGATACACCATATATATATATATATATATATATATAGATATAGCAGCCCATCAGTTTAACCAATACCCCATAGAAATTAGCTGTGATTGTAGAACATTTTTGATGCAGAATAATTCGCCATCAGATCGGTGTTCAACAATCGATGACGTTGAACTGATGCCCTAAATTGAAGAAAATATATACAAACGTTTATACAAGTAACAATTCACCCATCAATTCAAACTCGTTTTATACACTTTTACTCGTTATGTCTATGTATATATATAAACTTTGTATATATGAATCTACATAATTACGCTCAGAATCTTGATGGCTTATCTTAATATAAAATAAAAGTCATTGTATATATGTATGTATGTATGTTCCACATCTCCTCCTAAACCACTGGACCGATTTCAACCAAACTTGGCACAAATATTTTACGCAACGAGAGAACCAACATAGGACAGGTGTTTTTTTTCGATACGATCCTTTGGGGGGGGGGGTCCTTTAGGGTCTTAAAAACTATTAGATCTGGTTACCATGGCAACCCAATAGAATACATTCTGGTTGCCATAGCATCGGTGGAGGCATCCTGCGTAGACTAGCCCGGGAGTCTACTCGGGACATCCGACGGGCCTTCCCCGGAGTCCGTCCAGGGAACCCGGGGAATCTTATGTCGGATCTCGCGAAAAACGGCCGGGCCCGAGTTCCAGCGCCTCGCCCGGCATGTCGAAGGCTTTCCCGGCCTTCGGAGAAACTTCCGTACCCCGGGGAGGTCTCTGACCAAGTTCTAGCGCGGGAGTTCAACCTGCCGGGATCCCGGAAGATGCAGGCGGTGTCCCGGCATAGGTAGAAGCCTCCTGCGTAGGGAATTGCGCGGGAGTCGTCCGACGGGCCTTCCCCGGAGTCCGTCCACGGAACCCGGGCAGTCTTAGGACGGATCTCGCGAGAAACCGTCGGGCCAGAGTTCCAGCACCTCGCCCGTTATGTCGACGGCTTTCCGGGCTTCAGAGATCCTTCAGTACCCCGGGGATGTCTCAGACAATGTCCTAGCTCGGGAGTTCGACCAGCCTGGATGCCGGAAAAAGCAGGCGGTGTCCCGGCATAGGTAGAAGCCTCGCGCGTAGGGAATAGCGCGGGAGTTGTCTGACGGGCCTTCCCAGGAGTCCGTCCACGGAACCCGGGAAGTCTTAAGTCGGATCTCGCGAAAAACGGCCGGGCCAGAGATATAGCGCCTCGCCTGGCATGTTGACGGCTTTTCCGGGCTTCGGAGTACCTTCCGTACCCCGGGGAGGTCTCTGACAAAGTCCTAGCGCGGGAGTTCGACCGGCTTGGATGCCGGAAAAATCAGGCGGTGTCCCGGCATAGGTAGAAGCCTCCCCCGTAGGGAATAGCGCGGGAGTTGTCTGACGGGGCTTCCCTAAGTTCGTCCACGAAACCCGGGAAGTCTTAAGTCGGATCTCGCGAAAAACGGCCGGGACAGAGATCTAGCGCCTCGCCTGGCATGTTGACGGCTTTTCCGGGCTTCGGAGTACCTTCCGTACCCCGGGGAGGTCTCTGACAAAGTCCTAGCGCGGGAGTTCGACCGGCTTGGATGCCGGAAAAATCAGGCGGTGTCCCGGCATAGGTAGAAGCCTCCCGCGTAGGGAATAGCGCGGGAGTTGTCTGACGGGGCTTCCCTGGAGTTCGTCCACGAAACCCGGGAAGTCTTAAGTCGAATCTCGCGAAAAACAGCCGGGCCAGAGTTCCATCGTCTCCCCTGGCATGTCGACGGCTTTTCCGGGCTTCGGGGAACCTTCCGTGCCCCGGGGAGGTCTCCGACAGAGTCCTAGCGCGGGAGTTCGACCGGCCTGGATGCCGGAAAAATCAGTTGGTGTCCCGGCATAGGTGGAAGCCTCCCGCGTAGGGAATAGCGCGGGAGTTGTCTGACGGGCCTTCCCTGGAGTTCGTCCACGGAACCCGGGAAGTCATAAGTCGGATCTCGTGAAAATCGGCCGGGCCAGAGTTGCAGCGTCTCGCCTGGCATGTCGACGGCTTTTCCGGGCTTCGTGGAACCTTCCGTACCCCGGGGAGGTCTCCGACAGAGTCCTAGCGCGGGAGTTCGACCGGCCTGGATGCCGGAAAAAGCAGGCGGTGTCCCGGCATAGGTGGAAGCCTGCCGCGTAGGGAATAGCGCGGGAGTCGTCCGACGGGCCTTCCCTGGAGTCCGTCCACGGAACCCGGGAAGTCCTAGGACGGATCTCGCGAAAACTGCCGGGCCAGAGTTCCAGCGCCTAGCCCGGCATGTCGACGGCTTTTTCGGGCTTCGGAGAACTTTTCGTACCCAGGGGAGGTCTCTGACAATGTCCTAGCGCGGGAGTTCGACCGGCCTGGATGTCGGAAAGTGCAGGCTGTGTCCCGGCATAGGTAAAACACTCCCGCGTAGGGAATAGCGCGGGAGCCGTCCGACGGTCCTTCCCCGGAGTCCGTCCACGAAACCCGGGGAGTCTTAGGTCGGATCTAATTACGGCCGGGCCAGAGTCCACGGTTCTTATAAATAAATATATAGGTTATGATATCGAAGGTGGTGTATGCGTCTTAAGAAACTTTTTAATAGTGCGTGAATTCAGAGTTGTTTCAGTTTGAATTTAAGATATGTTAAGATAGAAGTAAGTTATAAGCGAGTATAAAAAACAATTTTTTGATAGCGAATGTATTCAGATCGTAGTGTTCAGACAATATAAATGCGCTTGCTTCAGTTTGAATTTAAAAATTGATAAGCTGAAATCTATAGAGGTATTGTATTGTTAGAATAGGTTTAGGAGACACTAATTTAACTAATACCTTATTTCACCATTAATACAATGAATTATAAAACGACAGTTAAGTACGCAGCGCATGCAAGTACTGTAGACATTTTATTGAAAACTAATTTAGCTGTTCGCCCTCTCCCAGAGTTAGAAATCGAGCAGGAGCATCACGCGCAACAGAATTCTTCTCCAGATATAAGAATAAAGTTTATGACATGTTCTTAAACAGGTGCGGTACAGAGTAATCTATTCCTCCAGTGAGAATGTGAACGTAACAGTATAAGGAAGATTATACAATATAGAAGTAATATAACGTTAGAACAAGAATAGGTGCCTATGAGCCTATGAATATATTATGAACCCGAGCAACGCTGGGTAAATCGGCTAGTATCTAGTAAATGCCACGATTTTTGTTTGTTTTCGCGTTGTCTTTACGCTAATTTTTTTTTTAACGTTCTAATAGCCTATCTAATATTCCATACATGTAAAATATATATAACATGTTGCATGTTGTCAAAATTACTAATTTACGTTACTAAAAGTGATTACTGTAACACATACGGGAACAAGGGTCTTTTCAAGTATTTGTCTACAAACAACTCTCACAGCGTTCACGGCCCGCCAAGCTCCCCCACCAACGTTCCCGCCAGTCCCTTCTCCTACAGGAGCGGTGTGAAGGAGGAGTGATGGGCACAGCACTACACACTAGGGATGAGCATCGCCAGAAAACCATCGATGTTAACATCGTGAAGAGTACATCGATGTTAAAAAAACATCGGTATGAAAACATCGATGTTTTAAGATTTCAAACATCGATGTTTTTATGCCAATGTTGCAATTCAAATTAAAATCTATGCTTTTTACATGTTTGTAATAGTACAAATAATTGGGGATGAATAATAAATAAAAATAATTAAAGAGAAGAATAATATACCCCGATACTTTACTCATTTACCTTATCAGAAGATTCTGAAAAACCACATGCCCTTGGGTGACCACCACATTTTGACAGGCGGAATGTGGAAACCTCAACACTGTACCCGAGAAAACAATTTAAATACATCTAGCTTCCCCGTATCAGAATTTCCAGGGCCGTTGACAAACTCGTTGAGAATAGGTTAGGTAAAGGCGAGGTGACGTTAAAATAATTTAACTCACATTCATAATTAACTAAATCTGTTCATTATTATTTATTATTAAATGATTATAAAGTGTTTTGAACAAACATACATAAAACCACCCTTTAACAAAAACAGAAACCTCTTTACATCTATGTCAGTCAGGTTTGTTTACTCCTAGTGAAAGTTTAAATTAGTATTCCCAAAGAGAGATAGGCCTATAAATTCTCTTATTTTCTTTTAAACAGTAAAAGCTTAATAAAATCACAGTGTAAAGTAACACTGTTAATACTTTTAGATTCAATTTATTTTTTATAACAAATTATACAGGTACAGTAAAACCTCTCTAGTCCGACCCCCGGCTGGTCCGACCGCGGCTCAGGCACCGACTTGTTGATGACTCACCAGCTTGTTTACATACTTGTCAGTTGTTTCGCTGCCTCAGTGAGCCGGCATCTTGTGTCTAGTGCGCAGTGTTGCCAGGTCTTCCGATTTTTTTTAATGTTCCAGAAAATACGAAATTTGGTGTAAATCTTCCGAATTTTTTCCTAGTCTCGTTTCAGTGCTATGTCGCATTTCTAGAGTTTTGTTTTTGCGTACGATATGACGTCAAATCTGGTGTTTCATTGCAACCGCAATTATAATCGCTTTCAATAAAATTTTATAAGAGGTCTTGTCAAAAATTATAGTTCCTTCCTCCTGTCACAAACAATAATTATGACCACCCATACACAATGATGTAATAAGCATTTTGCAATATCCACATATTGTATCATACTGCTATTCAAATAAGAGTGACTAATCGTTATAGTTTAGTCTCAAGCTGACAGAATCGCACTACATGACTGCACCTGAATAAACAGATACTGTAATGTCTAGCCTACACCAGGTCATAATAATAATAATACATTAATATTGTCTCTCCGGTTCTTTACGGATAGTTTACATCTGCTTGTTTTTTAACACACACACACACACACACACACACACACACACACACACACACACACACACACACACACACACACACACACACACACACACACACACACACACACACACACATTTCGCGTACGAGGCTGTTATTACTGTTACTTCTTGTGCTTATTAAGTGGTCTAGAAATATGAAATAAAGAAAGGTGAGTGTTATTGTTTGTTCTCAACTGGCCACATGTTATAGTACACTTCCACTATTATCTCACTAACGTTTGGCGTTATAATTCACCACATAGTACACTATTATTAAATGTTTTTCAAAAAATGTATCACTCAAACTTTACAGTTGTATTAATAATTTACAAGGCATGAACAACACCATCAGAACTAAACGCATATGTCTTAAAATCACACTCGCACTTCTAATCACTACAACACTCGCTGTGAACTGATTACTACTAAAAGCCAGCTGCTGCTTACAAAAATCACTTCACCTTCAAAAGTAGGTTCATTGCACAAAGGTAGACAAAATTTTCCAAAAATATATATCAACTATACCATAACGAAGGCGAAGGCCAGTACACTGTTGGAGAGACAAACGCAGAGGAAAATGAAAACACATTTTCAGTTTAGAACAACTTCGACAAAAATAAAACCTAATGCATTACATGTAGAAAGAATGATGGATTTTTTCAATAGATTTTACACACTTAACAGTTTGTATTAGGAACTAGATCCTGTCTGTATTTTTTCTGTAAGTAACTGATGGCTTGTTTCACTATAACTGTTTTCCATATTTTTTTTAATGTTTTGTAGCTCAGTAGTTTTCTGTATAAGCTACGGGAAAATTCATAGCAGATGCCAGGTAGGTGTATGTATCACATGTAATAAAATATAAAGATGATATTTCAGCTTTAAAAAAAAAACAGTCATGTGATGTTATTATGTAATGTGATGTTTGACCTATACACCCAAAACAAATAAGTTAAAATCCATAGAGAACTAAGAATATTGATTTTCATATAATTTAATGCTATCTTGTGTTTTGCATATGGTTTTACTGTGGTTTAACTGTTAAGACCTGTAGAGATTTTTTTTAAGAAAATGTACACATTAAAACCCCTATAGAGCTCCTTAACAGACCATAAAAAAGAGCTTTATATGGTGGTCAAATTTCTACGGATGGGGGGGGCTACATTCTTAACAAGGATTGACACCAAGCATCTTTCTTCACAGTGTCAAGTGGAAAGGAGACTTTCAGCTCCTTTGACATTAAGTGATCAGAATATTTTAGGAATGTGACAACAATAAGCCAATGCCACCTAGATCCACTTCTGTTGCTGAAGGTCAGAGTGACACTGGTTCACAGCAGAAAGAATACCCGATTATGACAAATTATTTTCGACGGCTACCTGCTATAGGAACCCTTTAAATTAAACATGAAAACTACTTTCAAATGAGCATGATACTTTAACCCAAACAAATTAGGTACCGGTATCTGTTGTTTTAACCAATTTGTAATTAACATTTTTTGACAGTCTAAAATAATCCAGACTGCAAGAACATAGGCCTACAGTATATGTTATTAAATTATTCTTTAAATTTATTGGGTTTCTAGAACTGTTATTTTCCCATATGCATTGTTTTGATTTTCAATCCCTGTCGTTGAGGTTTTACTGTATTTTCTAAAACCTTTCAGAAAACCGCTGTATTCTCATTCTCAGAACAGTAACCTATGTGTTGTTAGTAAAAATCATTAGTAAAAGCTGTGGTTAATTATGCATTTATTATGTATTAAATACTAGTCTACCGACTAATTAATACAGTACCATTTTTTTATACAGATTCAGGCAAATTAAATTAACCTGTTTGAATCTGAGAGCCTGATGAAATCAAACAAAGCAAATTTTATACAACAGGTATGTGTAAGACAAAATTTCAAAGACAACCAGATCAACTAATAGTGTGTGTGTGCGCGTGTCTGTCCGTATGGGGGGGGTGAGACAGTTTGTTTTACATCAGCAAAATAATTACATTTATTACATACCGTTTTACTTAAAAAGATAAGCATAATTATAATATTCCAAAAACCTAATTAATACAATATTACAATTTTAATTATTGATTGTATAATAATCCCTTAATTATGTTTATAAATAATTGTAGGAGTATTCATCAGATGTATACTGGAATTGGTACAGGTAGCCAGGGGTGCCCATCCCCCCAAGGCCTAATGCGCAAATCCCCCCCAAAAGTCTCAGCACCCCCCACCCCAATTGAAAAGTGCCCGCCGACCGGTCTACAAGCTTAGCACACGGTCACGCACACATTTTTACTTTCACGATTTATTATTCACGTACCCTCTGACTCATTGACAGGATGTTGCTGCAGGCTGCCATGGTCAGTTTTCCAAATTCCAAAACAAAATTTACTACTAGTTGTACTGGTAGAGACATTTATGACGCCAGTTCGTTAAAACAATCATAAAGATATGCAATTGCTTTAGTTTTTTACTAATACCTTAGTTTGTTGCACAAACATGGTAAAAATTTCCATCAATGTTGGATTTAAAATGTTATTCTTGAAAAAATCCCCCCCAAAAATTCTGAAAGTTATTATTACTGTACTGGAACTGAACACATTTGTCCATAAATTCGAGAATTATAACAGAATTACAAATATTAAAAACACAAAATTGTGTTAAATCAATCAGTCATGTAACAGTGGTTATTATTTGTTATTTATATTGTTGTAAAATAATATTTAATGACTATATGGTCTATAGAGAGTATTTTGTATTGTAAAATTATGTAGACGTCGACATTTACACTCTTCCCCCTCTCACTCGCATGCTCTCTCACTCTCTCTCTCCTTTACTATCTACCACTCCCTCTCACTCGCTGTCTCACGCAGTCTAAAACACATACGTAAATCTCTCTCTCTCTCTCTCTCTCTCTCTCTCTCTCTCTCTCTCTCTCTCTCTCTCTCTCTCTCTCACACACACACACACACACACAGCAAGATACACAGGCTAGCGCGCACACACACCGACAGACGCACAAATACATATACGAGTACACTTACACACACCCGCACAGATTTCGTAATCTCCACAACACGCTCTCTCACACTCCCCCAGTCTCATTCTCTCTCTCTTTCTCTAAATTAAGGATTTTATTATTATTTGTATTTAGTATTTTTAATATTATTTAACAATTATACATCACTCTTAACTACAGGAATCACAGTTTCATTCACAAATTACAAGTGTGTGTGTGTGTGTGTGTGAGAGAGAGAGAGAGAGAGAGAGAGAGAGAGCGTGCACCTGTCAATGAGAAGTAAAATAACTTATTTCCAAGAAGTCTTAAAAGTAATTAAATATTTCAGGTCTACTGCTGTTTTTTAAAGGGACCTGATGCATATTGTCTTATACATTTTTCAGAAGCCTGCAACTTTCACTTTGAAATTTTTTATTATGCAGTAATAGTGCCTTTGCACGTGCATCTTCAGCGAATAATCGTCTTTATTAAATCATGATTGCCCATTCGGTTGGGACGAACAAAGTTGATTAAATACAGCTGTAATTAAGAAAATGAAAATACGGTTGTGAGACAGAAAGCTGAGCTGTAATGTTTATTTGGGGGTAAAGTAGTGAGATATTTTAGCGAAAATACAAAATCTGTATCCATATCCTCTGAATTTTGTATGTGTAGTAATTTGACAGAATTAATATGTCTCAACATTCATTTCAAATTTTGAAACGCTTTCAAGAAGTTTGTAAACTATGTTAACAAAAACTATATTTTGTTATCAGTTATATATTATATTTATGAATATGGTTAAATACAGAGATCTACGGAAATATACACACAATGAAAAGCTATGACTAAACTATTTGTCATTTAGGTATTATGGTTACAAATTTAACTAAAATACTAACTAGTAGTTGAGAACTTTTAATACTTATTTTATGATTGTCTGATGTACGGTTATGTTACTAATAACTTGTTAGTAAAATAGCAGAGTAGTTAGGTTTTTTAAATTTGTATGATAATATAAGAATTGTCTCATATTGGAATTTAACTAACTTAATAATAAATGTAATATCTTCAAATAAATACACAGCAAGTTTATTTTCACCTGACGCAAGTTTCACAGAAATTATTCTGTTTCTTCAGAGGTTTGTTTGAATTGTCATTGAATGTTCAATTGTAAGCGAAACATTCAATTGCAATACAAACAAACCTCTGAAGATACAGAATAATTTCTGTTAAACGTGCGTCAGGTAAAAATAAACCTACTTGTAGTGTATTTATTTGAAGATATTATATGGAAGACCTCAGGAAACTCACCGAGTTACTTACAAAATATTATTAATAAATGTATTCCGTTCTGGTAGTTCTGGTCGCTTACAAGTGCTATGATAATGTCTTAGTGGTATGACTTGTACAAATGTTTATAGGACCGCTAGCGAATTATATTACTACTACAGATTAGCAAACAGCGGATAGTCAGATATGCAGCCAGGTGTCTAATAAAGCATAGATAAGATCGGCGCTTAGAGCACGCTACCCACGAAATACGTGGTTTGATTTTTTGTAGAATTTCTATTGCTAATTGTAAGAAATACAGTCAACATAAAGTAGAGTACAAGGAGTGATGCTTACGCGTGATTTTACATACTGTGAATTACGACAGATAATAGTTGCTTTGATGCCTGTCATTCTTTTAAACGGGAGAGTAATAAGTGGTATTGATCCGCTTTTACTATTAATCTCTGTACTATCATTAAGAGCCGTCGCTCTAATTTATGCAAACTGGCAACTCGAAATCAAAGTGGCGGCCGTACTTGTGCTCGTAAATAAAGACTGCATTGCATTGCATTGTGGATGCGGGGTGTCTTTGCACCCGTGGCTTATTTGCAGCATCTGGAGCGTGTCCAATGGCTGCCAGAAGTGAACATAGTGCTGGTACATTTTCGACTGGTAACCTAAAACTGGAAAGGGAAACCGCCAACCAGTTAACTGTGAAGGCGGGGGAGTATAAATTTTATTTTGATTTGTGCACTGCCGCTGGTACCGATTCGAGCAACAGATGTTGCCCGTTTCAAGTCCAGTCAGCAGACGCCCTGAGGGCGTCGGTCGCTCCCCTCGAGGCGGAGAGCCTCCGTACCAATGATTGATGAGATGACAGCGACAAGCAGCCGACTCAGCGTGCTAGGAAGTGGTCAGGAAGGAGAGAAGGACAGTTTATGTGAAAAAAACTCTGGTCTAGGACTGATGATTACATTTTTAGTTTAACTGAAATAGGATGGCGTATGGCGGGTCATCAAGAAGCGCCGAGGGCGCTTGACCCGAATGGGCGGTGGTGGTTCTGATGCACTGATGGTTCGTAGGTATGGGAAGGTGGAGGTCGAGGCTTTAGTAAACAGAGTTAGAACCAGCGACCGGACAGAGGCAGACAAGGTAGGAACACGGAGACCCCTTCGAAACACGTCGTCCCTTACAAACCAAGGGGACCCCGTCAAGGATCGGAGGGTTCGGGACTGGAACGCTTCCAGCCTACACCTGTTGTTGGTGGATAAAAGAGACCGCCAAGCGGGAGCCGCATAGGTCAGTACAGACCTGAGAAAAAGCAGATAGATGGTAAACTTCGTGCGCATGGCCAGGCGGCTGCGACACGAGAGGAAATGAGATAATTTGGCTCAGACGCCGCGAGCCTTGGCAAGGGTTTCTGTCACGTGGGCGTTGAAGCAAAGTCGACGATCTAGCCGAACGCCTAAATACTTCACCGATTCTTTGTAGGCGATGGGCCTCCCTTCCAGGGAGAGGGACTGGCATCGGGAGATGGACTTACGGGTGAAGCAGATCGCATCGGATTTCTCCGTGTTGATCGTCACCCGCCATTTCCGTAGCCAGTCCGGAAGCTGGTTCAACTGACACTGGAGCTTTGTACTCGCAAATCGCGGGGACAGGGAGCTGCAGTGATACATAGCGTCGTCAGCGAACAAAGACAACGTGACTCCGGGCAATACAGGCAGGTCGTTCGTGTACACAAGGTACACAACGGGGCCGAGGACAGATCCCTGTGGTACGCCGGCGGCGACGGGTCGAACTGTAGAACAGGACCCGTCGACGCTCACGCTGAAGGTTCGGTCGCTGAGATACGACCGGAGGAAAAACACTATGGACGATGGTAGAGGGGAATTGGCAAGTTTTAAAAGAAGACCTTCGTGTCAGACTTTATCGAAGGTGGAATTTATCACGTCCAACAGTACGGCGGCCGTAGCCGCTCGCCTGTTGGTGGCGTCTGACAAGTGCTTAACAACGCGGACCAATTGAAGCGTGGTCGAGTGCTCTCTGCAAAACCCGAACTGTTCGCTGCTGATGAAACCATCTAGCAGCGGCGAGATGCGAGCCAGCAGGAGACGCTCGAACACCTTCGAGATGACTGGTAAGAGATAGATTGGGCGATAGCTTTCAGGAAGCATTCGCGGCTTGCAAGTCTTCGGAATCATTACGATATTGGCTGTTTTCCACAGGCGGGGAAAGTACTGTTGCCAGAGACAGTAGTTAAACAGCTCAAGAACGAGGTCAACGCCTGAGGCCGGTAGATTTTGTAGAGCAGCGGCCCCGATCCGGTCAGGACCGGGGGCGCGTCGGCGATTTAGTCGGCAGATAGATGAAACTAGTTCACCCCTGTCGAACGGGAGGGCTGGGACATCGGGAGGGCGAGAAAAATGTCCAGATAGGAAGTCACGGACTGCTGCCGAGTGGACAGGGTCCGAGACGCCTTGGTGAACAGTAAATTGTACCTCCATGCAGTCGACGAAGACCTCAGCCTTGCCTTCTGACGAAGATACAACCCCGTTCAGAGTTTCAAGCGGGTTGGGAGTTCTCTTCTCGCGGGTCAGTCTACTCGCCGCTCTCCAGACGGAGGCGTGGTAGACTTCAAGAGACTTAAGATATGAGTCCCATCGATCAGACGTAAAGAGACTGGGCCTGAAAGCGCCTTTTGACGCCGGGGTCACGGGTCCTTTGCCATCTGCGGCGGAGCTTGCGCCGTAACCAGATGGCGTGGAGAGCTTCCGGAGGTAGGGCAGAGCGTGGATGGTTCACCTCGAGAGCATAGGTGTGTCGATCCATGACACCTTGGACCAACTCCTGAAGATGAGTGGCTCGGAGATCCAAATCGTCACAAGTGACGATCGGGTCCGCGGGGAGCGATGGAAACCGCCGTGAGAACTCGTCATGGTAGGAGCGCCAGTTGACTCTCCTAACAATCTGAGCGGGAGGTCGGGATGACGCCGACATCTCACGGGCAGTTATAAAAAGGGGATTGTGATCGGATGAGAGATCCGACACTGACGAGACCTGGATGTGATGGGTCAAGTCCTTGGCTATGACAATGTCAAGGACGTCCGGTTGATGACCGGAAAAGGGGAAGTGAGTCGGGTCTTCTGGGCCGACGACTTGAAGTACCGGGTCGTCGGAGACGAACTGATACAGAGATTTTCCGTAGGCGTTGGCTACTTTGCTGTTCCAAGAGGGATGCTTGGCATTTAAGTCGCCGGCTATAATGGTTGGTAGGGGATGATCGAGGAGAGCGTCCCACTCCTCGGGCGGTGGAGGTATCCGCAGGCTGGGCCGGAGATACGCCGCAACAACGCGCAACTCCGATCCGCCTGCGTCTATCGCCACCGCACAACCTTCAACAAGAAATGTATCGAAAGGGGGTAGTGTCCTGTGGGATAATCCGCCTGTGGACTAAGACAGCTGTCCCCCCCGAGGGGCGACAGCCAGGCCGCTGGGGACGATCCTGACGAAAACAGATGTAAGATGGCAGGTTGAAGGTATGGTAGCGAGCTAGATGAGTCTGGCAAAGGAGGACGACATCAGCGTCGTACTCCGTTACGAAAGTCATCAGTTCAGATCGTTGAGGGACTACCCCATGGGCATTCCACGCAACGATCCTAAGACTTCTAGCCATTCAAAGGAAGAAGAGGAAAGAGGGTAGACAAGGATTGAAACACCAGGGCGAGAACCGTGGTTGTATCTGGAGCAGAGCGTAAATAAAGAAGCCAAGTTTATATCAGCGATACTGTAAAATTACATTAATGTTTATTGAATTGCTATGTGCATTTGTTTGTTAGCATTGGCACACCATAATCAACGATTAGCACTGTCTTCGTTTCAATATCAGTCTTTTTTTCTATTTCCCTAGAAAATGTATAGATATTGTTGAACTACATTTATTTCTATGCTGCGTTGTATCAGTGGTCTCTTTATACTTTAAAACCTACGCGATAAGAAATTTTTATTCTTCGTTTGTTTTGGCAAACTAGAACCTATATTCAGCTTGTGGTCACGTCACGTTCAAGTGTTCAGTGTATTGTTTTGTAAGAGTGTCAAAAGATTCAAGGTCAGTAGACCCTGCTGTGTATCGCCTTCCACTTCACTCACGCGCGTTACACTAAAAACACAAACAACAACGTCAGCACATTCTCGTACGATAGCCATAAAACACACACACACACACACCATGCTACTACGAACAAAGAAAGAAAGAAATCATCTCTTTTCCTCTATTTTTTCTGTCTTTATATAATGTTTTTGTTGTTTTCAATTTTATAAGTAGGAGTTCGAGGAGCCTCAACAGTTTAAAAATTATTATCATCATTCATCGTGAATAGGCCTTATATAATCATCAAATAACAATAACACTACAATAAAATAAAAATAATTAGTAAAAACTTTACACGCGTAATCTTGGAACTACCGAATGTAACATGTACGCAGGTAATGTAGAAAAGACGGAAATGATTAACGCAGTAGTAAGGTGAAACTCGAACTTGTCAGTGGATGTGAAGTGTTTGCAAGAGACCCCCCCTCACCGCCGTTGCAAGCGCATACTGTATAACGCTCAATGACTATTGTTACTGTAAGCTGTTACTACTGCGTGACTTTGAAACTTATTACGGTTCTATCGTTTTTTTTAGTACATGTCATTTATCGCACATTAGGTCGTCAATTGTTTTGTTCCGGTCTGTCTGATTTCATGGGTTTGACTTTTGTAGAATGCCGAATAGAAGGAAAGTTGTTTTGTCACTTAAAAATAAACTGGAAATTGTAAAGTGGTTAAAAAATTGTGAATCCAGTCGTGTTTTAGTTGATCGATACGACGTAGGGACCCCCACCATTTCAGATGTAACGTAAAATTCCGATTAGTTGATGCAATTTTGACAGTAAGGATGTAAGTGTACATCGAAAAATTATGGAAAAAACAAAATATGAGGCTGTGTTTTTACACGGTTCCTATACAAACGAGCAAGCGGTGAAGTAGTATCTGACCCTCTATTATTAAAAAAAACTGTGGATTTTAACCAAAAACTTGGCGGAGACTCTTCTTTTATAGCAAGTGCTGGGTGGTTAGGCAAGTTTACTAAATGATACGGGGTTCGTGAGCTCGAAAGTCTCTTCTACTTCTTCTTCACGCCTTACACTGTTTAGCCTGTTCCGGCTCCAAACTGGTCGGACCATCTCTTTTTGGGTCTTCCCAGGCTTCTCTTCCCTATAGGCTGATACAATAAGGCTATTTTGGGGATTCTGTCACTGGCCATTCTGCTAATGTGTTGTTTCCAACTTTCTCGATACTTATTGATAATTTCGTTTACTTCTTTAACTTTCAGTTCCTCTCTTATCTGATTGTTTCTTTTCATATCTAATTTTGTGTATCTATGGAACGCAAAAATTTCATTTCTGTAGCCTGAATTCTTGATATTCGTCTAGCAGAAATTGTCCACGTTTCTGAGCCATAAGTAAGGGTAGAAAGTGCCATGGCTTTGTATAATTTTATTATGGACTCTTTCCTTGCGTTGTCTTTTAGAGCACGTCGCAGAATTCCTTTTATCTGGTTAAATTTACACGGTTAAGACAAATTCTAACATTCCGTCCAAAAACAAGTTGAAGAAAATTAATTCTGTTCTGCTCCGTTCTGTTGTTAATGAATTTTAAGTAGGCTTCCTTCTTCTCTTTCACTAAAGAATATATTTTCCTATTAATATATTCTTTGTATAGGCCTACGAGAGGTTACAGCGTAAACAGTTAAATTCTGAGACTTGTTCTACAATTTTACTATCCAAAACAATTTTTGGTCTAACCGACTATGTTCCTTTAAAAGACATACATTTTTTTTGTCAGATATTTCCACATTAAATTCTTTCGCAGTGTTATTTAACGAGTGGAGCATCCTTTGCAGGCATCTTCATTTGTGGCCAATAAAATCTGATCATCTGCAAACATCAGTCTTAAGCATTTTGCCCGCAACTATGATTCCTCCATTTACACTGTTAAGACAAACTAACAATTCAGTCCAAAAACAAATTGAAGAGAATCAATTCTGTTCTGCTCCGTTCTATTGTTAATGAATTTTAAGTAGGCTTCCTTCGTCTCTTTCACTAATGTTTATAATTCAGGATCCCATGTCTTAGACCACGCTTAGGATTTGATATTTTCTTTGCTCCCAATACTTCTCTTGCGGGGTTTTGTACTACACCTTTTATACATTCCCACTCAGTCTCAATTTCAGGATTGTGGTCTATTTATATTCTTCTTTGATACAAATCTTTTATGGAGTCCTCTTTCCGGTTATCCTGCAATAACGAGGAAGTCATTTTTATTTACCTTATCAATTACTCTTTGCAGTTGTTGGTAGAATTCATCAGATTCTTTTGCCTTCCTTCCTCCGGTGCATAAACTCCCACCACTGTTAGACTCGCTCTTTCCACTCTTAACTTTACTGAAATTATTCTTTGGCTTATCTATTCATAGCATCTTATAGTCCTTTTAAATTCTTCATTTATTAAGTGGCCACTCCTGCTTGAGCTCCTCGCATATTTATGTTGACACCAGTATGTAACATTGTATAGTATTTTAAGTTTGTACTTCCTTTCTGTTTTTCTTTTTGGTTTCTGTTAATACTGATACATCCACTTTCCTTTCTTTTAGTTCCGTTTTCAATTCGTCTGTTTTATATTGTATATCTCTTACGTTCCAGGCAGCATTTTTTATTTTCTTAAAGGAAATAATTTTAAATAATTTTTAAATTAATTTTCCTAATGCCTTCTTCTTGTCCTTCTTATTTGCCTGGTCATTATCCGTAATATCCGTCCGGCTATTAATTTCCCTTTGGAGCTTGCGAGTAATATAAGTGTCCCTTGGATATACTACCAACATTTCGCAAGGCAAGCTGAGAGCGGGGCTGCCTAGTCAAGCCGAAAAAATAACCGCAGATGTTGCAAGTACGACTTCATTTGTCAACAAATTCGCAGAAATTTTTAAAGACGGCAAGTACGATTTAGACGTTCTGTACAACGCGGGCGAAGCGGGTCTTTTTCTGAAAATCCTATCATCTAAAACAATGGAATCTAAACGTTAACATTAGGGCCCAGGGTATAGCCTAAAGTAAGTAAGGACCGGGTCATTCTGATGGTTTGTGCTATTGCCCAAGGAACACACAAAATCCCAAATGTTCCTAATGGGTAATTAAAAAAACCTCGATGTTTTAAAAATGCAAAAATCTTTTTAATTTACAAAATTCAGAGAAAGGAGTGGATGAACACCGAAGTGTTTGTCGACTGGTGTGACAACACCTTAATACCCCAAGTGAAGAATTTCGCAAAAATGTCGGCAAAGAAAATGGAAAAGTGCTGTTGGTGATAGGTAATGCACCGGCACATCCTTCCACGGAAATGTTGGAGCAAGAAAATTATTTATTCACTATTGAATTCTGGCACCACCACTGGCTCCACTCAGCCGATTGATCAAAGCGTTATTGCAGCTTTAAAGAAAGTTTACAGAAAGCAACATTTTACGTCGGCTGCTCTGCTGAAAACGATCATGTTGATAGTGTTTTGTCTTTTTTTTCTTTAAATTAATTTGAAAGATTGTTGCTACATGATCGTGGACGCGTTGTATTCAACTGAGACTTGCAATTTAAAACGAGAATGGAATAAATCGATAAAGGAGGAAAACAAATACGAAGAAAAACAAAAGGACAACGCTGCAACACAAGAAGAGGAAGCAGGAAATGATATAGTAATAAGTAAAATTTCAGAGTCGCTGGTCGCTTCAAAAGTCAACTACTCAATCAATAAGTGTGATAATAATGATATCGTGAACTGGTTTGAATAGTGTGCCAACGATGGCGGTTTTCAAATGATGGCGGACGAAGATACCGTTCAGGCAATATTTAACGTAAACAACGAAAAAACTGAGGATGAAGAGGAAGAACCTGAAAATTCTGGAGCATCTCATGCGAAAGCCTTTGAGACCCTTAAGGTAGGATGTAAATGGTTTGAAAAGCGAAAGGAATCCAGCGGCATCCAATTGTTGGAGATCAAAGAAATTCGCGATTTAGCGGAGGTAGTAAGAATTGTTTGCGCCAAAAGACAATTAACTTTTTCACGAGTCAAAATGTATAATGATACTGCCGCCACCGTTATTTACAAACTTTAAACCCAAAAATCGTTATAGTTATTATTATTATATTATTGCCATAAAACATCTGTATTATATGATATGGTTTCCTTAAGAATACAAACAGCCTTCGAATAAATTAGTAGTACGAACACGTCAGCCTATCAACACGTTTGGTTTTTTTAAATTTATTATATTTTTGCAAATTGTTTACAAAATAAACATTTGGCAAAATTGGTGACAATATATATATGACATGTACAGAGTTGTCCAGTGATCACTCCTCCATAAGCACTAATATTACATAAATCTAGCCGCAATGTCCACTTGTTTGTGGCGTTTGAGTCTTCTTTTGTTGGTGCCTGCATCTTCCATGAGTTTTTGAGCTAGTTCGTTGGGGTGCGCTGCTAGGCTCTTGCTGTACTTAACAAAGAATCGTTTGATTTCATGTCGGACAGAAGTCACTTGGAGGTCGTTCTCGATGACGACATTATTCAGTACGTACCTACCAAGGAGCGTTGACCATAGCTCGGAGCACCACATTCTGGAATCGTTGTAAAATCTCGATATTTGAAGTAGGGACGCGCTGTCCCCCCACCCACAGCTGGATGCCATGTCCAGATTGGCTTAAGTATGGCTTTGTAGATAAGGAGTTTGCTTTCCAGAGTTACAGGGGATCTCCTTCCGAGTAGCCAATACATTTGCCTGTACTGTAGTCTGAGGTGTTTGTTTTTGGTAATTATGTGCTTTCGCCAGGTAAGGCGGCGGTCCAGATATATACCGAGGTAATTTACATCTTCCTTTTGCGGTAGTTGGCAGTTATTGAATGTTACCGGCGGGCAGCTGTCATGTCTCATAGTGAAGGTAATGTGTGATGATTTATTTCCGTTCGCCTTTAGCCGCCACTTCTTTAACCATTGAGTTCAGACATTGCATGAGTTCAGACGTTAGCTTTGTATATGTTTCAGCCAAAACAGTAGTACTTTTTGTAAAAATTCACTGCTGTGTCATTAAAACATTAAGAATGTTGTTGGCGGGAATTTGATTAATGAGAAATCTTATCTCTGTGCTGGAGATCTGTTGCTGAATATTGGTAGACACAACACATTATCACTACACATTCTTATAAACAAATGCCTGTTTCGAATTACGTAGTACATGTTCTCTTGCGATTGCACGCAGTTGGGTAGCGTCCTCAGAGCGCCGATCCTGATAAGCCCGTGTTCTGTGCGCCGAGCTTATCTATGCATCATTAGACACCTGGCTTCATATCTGTATATCTGCTGTTCGCCAACTTCGTAGCAAACACTAGCGGTCCAATGAAAATTTGTACAAGTCATTACTAGATCCATTATCACAGCACTAGTAAGGTCCCAGAACAAAATACATTTATTATTAAGTTAGTTACATTCCAATATTAGACAATTTTTCATATTATCTAAACTATTACGAAAACCCAACTATTCTACCATTTTATTAGTAACATAACTGTAGAGCAGGCAATCATAAAACAAGTACTAAAATTTTTGAACTACTGCGTCAGTTTTTTTAGTTAAGTGTGTAACCATAATACCTAAATGACAAATAATTTAGTCATAGCTTTCCAGTGTATGTATGTTTCCATCGATCTCTGTATCTAACATTATTCGCAAATATACATAAATGATAACAAAATATAAAGCTTTTTTGAAACATAGTTTACAAACTATTTGAAAGCGATCCAAAATTTGCAATGAGTGTTGAGACACATTATTTCTGTCACATTACAAAATACAGAAACTAAAGATACAGATTTTGTATTTTCAATAAATTCCTCGTAACTTCACACCCAAATAAACTATAACAATTTTATAAAAATGTTGAGTTTTATTTTATGCCTTTGGTGCTTCCAGATTTAGGTATTTGCTTTGATGTACCTTCGACTGATGTTTTTCCTTCGTACACAACCAGAACATAATACATTTATTTGAACGTTTCATCCTGTACTGATATCACTCGTGAAGAAATAGAGGATCATTCTTACTTACTTTCTTGGAAGTAATGACTTCATTTAGATCAAAATTTACGACTTTAGTACTACTGTGTCACATCGATTGTCAAATGACAACTAAGGAAAATTCGGCGTAACAAGCTCATTTACGAGTCATATGGTCAACAAATTTAAGGTATGCGGCTATCTAGTATAGACTAGCAAGTTTTGTCTTCTTATCAAAAACCCGCTTACGTTGTGCATCCCGTGTTTACACATAGACCTATATACATACAACTCAGGTCTCCGTCTCATAATAGTATTCTACTTTATTATTTACAGTTGTATTTAACTTAATTCATTTCTTCTCAAATGTGTTCGTCCCAACCAAAAAAAGCACTATTACAGGCATAATACAAAATTTCGAAATGAAATTTTGCAGACTTCTGAAAAAGGTAAAGGAATAAGATAATAATATTCATCCGTTCCCTTTAAACAGCAGTAGACCTTAAGTATTCAACTCCTTTTAAGACTTCCGCGGAAATAAGTTATTTTACTTCTCTTTGACTCGCGCGCGCTCGCGCGCACACACACACGCATGTGTATATAGAGTCTGTTCTAGTATGTGTAGATGCGTGAAGCATTCGTATAGGCCTACCTGGCTGCTAAAACGTAAAGAACCCTACATGAATATTATCTGTACCTACGATATGTGGAATATGCGTAATTGTGATTTGATTGTGTTGGGGGGGGGGATCTCTTGCGTTTTTTATAGGAGAGAGAGAGAGAGAGAGAGAGAGAGAGAGAGAGAGAGAGAGAGAGAGTATGCGAGGGAGGAAGAGTGTGAATGACAACGTCTGCATAATTTAACAATAGACTATATTACTCTATATACTACTCTGTATAGACGATGTACTCGGTAAATATTATTTTAAAACAATATAAATAATAAGTAATAACCATTGTCACATGATTAATTTGTTTACCATAATTTTGTGTTTGTAATATCAGTAGTTCTGTTATTTTGTACCTAATTCTCAAAATTTATGGATAAGTGTGTTCATTACTAGTAGTTATTATTAATAACTTTTAATAATATACATTATTGAATATCTTACCATCTGCATTCAGCTATAACATATTTTTGACAAGTATTGCTATTTGCACCAGTTCCAATAAACATTCAATTATTACTGGATTTATAATTATTTACAAACGTAATTAAGGGATTATTATATTATCAATAATTTAAATTGTAATACTGTATTAATTAGGTTTTTGGAATATTGTAATTATGTCTACCTATTTAAGTAAAATAATATGTAAGAAATGTTATTATTTTGTCAACGTAAAACAAAACTGCACACACACACACACACACACACACACACACACACACACACACACACACACACACACACACACACACACACACACACGCACACACACACACACACACACACACACACACACACACACACACACACACACACACACACACACACACACACACACACACACACACAAAGAGAGGAATGTTTATAAACAAAATATGAAAGACGCGGATTGACAACTGCACCGAGTTTAAAACCAATCGAATATGTGTCATTATTAGCCTAATTAGACATACCTACTTTGAAACTAACTAATACTAGATAATGTTATGACTGTCTAAAACTGTAAGGTACCTACAATACACACCCTATTTATAAACATAAACCGGAAGACATTTGTACAGCGTCCTTTTGACCTGTAAAGGTAATTAAAAGAACACATGTTTAGAAGGCAGTAGGGTGTTGGTTCTAGTTGATAGTTATATGTGTTTGACTTTTTCTGTATTGTCCGTACACAGGTCCTGATGATAACAATAAATATTATCAAAACGTCCATACAAACAATGTAAAATTTGTGTTATATTTATTGACCGACCCTCACCTTCCATCATTAAAATTTATTGATCGACGGTCACTACTAAAATTAAGAATTTTATTATTATTTTTATTTTCATTTTTTAATATTTTTTATTAATTGTAAATCACACTTAACTACAGAAATCACAGGTTTGTTCTCAAACTACAGGCCTGCGCGCGCGCGCGCGCGCGTGTGTGTGTGTGTATGTGCCTGTCAATGAGAAATAAAATAACATATCAGCCGAAGTCAAGTATTTCAGGTCTACTTCTGTTTAAAGGTAACGGATGAATACTGCCTTAAACATTTTTCAGAAGCCTGCAACTTTCACATTGCAATTTTTTATTATGCATGTAATGATGCCTTTGGACGTCGATCATTAGCGAATTATCCTATTTATTTTCCCAGGATTTCTCATTCGGTTGGGACGAACAAATCTGAGGGGAGAATAAAAGAAAGTAATTAAATACAACTGTAATTAAGAAAATGAAAATACGATTATGAGACCGAGAGCTGAGCTGCATATTTGCGTAAACACAGGATGTGCAATGTAAGCGGATTGACAAGGAAGACAAAACTCACTAGTGAGGTTATCTAGCCGTATACCTTAAATCCGCTGACATACGATTCGTAGATGACCTTGTTATTTGCACCTTTCCTTAGTTGTGGTTTGACAATCGTTGTGACACAGTAGTATTAAAGTCGTGAATTTTGATCTAGAATTTTTCTGATAATATAAGAAATTGTCTAATATTGAAATTTAACTAACTTAATAATAAATGTATTTCAATTAGCTTGTTGGTACATCCTCTTCATTCACTTATTAATATTTATATAAATATATATTAACACTTTCACTGTGAACTTACTTTTAGGTTCTGATTACCCAGACGTTTCGACGTCGTATTCGTCTTTCTCAATGGGTTTTTAAATACTGAATGTCTGTACAGTAACGGTTATGGGATTGGGTGTGTGTGGTGGGGGTTGCTGGTGGGAGGGAATTGGCGCTGGGATTCAAATTTTGTGTAGGTATCAGTGTATCGAAAAGTATGTTTGATCTGTAATGTAATTGTTCATTTAATATGTTGTTTGGCTGTAGTGTGTGATATCTGTACTACAACAAAACAACATATTACAGATTAAAACAACATAATTAATGTGATAGAAAACTTTAATTTTGTAACCTTGCTCTTTTTCTGGACAGATATTCTTTCTTCTATAGACACAATCCAGAAAATCTTGCAGACCAAAGGAACAAGCTTTATTCAAGCATTTACACTTCTGGAGACGCTAACGGGCAAATTAAAAGTTTGGAGGAATGAGTCGTGTAACAATGTCATTACTAAGGCAGAGCAGGTATGTAATGAATGGGGTGCCAGTATCACATAAAGGATAAGAAGAAAGCGCAGGATGCCAGGAGAGTATGCAGACGATTCTGCATTAAATGCGAACTGTTCGGCAAGAAATGCGACGTTCTCTTATAAAAATTTTGGACAAACTGTCAGTTGAAATTTCAAGCCGTTTCTCTAACATAAAAGAGTTAAGAAAACGCTTTGGATTCCTCTGTAAATTTGAGGCGTACGTAAATTATGGGGATATACATTTTAAGGAACAGCTTTCCCAAATCAATATTAAGTGGACAGTGCTTGAAAAACTGTATCCACATGACCTAAACAGTGTAGAATTGTTCAATGACTTAAAAAAAGTCATACTTTTATTAAAAAGGGCAACAGTTGATGGAGAATAAATAAACTTTACACCTCAGGGCCTGTTACAATACATTTCTTCAATGGGATTAGAAGCCTACAACACTAGCAACAGCTTTAAAACATTTTCTTACTTTACCAGTGTCTGCGGTTTCTTGCTAAAGATCGTTTAGTAAACTTAAATTGATTAAATCGTACCTACAATCAACAATATCTCAAGACAGGGTATCAAATCTAGGAATACTTTCAATTGAAAACGACATTCCTTTGTCTTTAGATTATAGTGATTTAATAACCAACTATGAAGCAATTAAGACAAAGAAAGTTACATTTTAAAATATTTCGTTTTAAATATTTATTAAATATTAAAAACAAATATTAAGTGTTTATTAATAAAAGACAGAACCATTCACCTGTAATTGTAAGTTATTAAGTCTATTATTTTTAGTGTAGTTTTTTGTTTAACTTTATGTTGCTTTAGGATATTGTTTTGACGATGCGCTTTAGACCTACAATGAATTTGCATGTTTATTAGAACATTTTTATGTTAAAATTTTTTTATTTTTCTACATTTTATAGTCTCTACATTTGTTACTAATAAATGTATACAAACTATCTACCAGTAATATTATAATATGTAATTTCTTAATTTTGACTTAACAAATATTCTTAAGACGTTTGCTGGACGTGTTTTCTTACAAAAAGCTACACATTTGTATTTATTAAGTACTTTGTTCACTGGATTGGCCGTCATTTTTGCTCTTTTGTCCCCTTTTAATTATAAAGGAGAGGCGGCCGACGATCTCCTTGCCCCGGGCGCCATAAAGCCTAGCTACGCCACTGATGATACATTCAGGTAGGCCTATTATAAAAATTTATTTTTGAATGTAGCCTATCTTTTTTTGTGATGTATGCAAATAATGTACAGCATAGTGTTTTCTCATTTCTTTGGGCCTTCCCTATTTTTGTAATTCTCATACCAGCATTTTATATCATCCACATTGGCCCTAATTGACCCGGATAAGGGAGTTTTTGCAACGTATTTTAAGTGAGTTAGCTTCAATTCAATTAACATCTGTAGATTATACACAGCACAAAATTAGTATGTATAAAGCTAACCACTTATACTAAAACCTAATACTCATTTAATAACTATTTAGGCGGTTACTATGCAAGAATGTCCACATTTTTTGGAAAATAAATAATTTTCTTTGTATCGATATCTCTGTATGTTATATAACAGAGTTATGAATAAAGCTGAGTTTGGTTAGTTTTTTCGCATTCACGCCTGTTGCGACGTTTAACGGCGGTCCATAATGACTTGATCGATTGCGTATGCACCCCAATTACAGGATCTAAAAAATCCGGACCGCGAATGACCGTCCCGTACTACTACGGGATTATGGAGCACAGATTTAACGCGTAATAACGCTTTCAGTCTTGTAGCAGTACGGGGAGACATCGACCTTGTCAGCGCAAAACTTTGTGGTTGTATACTCACCACCATAAGTGTAGGTAAAAACTATAGTCCTAACTGTATCAAACAGTAATTTCGATTTTTGTGACCAAGTGCCCTTGCGCAATGCAATTTACGTGCGACAATCTTATTTCGGACACTGCCATTCATCTGTCAGAATTATTCTCGTGTGTATATAACATCGTTGAATGACCGCGATCGCACTGCTAATTGTGATAACGAATGTGCTTATTTTGCAAAAATTCAATGGAACTGGGATCTGTTGGGAATATGGCGAATTAATGTTAACTACGACACTGTTACACTGGAATAGTTAAAACCCAACTGAGGTTTAAGATTCTGCATGTAATGTGTCGTATTACGTGTTACTTATGACTTTCTGGTTTACATTTAGGCAGAGAGAGTGAGTGAGAGAGAAAGACAGACATCGTGTGATAAGAAATACCGTTTATAATACGATAGCCAAAACACAGGATGTTTACTGCAGGTGCCTTCTGAGAAAGTCCTTGAAAATAATGAACGAATAAGTCAGTGGTGGGGGGACCAAAGTGTATAAAATAATCAGCCCAATTCTACATCATTGACTCATCAATTCTTACACCTGAATACAGAGTAACAATTGGAGCGACCTGTTAAAGGTTTAGAATCTTCTGTTGCGCAATTGATGTGTATAACTGAAGAAAACTGTTGTGTTAGAATTGGAGGTTATTGTTATGAATGTATAAACAAAAAATGTGGTACTTTTCTTATGCGGTTTTTATCACTGAATCTGATGGTGGTAAAATAAAATGCCTCTGATAATTAGTACTTTTTATATAGTGGGGTCGAAAAAATTCAAGAATTGATGCCCCCTGTAACATGATGGTGAACTGATGGGAAGATACGTTTATATATATATATATATATATATATATATATACACAAGCCAGTCTTAACTCAAAATAAACACCATGGTAAACAACCGGGAAATGCGGCATGGCTGGGACCCTACAATGAACAACATCAACATCAATCTACAACAATAGAAACAATAGAACAACACCACACAACTTCTCCAAACGGGGACACCGACGCTATCCAAGACCACGGTAATCTAAGGGGGCTCCCGGCAAGCTCTCTAACTCCCTTTTCATATATATATATATATATATTTTTTTTTTTACGGGAGGGGTAGGAAAATCGGGAAGATGAAGATGAAACGGGACAAGGAGCATTGAAAGGTCAATAGCTAGGACTAAGGGTAAGGACATGGCTCCCTCCGGAAATAAGGATGAATGGAGGAAACCAAGGCTCGCGTGGGCAGGGGCGCAACCCTGAAGTAGACGAACACCACTGGGACTGTGGGGAACATCTACCCGCTACCCGTTATCCGCTTCTTCTCATTTTTTTGTGCCGGAGTTTAGGTACTCGTTCCTTCCGGAAACCACTCTCTGAGAAACTATCTCGCGTTGAGCTGTACTGACTGGTTTCCTCTGAATCAGAATCAAGGCAACTTACATCACTACTTTCAAGCCGCTTTGGATTATCCTCATCATCTAAACTCCCGGCTTCTGCCTCCCCTGCTTCTCTTTCTTCCTCTATTCCTTCTTCGTTATCCACTTCCTCCTCTTCTACAATTCCCCTTCTTCGTCCCCATAATCCAAATCAACCTCATGACACTGCACCTCCTCACCAGCTTCCCGTTGCTCGTCTGATCCATCTTCAACAGCATCTTCACCCAGCTCCTCACCAATGTCTTCATCACACTCATCACCAACTCCTTCACAAACTTCTTCACTAACCTCTTCTCCAATCTCCTTTTCATCAACACATTCACCATCACATCCACTACCACCATCCGAACACTGCACATCTTCATCATCCTCTAGTTGCTCCTCTGGTCCACGTGAAACTCTTTTTCGTTAAATATCACTATAGTATTGACGACTCGGAACACTAAGTTTTTTATAAGTAAAAACGTAAAGTTTTACCTTACAGCCTAAACCGGCTTTCACCTTTAGAAGGCTTCATCAGAGGCTGCCATAGGTAGCGTTGTCCGTCTTGTTGTTGGCGACGGGATAGTTATTCGAAAGATTGAAGCTGTGTGTGTGTGGTGAGATGTGTTCGAATAATGCGTGCGATTTGAATTGTGTCTGTTCGTTTAGGATGTCGTTTTTATTTGTTTTTGTGTGTTTGTATATTTCTAATTGTTCTAGAGTGTCTAGTTTTCGGCCTTTTGTGTGTACGTGTTGAATGTTCATGTTATTGTCGATGTTTTTATATGTGTGGTTTGCTTCAATGAGGTGGTTTGGAAAGGTAGATTCTGTAGTGGTGTGGAGTGCTTTTGTGTGTTCAATGTATCTCTGTTTGAAGCTACGTCCTGTCTGGCCTATGTAGAATTTATTGCAATTTGAGCAATTTAGCTTGTATACACCAGGTAGATCGAATTTGTTTTGTGCTTTGGGCATGCGTTTTGATAGTGTGTGTTCTGTTTTGTTAGTAGTTTTGTAAGCGATTCTGTATCCTGCTTTTTTGAATTTGTGGGCAATTTTTTTTCAGTTTGTTTGTTGATGTATGTTAGTGTTATGAATTTGTTGTTTTCTGTCTTTGTCTGTTGTTTGTTTTGTGTTTTGTGTAGGAGTTTACTGACTATTGTTCTGTCGTAACCGTTAGATTCTGCTAGATATTTTATCGTGTTTAGTTCGTCTTTGTAGTCTATTTCATCTAAGGGGATGTTGTTAAGTCTATGTATCATGGTTCTAAAAGCAGCTAGTTTGTGTTGTATTGGGTGATTGGAGGTGTTGTGTATTAGTGTGTCAGTTGTAGTTGGTTTTCTGTATATACTGAATTTGTGCCTGTGTTCTAGTTTTGTGATGGAGAGGTCTAAGAAGTTTATGGTATTGTTGTGTTCGTATTCGGCAGTGAAGGTTATGTTTTTATGTATTTTGTTTATGTGCGTTAGTAACTGTTCGCATTGTCTTTTGTTTCCCCTGTATAGTATTAGAATGTCATCAACGTATCTGTGCCAATATAGTATTTTATGTGAGTGTCTGTCATTGTTTGTGAGTATTTTTGTTTTTTCTAAGTGTTGGAGGAAGACTTCTGCTAGAATGCTGGATATGGGGTAGCCCATGGGTAGGCCATCGTTCTGTGTGTAGTATTTATTGTCATAAGTAAAGTAGTTTTGTTTTGTGATAATGTTCAGAGTTTCTGTTATTTCATTGATAAGTTCGTCTGGTGTGTTGTTCTGTATGAGTTTGTTTTGTAGGATGGTGATTGTTTCAGAGATTGGGATGTTTGTGTACAGGTTTTTAATGTCAAAGGAGGCTAATGTGGCATTATGGGGGATGTGTATGTCTTTTATTTTTGTTACTAGGTCAGTGTTGTTTTTTACTGCAATGTTGTTGTCTATTTGTGTGTGTTGTCTAATAATTTTGTCTAGATATTTTGCCAGTTTGTGTGCAGGGGCATTACGGTAGTTGATAATGGGGCGGATCGGAATGTCTTCTTTATGGATTTTGGGAAGCGCTTGGAGTGTAGGTGCTGATGGTCGGATTTGTTTCATGTAGGGCTTTTGTTTATGTGGCATAATGTGTTTGGCTTTGTTGACTATTTGTTTTACTGAGTTTTGGTGTCTGTCGGTGGGGTCGTGTTTTAGTTCTGTGATGTTGTTCTGTTTCATGAAGTTTTGTACATTTTTGTGTAGGTTGTCTGTGGGGATAATTACAGTCGTGTTGCCTTTGTCAGCTTTTACAAATGTGATGTTGTGTTTGTGTGCCTTTTCCCTCAGTTTGATGGCTGTGTGTATTTCTGAGTTGTGGTTGTTGTTGTCTGGTGTCTTATGTACTCCTATTGTGTTGTTTATATTATGTCTTAATGTGTCTTGATGTTCTGGTGCTGTGTTTTGTATATTTTGTATATCATTTTCGTTCTTCGGAATCCTCCACACTACCTACAGAAGGCGTCTGCACATCTTCACTCACTACATCATTCTCACTCGCACACTCCACAACGCTGCCACCAAATTTCTCCTCAACTTCTACCTCATTGCCTCCAACCACACTTGCGGCATGGACATCCCCTTGTCCGTCCGTAACCTCAGAAACACTTGCAGCCTGGACATCCCCGTGTCCATCTGCAAACTCAGACTCTTCAGTCTCCTTAACACTTACAACTATACTCCCCTGCGCAGCATCTGCAGACCGCCCTTCTGCCTCTTCCTTCGATTCCTCCCTTTGACGCCCTTCAGCAACTACAACATCCTCAACATTTTCCACCCTGGAATCCAGCTGTCCAGGTCCATGTGCAATGACTAAATTAATTTCTACTGGCGATGGTAAAGCTACACCATCAAGTGACTTCTCATATCCCGGCGTAGGCGATGACGATATTACCGGATCTGGATCCGTCACGAACCGAGATGGAGATACCGGAACAAATTCTGCGGCATCTGGGTTCAACCATGACGTCCTCTCTGAGTCCTGCAATTCAGTGTCAACAGAAGTTTTCTTGTCGTCTTGTATTAATCCACAGAAGTTATTCCGCTTTTCTTCTTTCTCTTCATCCACAACTCTATTAGGCACTGGTACTTCCTCTGGAACCTTTAAAGTTTCTTTTCTTTCCAAATAGGAATAAAGACTTCCTACAGGATCCCTAGTTGCCGACGTTTGTTCCCTGATATAACTTCTTCTTCCCCTGTTAATTTCATACTTCTTTGTTTCTGTGCTGTAGCTGTTGTTACCGTCTTTTCACTTGCCAACCCTTGTAGCCTCCATTACTTCCGGAATATTCAGTTTTTCTGACAGTCTCTTGTGTTCTCCTCCAACCGCCATGTTTGTCCTTTTTAGCTCTTCCTAACAAACCACTGGAGTATTGGACATCTGTAGCAGCTCTTCCCCGGGACTCGTCCCCTGCCTGGACAGTACTAGAAACCACACACAACCGGTCCAGATCCGCAAAACACCGGGGACGGTCCGCGAATATCAAACGAGATCTCTCTTGAGGATTCAGTCCTTCCAGAATTGATTGTATAACTTCTGTCTCGGGCAACCCCAACCTTAACACCCGGCCAGCTTTCCGTATATCGTGCACGAAGTCTCCTAACGCCTCTCCGTTGGCCTGTAGGCGATAGAATAACTCAAACTTAAGCTGGGCACGTCGTCGAAGGGGTAGGAAGAAGTTCAACACCTCCCCATGGAAAGCGTCAACACTGCCACCCCGACGCAGAGTGTTGGTGACCAGCTCAGCCAACGGACCCCGGCAATACGGGTATATAAGGGCCAAGACCTCCCCATCGGACACCCCCGGGAAATCTGCCAACTGCAGCACCAGGTCCAAGAAAACCAGCAGCTGGTCCTCATCAACTCCATTCACCACCGAAAATTTCTGGAGAACGCCTGAAATGGGGTGGGGGAACTTCTGATAGCATACCGCCGCCAGAATTGCACAATTCACAATACACAACAACAAAACATAAATTCCCACGAAACACCTAACATAAACATGACTTACAAAACCGAAAAACCCGAGTATTGTTCCTTCCTTCGAGCGACCCCCGGGTTCTCTAGCGCTGCGGACACCTGACCCACTCCTGAACCAACTTCCTTGACACCACTGAAGAGAACAAGCAACAACCAACACGTACCTAACATACACAACACCTAACACCAATCACGACATACACGTCTCACCAACACATAGCTAACAACCATAAGTCGGCTCTCCATACATGAATAAAGTCGGTGACGGTACCGACTTCCGATCGGGCCATACCGCATCCCGCTAATGCCAAACGCCATAATTCGACCTCGAATTACCAATATATTCTATCACCCTGGCAACGCTTAAGACTCCCGGCAGTTCAACATCTCCAAATAATCTAACAGCGAATACCTGCCCCGTGGTGCGATCAGACTCACAAGTTAAACAACCTAAAAATTTTACATTGGCCCATGTGTTAATTTTTTGATTTTTGAAATTTCATTTTGCCCCAAATGTTGTCCGAGCTTGAAAACCCCGTCACACCCAAGGACCCAAGGGTTCGACCCTAGAATCGACAACGCTCTGCTACCATTTGTAACCCCTCTTTCTATTTTTATGCTTTATAAAAAAAAAAACAATAATTTTTTTTTTTTTTTTTTGAAAGAGGAGCCACTAGTTATTTAAAACTAGGCGGAAGGCCTAGAGAAGCAAAAATGCGCTGGGTCCAGTGAGACGGGACTTGCAATTAAAACTCGGTCGATAAACAGCAATAACAATCTTTTATTAACTTTCTTAATTCCCATAATTCATGTTACATATGTATATATTAATTACAATTCCCATTATTTGTTAATACATCTTAATTCAGAAAATCTCAATATCACCTGTAAGCGCAATTATAACAATAGTCTCGATAAATAAATAAATTTCAATATACCAATAAATCAATTTCAATAAATCAATTTCAATAGTAACATGTAGTCATCATTCCTTCAAATAATTCACCCACACATATATATATATATATATATATATATATATATATATTGTAATATAATTTGTGGTTCGAATATAAGATAAAATAATTGAAAGAAAGAATTTTATAGATTATTAAGTGGATTTTATAATAACTGAAATCCCACTGGTGATCTCGCCAATTTGTAATAAAACGTCCAAATAGAAGATGATGATGCCCCACTGTTGTGAGCGCCAATTTGTAATATAATTTTATTGCAAATATAAGATAAAATAAAGATATAAAGATAGAAATTGTGATGCTAATAAATGTTGTCTGAATCTCGGTGTTGAACTCACCGATGATACAGCTCCACTTTAGATTCACCAATTGGTAATTATTCCCAATTACAAAGAATAAATTAAATATAAATAATGTATGATAATAAAGTGTGATTTGTTGATAATAAATGTTTTTGTAAGTTATAAAATTTTACTTATATTTTTTTTGTTTAATTAATTAATTCAATTAAATTAATAAATAATTAATTAATTGTCTGTGCTTTATATACTTCCAATTAAATAGGTATGAATTTGTGGTTCGAAACCATTTGTTTCTATGAATAATTTAATTGTGTAGTTAGATCTGTTGATTCTCTCTGCTGACTTTGCTCTTCTTCTTCCTCTCAAATATTTATTTTATCACTGTAAATTATTTTTTTAGAAGAAAGATTAGCTAACATTCACTATACAAATAAATACAAACTCTTATAACTGAATAATTATGTTCATTTATTGACATTTAAAATTATGCGCCATTCTGGCTGCGCGTGAACCAGGCATTGGCTAATATTTGCTCAAGTCGGTAGCGAACAAGATTGACAAAATATATTTTTACAAGATTAATTAATTAGGATTCTTTTAGCGGTCGAAATGGTCAGAGAGGGCAAGGAACAAGATACAATCCTTACAGCTATTTTTAAATTAATTATTATTGCTGAAAAAACAATATTATTATGTAAATTGTCAATTATTAAAAGTAACATCGAACCATTCGTCGAAATGACGTCACTGGCTTCAAGCAGGCTGTGTCCTGGGCTCGTTCGGAAATTAAGTATGGCCGCCGTAACCTCGATTTTCTCTGCTATGCACTGCTGATGCTGGTTGAGCTTCTCCCTCAGAAATAAATGAGTATTCCCTTCTCTGGAATATAGTGTAGAGTGTTCTCCCTTCTCCTGCGATGTCGTTTCGTGATGGTTCACTGGTGATGTGTCCGGTGTTCAAATGTGTTGTATTCGTGTTCTGCTAATACGGTTTAAAATATTCTCAAAATGGCCGTTGATTTCTTGTGCTCGTGTTAGATAGTGTTATTACTGTTGTTCTGAATTAGTTAGGTGTTAATTATTATCTGTTAGTGTTATTTTTATTTAGTTAACCTCTGTTACACCTTTCGAGGCTACACTCACGGTTTTGCACAAAATTATACTTTTTCGGTCTTCTGTTAGTAATTTCTCAACTGGTCATATTAACGATTAACAATAGACTGCCTTCTGAAAGTCGTCGTTTTGGGGTAATTTATGAAATGTCTTTTTCCTCTTTCCATTGTTTATTTATAAAAGTACATGTCTCAGATTTGGTTCATCCTCTAAATATACATAACAAGTTTTCCTATTTATTGCTGTAATTCAATTACTTCTTAATGTTACAAAAATCTAACTATTCGGCAATATTCTTAAATTAATTTTACATAATTGGATATATAGTTGGGTCTGTTTTAAGTTCATATAAGCCTAAAATTTACAATTTTTGATAATTATTGTAGGCCTCATATTCTGTACAAATTTAGTATTTAAATGGTTTACAAGTGTTTTTCTGATAATATTTCCATGAAATAATATTAATCACTCCGTGATTATCTTTTGTTGTTAATAATTTTGTTGTTATAACACTTCAATATTGATTAATTTACTTTTTAGTCTGAGTTGATTACCATTATAGGCCTAGTATTATTTATTTCCAAAAGAAGTTAATTTTCTTCCTTGGTCATCCCATTCGTTATTATTTGTATCTGTACTAATTACATTTTCATATTTTTGTGTTGTGTGGACTAAATTCTATTCCTTATATTATGTAGTTTAATTCTCTGATAGATAGTTTTGGTTTACATTACTGGTCTGTTTTTCTAGAGTGGTGTATTAGCTAATCTGCTTTGTACTTTTCATATGGTTTACAGTTTTAAATAAAATTATAACATTCCTATTTCCTACTTGCCTCTCTGCCTTACAAACTTGAAAATTAGTTAACATGATTTTAAATACAACAAAACATCTTATTATCTACTATTTTTCATATATCACCTAATCATAACAAAAATATCTTACGCCTATTATTTTTTATATATCATTTAACTATAATTGAAACATCTTATTACTAACAATACCTTCAGTCATTAACTGTCCTTTGTTTTTATGTTCTTTTTGTAACAAATTTAATTATACTAGAACATCTTATTACTAATAATACTTTCAGTCATTAACTGTCTTTTGTGTTTGTTTTTTCTGGTAACAACTTAACTGTGATTAAAAATATTTTATATCTATTATCACCTTATATCTAACATATTATCTGATTAACAATAAATAACAAATATCTTATTACTAGTTATACCATCAGTTATGAACTGTCCTCTGGTATATATTGTCTTTCTCACAATTTACATAACTGTAATTAAAAAAAAACATTTTATGTGTAATATTATTTCTTATATCTAATTTAAAAAACTCTTATCACTAATAATGTTGTCAGTCCTTAGACTGTCTTTGATTCTTATGGTTTTACCAGTATTATCTACACTCATGGTAGTCCTTTTATATTATTCACTTCCTTGAATATTTTTTCATAGCTTTTTAGCTATGTTGTTCGCTATACTCACTGTAGTTTCTAATTTTTGTTATATCACTTCACTTTATTGGGTTCTACACTATGGTAGTCTTTTTAGTCGGTTCTACACTAATGGTAGTCCTTTAAATAATTTTTTACATATTATACTTATATCTAGTTTACAATTCGGTTTTCTTTGGATTGTATCTTGTAACTTGAGTTACTGGATCTAAATATATTGGTTTTAATTTAGTTCAAAGGCATGTATTCCTTTATTAACATTTTTGGAATAGCTCTTCTTATTTCTAGGCTCTTTGTAGGAATCTTGACATATTTTGTCCTTTCTTCATTATTATATTAGTAAATTTCTTGTCTTGTGGTTTCTCTACTTCTTGACCTTATAAATTTCCCTTATTAATATTGTTTTCACCTTTTTATCTCCTTTTTCTTTTCTTTCCTTTTTACTGCTTCCCCAATCTACTGGGTATACTGCTGGTTTATTGGGTTTTTACATAGGTTATTTTGACCAATAGTTTTCTTTGTTATTGTTTATTCTTATTAACATTTTATTGACTTAGTGTACAGTTCCTTTAGTTTAATCTTTAACCAATTCATTCTTCTCACTCACTATGGACCTTTTCTTCTTTATTTATGTTGCATTAAGTTAAAATTTTAATGTGATAATTTTGTTATGCTACATATGCTCTCCTGTAAAAGTGATTAGTTCAGATCATACTCTTAGTATGGATGAAATAATTACTACTAATTCTTTTTATTTACCATATTTTCTTCGTGATTACATGTTTTCACTTTATATACCTTTTTTTTCCACCGTTGCTTCCTCTCAGATGATGTGTATCTCCTTCATTAGTTTCTTTCTTCATTAATAAGTAATCCTCAATCTTGTGTATAACATTATCATTTTATATCCTTTCTTATTTGGTGCTTCCTCACCAGTATGTTTACTCCCTAACATTCCCTAACATAATGAATTGGAACAGTTCAGAGTGGCACTTTTGGCTTCAATCCCTGCTGTCCAATACTTCAATTAATTGAGTCCAGAGGTATTATCATCTCTGCTCAAAATATAAGACTGATGGCATTTTCTACATCCAGTCATAAAAATAAATAATCAGTAAAAGTAGTCTCTTTTGACTAAAATAAACTTCCTTAGATTCTTCACTTCATAATATTTTATATAAATTAATACTTTCATACACTTGACTCTTCTTCTCTATTAAAGCTTATTCCATATTATGTGGTTTAGGTATGTGGTATAATATACATTTCATCATTTCATCTTGTTTACATAGTAATTAGCATTTATATATATTTTTTCTACCATTTGGTATCCAATGAGTTATTTTATTGCTCATGGCATAACATTAATTAATTCTTTATCACTTATCACTATAACAGTTGTTATTGCAACAATATTATCATTAATAGTACCAGGGTTTTTGGTTTCTGGTCTTAATATTTGGTCTCTACTTAGTTGGTCTTTCTTCATTGTTCCATCTTTATCAAATTATTTTCTTTGTGAGTTTGGTTAAGTTGTTTTGATTAAATCATATGATATTCTGGTTTCTTTTCTCTTTTTCATTTGAAATTCTGTATCTTTTTTGTCTTATTTACATAATTTATAATAGTGGTCATTGTTAGCATAGTCACTATTATCATACAAACTATAGTATGGTTTTTTATAGTTGTGATAGTTTATTGAGGGTTTTTTTTCTTTATTAACACTGGTTTTTATGAGGATCTGTTACATTCCTTCTTCTAACATTTTTAACATTTATTAATATATTGTTCTGGTAACATTAAATTATCCAATTGGTTGTTCTTTTTGTTTACTGGAACCTGTTCTTTTGTTTTGGGTCTCTGGAGAGTTTGAGAGAGAGTTTTTACATTTGTACTCCATTTACCTTCAAATTCTTTTATGTAAGAGTTCACTCAAATTATGAGTGTGATTTGTTCTTACTCTTTTAGAATTTTGTATCTCTTTCTTACAAAATCTCTTTTCATATTTAAGAGTTATTTCTCATCATTCGTATGAGTTGTACTTACTTTTTTTTAACTTTAGATATTTTTATTCAACCAAATTCTTTCTTATTCATAGTAGTTTTTCAAATATTTTGGTGTAAGTTGTACTTACTATTGTTTTGAATTTTGAAATTTTTTATCTCTCCTCTATATATTTTTTAATTGATAATTGATTATAAGTTCCTTTTACTTTATTTGAAATGATATCCTTTAATACATACGTATTGTTATTATTGTTTTTAATAATCAAGTATGGGCCGGTATACAGCAGTAACAACTTTTTGGTAATGCCTTCCAAAGCACTGGGTAATTCCCTGTTTTTTAATAGTACCTTTTCTCCGACTTCATAGCTTATTATCTTCTTAATCGCCTTTTGGTACTTGTTCTTGCGCCTTTCCTGGTCTTCTGCTAATTTATTGTAGAATCTGATTCGATTGAACTTGTATTCTTGACTCATGGGGAATTCTATTATGTCTTGTATTTCTCTTGGAGGCGGTTTTTCATACATTGCCGTGTATGGCGTGGTACCTATAGCGGGGTGATATGCCAAATTAAGGAATTCTTCAGTAGCTAATAAATATTCTTGCCACTTCCTTGGTTGATTATAGCAATAAGTCCGAAATATTCTTCCGACTTCTCGCAGTACCCTCTCTGCTGGATTACTGCTGGGGTGGTAGACAGATGTCTTGTATGTCTTAATGCCCAACGTATTTAGAGTGTTTCTCCACCTCCAACCCTTAAATTACGTTCCATGGTCTGTGATTATGGACGCCGGGCTCCCTATCTCTGGAATGTAATGGTTTGTTATTACTCCTAGAGTCTTCAAAGTGGTGGCTCTGTTCACCGGGTACAGTTTTGTGAATTTTGTGAAGTGATCCATCATGATAATAATGTATTTGTATCGATGGCGTCCGCCAATGCGGGGAAATGGACCACAGATGTCCAGAAAGACCTTTTCCAGTTTGGCTTGTGAGGTAATTGGTATCATCATACCCTCTTTTCTCTCATTGTTGGTTTTCACCAATTGACATATCAGACAGGTTTTGTGGTAGTTTCTCGCCTTTCTATTTATATTTTTTATATGGCAATTCTCTTCTATCGCCTTGATCACCTTCATGGCTCCCATGTGACCGTATCGTAGATGATAGTCCATGATGATATCCTTTTCGATTGTAGTACGGATCATGATCTTCCATATCTCTTCATCAAGGGATGTTTTGATGAATAATATTTCGTTATGTACACAATAAAACTTGGTTATTGTGTCATCTTGGCTGGAGAGACGAAGTTTAATGTGGTTTAACTTCGGGTCGGACTCCTGGTGTTTGCTGATGTCCTGCACTATCTTTTCTAAATCGGATCTGTCCTTGATAATATTATAGATTTTCAAGATGCTCTCCTTTTCGCCTTCGAACGTTTGTTCTTCCAGATTTACTCTCGACAACACGTCGGCTACTACATTTTTACTTCCAGGAACATACTCCCACTGTATATCGTATTCCTGCAGGGCAAATACCCATCTGGTCAATCTACCATGGCTTAACTTGCATCTTCTCAGAAATGATATAGATTTGTTCTCTGTTCGAACGATCACTGGATATCCGAGGATATACGTCCGAAACTTCCCACAGGCAAAGACTACACTTAGCAGTTCCTTTTCCGTCACGTTATAGTTCTTTTCACACTGGTTAAGGGTTCTACTAGCAAAGCTCACTACTAGATGGTTTCCACCTTCGTCTTCTTGGTACAGTGTTGATCCCAAGCTAAAGTTACTAGCGTCATAGTTTAGAAAGAAGGGTCGGTTAAAATCCGGATGGTTGAGCATTACTGCTTCTAAGAACTTCTCCTTAATTGATTTGAAGGTTTCGTCTTGTTCTTGACCCCATCGCCATTTATTCTTGGACGATAACTGGTACTGAAACCGGGCCGTCAGTTCGGAATAATTATTTTGGAATTTCCTATAGTAGTTACACCGGCCTAAAAATGATTGTAGTTGCCTTCTGTTTTTTGGTATAGGGAATCGTTGTATGGCGTCTACTTTTTCTGTTGATGCTGTTACTCCTTGACTGTTTAACTGGAAACCCACTTCTTTAGCTATAAGCTTGGACTTGTCTAGTTTAAGGGTAACATTATTTTCAGCAAGCTTCTTCAAGACATGCTCCACACGGTAACAGTGTTCCTCCCAATTGGTTGATGTGATTAGGAGATCATCAACATAGACAGTCGTGAATTGGACTGCCTCTGGTCCAAGTATATGATCCATACAGGCGACAAAAACAGCTACTGAGTTCACCAACCCGAAGGGAAACCTCTTAAACTGGTAGTTGCGCCCTTCCAAGATGAACGCCATGTATTGCCGGCTTGCTGGGTGCAACTCCACCTGCCAATACCCGCACACGGTATCCCACGTAGTAATGAACTTCGTTCCGTGAAATCTCTTCAGTATCTCATCAATTTCGCCAGGTGAGGTACGATCGTTAATAATCATTTTGTTTATCTCACGTGCGTCAAGGCAAAGCCTTACCTTCCCATTTTTCTTTTGTATAGCCACAATTGGGCTAGTGTATGGCGATTGACTGCTCTCCATAATATCTTTACTGATCATATTCAGGATCTCTGTGCGTACGGCTTCCTTCAAAGATTGTGCTATGGGATACGACTTTCGATTAAATTCTACCGGTTCTCTGAATCGTATGGAACATTGGTAGTTCCGGATCTTCCCAGGTTCGTCCGAAAATACTGCTCGATATTTTTCATATATGTTGACTAATTGATTCAGCTGGTTTTCCTTTAATTGCTCGGTAGTATTGTGGCACTGGAAGTTACGTATCTCCTGAATCTTTTGTGGCCATAGGTCATCCTCCGAATCCTGATGTACTGGCTTGTTGTTTGTCGAGTAGTTTGACAAGTAATTCACCTTATTTTTGTGGTCGAGAAGTTGTCTGGAGTCTAGCATCTTGTTGTTAGTTAAATTGGCTACCCAGGTCGAACCTTCAGAAAAGAGTGATACCTTCCCTCGGCACAAGTCGATAACTGCTGAGTTTCTGCGCAATATGTCACATCCTATCATGATGTTGAAAGGTAATCCGGCTGCAACAAGAAATATCATATCCACACTAATGCCTTGACTGTTGACACTTAGGGATACCTGTTTTCTTATGGTTTTGTTCTGTCGGCCGGTAGCTCCTACAAGTACAATATTATTAATAGGTAGTACCGGTAAGTTTTTGTGGCATTCCTGCTGTATCCGGTCCAACTCATTACGATTTATTATAGAGACATTTGCTCCAGTGTCTATCATTACAGGAACAGAAATACCCTCAATTTCTGCAATTATATATATTGTTTTATTGTCATTATTATTAATGTTAATTTCGTTTTCTTCTAGCAAGTCCTTACGGATATCTTTCAAATAGTTACTGTATATTATTGTAAAATTTTTTCTTTCTTTCTTTGATTTTATTTCTTGGTCAAACCCAGCAGATTGGAGCAGTAAAGGGTTATTGGAGTTTATTACTGCCTCCGTTCGTTTAAATGTTCCGCATCATTACGGATTAGGCCGTTGGAAGCATCAACTTGGAGTCCTGAAACTGCTTCGTTTGGTTCAGCACGATCGTCCTGTTGGGCTTCCGTTACAGGTAGTCTTCGTTGATTGTCCAGGCTGGAACTGCGTCTGGGCTCGTACTCTCTGTAACGATTACTTCCCTGACTTCCTTGAAAGGTCTCATACTCATAATATCGGCTCCTTCGTTGAGGCTGGTACCTCCTCTGTCCACTGCCTTCGGCTCTGATGTAGTTAATATTGGGTCGATATGTCCTGTAATTATTGTTATTACCTTCCATTCGGGTAATTCCTGTTATAATTACTATGATAATTGCTATTAGAGGGGTTGGAGTTTCTCTGACCATTTGGAACATAATTACGGTTATTATTATAATTACCGTTGTTGTTTGGTGGACGGTTATTATTATTATTATTGTTGTTGCCCTCATAATTATTCATTCGAGGAACATGATTATTATTATTATTGTTATTAAATCTAGGTACATTATTGTTATTACGGATGTTATGATTGTATTCGGCATTATTCCGATTTGCGGAATTATAATTATTGTTGTTGCCCACATTCTGCCGATTATTATTATTCGAATTATTGGTGTTACATCTTGGTTCCGGCCTTTCATATCTCCTGCGACTTTGGGGGTAGTAATCCTCATGCTCATACATTTCTAAGAGCTCGGTCATTGATGGTACAGTCTTTATTTGACTGTTTCTTCTACCTCTTATTATATCTTCCTCATAATGGTATGAGAGCTTGCTGACCAGGCATTCTTCCGGTATTCTGGGCTCTAGATGTTTGGCCACGCACACCTTTCCCAAGAAGTACGCCGTTAGAGTCTGGTTTCCATACGGGTTGTATTTTCCATGACAGATCCCGTCTCTAGCGATATTTTGTGTCGATTCAGACCAATATTTGGCTTTGAATAGCCTTTTGAATTGTTGGTAGTCGGTCACTTCGTCTCTTATCGCCATCCACCAGTTATCTGCTATCTCCTTGAACGATTCGTCAAGTACTTCTTTATTCTCCCTCCAGCGATTGCCTCTGTGTTTGGTGAAGCACTCTTCGATTCTGGCTAGGAACTCCATCGGTTTGTTTTTATAAAATCTGAAGTTAATTCCTTCGCGATTCTCATTGTTAGGACAACTGGTCATGCTTGTCGGTCGACTATGGAACAGGTCTATATCTGTTTGATTCTGTCGCACCTGACTGTTGATACTGGTCACAGCAGCTTCAATGCCGTCACATTTTTCTGTGAATCGGTCCTGCACTCGCTCCCAGTCTTCACGTGTTTCTTTTAGTTTTTCCTCTAAAGTCTTCCTATTCGTTTCTTCAATGTTGTTAACCTTAGTGTTTATTTCTGTCTTGATACTCTGTACTTCTCTTTCGGTTTGACTCCATCTTTCGTCAGCTCTTGTAACCTTTTGTGCGATTACCGTTATTTCCTCTTCTACCTTCTTGCTGATTGTTTCATTGTTTTCATCTATCTTTTGCCCCAATTCTTCCTTCAATGCTTCCATCTTTCCATCTAATCGGTTCATATTCTCTCGGTTCGTCTCTCTTAATTCTTCTCTTAATTGTTGACTATTATTTTCCATCTTTTTATTGGTTTCTTCCAGTTTCTGGCTTATCTGGGTCAATTCCTCCTTCGATTGTTTATTGTCAGTTTTTATTTCCTCCATTTTCTCTTCTATTTTCTGAATATTTTCCTCCATCTTCTCCTCGATCTTCTTAATATTTTCCTCCATTAATAATTTATTTTCGTTTTTTATTTCGTCCACTTTCTCTTCCATCTTCTTACTATTCTCTCTTAATTCCTCCTTCAATCGTTGGTTATCACTTTCCATTTCCTTACTATTTTCTTCGATTTTCTTATTGGTATCCCCGATTTTATTACCCAACTCTTCCTTTGTTGGTTTAAATTCTCTGAGTAACATCTCCATCATTCTATCCAATTTTGTATCTTCCTTTGTGGTGGATTTCTCCGGCTGCTCCTCCTGTGGTGCAGGCTTGTTTGGTTCTGCTGGCGGTAACATCGACTCCACATCTTCCACTGGTGTCGCCTCTTTGTCCTCCATATCTATCTCCTGTTCGGCCTCCACAGCCCTTTTTTTTATGTAGTCCTCCTGTGCATCTCGCTTCTTCTTCCGACCTATTGACAGCTGCCGAGCTAAAATAGGAAACTGGACAATCGTCCTTATTTTATAACTCTATTAACTCCTATATTAAGCCCTTTAGTTGGACGCCAATTTGTAATATAATTTGTGGTTCGAATATAAAATAAAACAATTGAAAGAAAGAATTTTATAGATTATTAAGTGGATTTTATAATAACTGAAATCCCACTGGTGATCTCGCCAATTTGTAATAAAACGTGCAAATAGAAGATGATGATGCCCCACTGTTGTGAGCGCCAATTTGTAATATAATTTTATTACAAATATAAGATAAAATAAAGATATAAAGATAGAAATTGTGATGCTAATAAATGTTGTCTGAATCTCGGTGTTGAACTCACCGATGATACAGCTCCACTTTAGATTCACCAATTGGTAATTATTCCCAATTACAAAGAATAAATTAAATATAAATAATGTATGATAATAAAGTGTGATTTGTTGATAATAAATGTTTTTGTAAGTTATAAAATTTTACTTATATTTTTTTTGTTTAATTAATTAATTCAATTAAATTAATAAATAATTAATTAATTGTCTGTGCTTTATATACTTCCAATTAAATAGGTATGAATTTGTGGTTCGAAACCATTTGTTTCTATGAATAATTTAATTGTGTAGTTAGATCTGTTGATTCTCTCTGCTGACTTTGCTCTTCTTCTTCCTCTCAAATATTTATTTTATCACTGTAAATTATTTTTTTAGAAGAAAGATTAGCTAACATTCACTATACAAATAAATACAAACTCTTATAACTGAATAATTATGTTCATTTATTGACATTTAAAATTATGCGCCATTCTGGCTGCGCGTGAACCAGGCATTGGCTAATATTTGCTCAAGTCGGTAGCGAACAAGATTGACAAAATATATTTTTACAAGATTAATTAATTAGGATTCTTTTAGCTGTCGAAATGGTCAGAGAGGGCAAGGAACAAGATACAATCCTTTCAGCTATTTTTAAAATAAATTATTATTGCTGAAAAAACAATATTCTTATGTAAATTGTCAATTATTAAAAGTAACATCGAACCATTCGTCGAAATGACGTCACTGGCTTCAAGCAGGCTGTGTCCTGGGCTCGTTCGGAAATTAAGTATGGCCGCCGTAACCTCGATTTTCTCTGCTATGCACTGCTGATGCTGGTTGAGCTTCTCCCTCAGAAACAAATGAGCATTCCCTTCTCTGGAATATAGTGTAGAGTGTTCTCCCTTCTCCTGCGATGTCGTTTCGTGATGGTTCACTGGTGATGTGTCCGGTGTTCAAATGTGTTGTATTCGTGTTCTGCTAATACGGTTTAAAATATTCTCAAAATGGCCGTTGATTTCTTGTGCTCGTGTTAGATAGTGTTATTACTGTTGTTCTGAATTAGTTAGGTGTTAATTATTATCTGTTAGTGTTATTTTTATTTAGTTAACCTCTGTTACACCTTTCGAGGCTACACTCACGGTTTTGCACAAAATTATACTTTTTCGGTCTTCTGTTAGTAATTTCTCAACTGGTCATATTAACGATTAACAATAGACTGCCTTCTGAAAGTCGTCGTTTTGGGGTAATTTATGAAATGTCTTTTTCCTCTTTCCATTGTTTATTTATAAAAGTACATGTCTCAGATTTGGTTCATCCTCTAAATATACATAACAAGTTTTCCTATTTATTGCTGTAATTCAATTACTTCTTAATGTTACAAAAATCTAACTATTCGGCAATATTCTTAAATTAATTTTACATAATTGGATATATAGTTGGGTCTGTTTTAAGTTCATATAAGCCTAAAATTTACAATTTTTGATAATTATTGTAGGCCTCATATTCTGTACAAATTTAGTATTTAAATGGTTTACAAGTGTTTTTCTGATAATATTTCCATGAAATAATATTAATCACTCCGTGATTATCTTTTGTTGTTAATAATTTTGTTGTTATAACACTTCAATATTGATTAATTTACTTTTTAGTCTGAGTTGATTACCATTATAGGCCTAGTATTATTTATTTCCAAAAGAAGTTAATTTTCTTCCTTGGTCATCCCATTCGTTATTATTTGTATCTGTACTAATTACATTTTCATATTTTTGTGTTGTGTGGACTAAATTCTATTCCTTATATTATGTAGTTTAATTCTCTGATAGATAGTTTTGGTTTACATTATTGGTCTGTTTTTCTAGAGTGGTGTATTAGCTAATCTGCTTTGTACTTTTCATATGGTTTACAGTTTTAAATAAAATTATAACATTCCTATTTCCTACTTGCCTCTCTGCCTTACAAACTTGAAAATTAGTTAACATGATTTTAAATACAACAAAACATCTTATTATCTACTATTTTTCATATATCACCTAATCATAACAAAAATATCTTACGCCTATTATTTTTTATATATCATTTAACTATAATTGAAACATCTTATTACTAATAATACCTTCAGTCATTAACTGTCCTTTGTTTTTATGTTCTTTTTGTAACAAATTTAATTATACTAGAACATCTTATTACTAATAATACTTTCAGTCATTAACTGTCTTTTGTATTTGTTTTTTCTGGTAACAACTTAACTGTGATTAAAAATATTTTATATCTATTATCACCTTATATCTAACATATTATCTGATTAACAATAAATAACAAATATCTTATTACTAGTTATACCATCAGTTATGAACTGTCCTCTGGTATTTATTGTCTTTCTCACAATTTACATAACTGTAATTAAAAAAAAACATTTTATGGGTAATATTATTTCTTATATCTAATTTAAAAAACTCTTATCACTAATAATGTTGTCAGTCCTTAGACTGTCTTTGATTCTTATGGTTTTACCAGTATTATCTACACTCATGGTAGTCCTTTTATATTATTCACTTCCTTGAATATTTTTTCATAGCTTTTTAGCTATGTTGTTCGCTACACTCACTGTAGTTTCTAATTTTTGTTATATCACTTCACTTTATTGGGTTCTACACTATGGTAGTCTTTTTAGTGGGTTCTACACTAATGGTAGTCCTTTAAATAATTTTTTACATATTATACTTATATCTAGTTTACAATTCGGTTTTCTTTGGATTGTATCTTGTAACTTGAGTTACTGGATCTAAATATATTGGTTTTAATTTAGTTCAAAGGCATGTATTCCTTTATTAACATTTTTGGAATAGCTCTTCTTATTTCTAGACTCTTTGTAGGAATCTTGACATATTTTGTCCTTTCTTCATTATTATATTAGTAAATTTCTTGTCTTGTGGTTTCTCTACTTCTTGACCTTATAAATTTCCCTTATTAATATTGTTTTCACCTTTTTATCTCCTTTTTCTTTTCTTTCCTTTTTACTGCTTCCCCAATCTACTGGGTATACTGCTGGTTTATTGGGTTTTTACATAGAAGGTTATTTTGACCAATAATTTTCTTTGTTATTGTTTATTCTTATTAACATTTTATTGACTTAATGTACAGTTCCTTTAGTTTAATCTTTAACCAATTCATTCTTCTCACTCACTATGGACCTTTTCTTCTTTATTTATGTTGCATTAAGTTAAAATATTAATGTGATAATTTTGTTATGCTACATATGCTCTCCTGTAAAAGTGATTAGTTCAGATCATACTCTTAGTATGGATGAAATAATTACTACTAATTCTTTTTATTTACCATATTTTCTTCGTGATTACATGTTTTCACTTTATATACCTTTTTTTTCCACCGTTGCTTCCTCTCAGATGATGTGTATCTCCTTCATTAGTTTCTTTCTTCATTAATAAGTAATCCTCAATCTTGTGTATAACATTATCATTTTATATCCTTTCTTATTTGGTGCTTCCTCACCAGTATGTTTACTCCCTAACATTCCCTAACATAATGAATTGGAACAGTTCAGAGTGGCACTTTTGGCTTCAATCCCTGCTGTCCAATACTTCAATTAATTGAGTCCAGAGGTATTATCATCTCTGCTCAAAATATAAGACTGATGGCATTTTCTACATCCAGTCATAAAAATAAATAATCAGTAAAAGTAGTCTCTTTTGACTAAAATAAACTTCCTTAGATTCTTCACTTCATAATATTTTATATAAATTAATACTTTCATACACTTGACTCTTCTTCTCTATTAAAGCTTATTCCATATTATGTGGTTTAGGTATGTGGTATAATATACATTTCATCATTTCATCTTGTTTACATAGTAATTAGCATTTATATATATTTTTTCTACCATTTGGTATCCAATGAGTTATTTTATTGCTCATGGCATAACATTAATTAATTCTTTATCACTTATCACTATAACAGTTGTTATTGCAACAATATTATCATTAATAGTACCAGGGTTTTTGGTTTCTGGTCTTAATATTTGGTCTCTACTTAGTTGGTCTTTCTTCATTGTTCCATCTTTATCAAATTATTTTCTTTGTGAGTTTGGTTAAGTTGTTTTGATTAAATCATATGATATTCTGGTTTCTTTTCTCTTTTTCATTTGAAATTCTGTATCTTTTTTGTCTTATTTACATAATTTATAATAGTGGTCATTGTTAGCATAGTCACTATTATCATACAAACTATAGTATGGTTTTTTATAGTTGTGATAGTTTATTGAGGGTTTTTTTTCTTTATTAACACTGGTTTTTATGAGGATCTGTTACATTCCTTCTTCTAACATTTTTAACATTTATTAATATATTGTTCTGGTAACATTAAATTATCCAATTGGTTGTTCTTTTTGTTTACTGGAACCTGTTCTTTTGTTTTGGGTCTCTGGAGAGTTTGAGAGAGAGTTTTTACATTTGTACTCCATTTACCTTCAAATTCTTTTATGTAAGAGTTCACTCAAATTATGAGTGTGATTTGTTCTTACTCTTTTAGAATTTTGTATCTCTTTCTTACAAAATCTCTTTTCATATTTAAGAGTTATTTCTCATCATTCGTATGAGTTGTACTTACTTTTTTTTAACTTTAGATATTTTTATTCAACCAAATTCTTTCTTATTCATAGTAGTTTTTCAAATATTTTGGTGTAAGTTGTACTTACTATTGTTTTGAATTTTGAAATTTTTTATCTCTCCTCTATATATTTTTTAATTGATAATTGATTATAAGTTCCTTTTACTTTATTTGAAATGATATCCTTTAATACATACGTATTGTTATTATTGTTTTTAATAATCAAGTATGGGCCGGTATACAGCAGTAACAACTTTTTGGTAATGCCTTCCAAAGCACTGGGTAATTCCCTGTTTTTTAATAGTACCTTTTCTCCGACTTCATAGCTTATTATCTTCTTAATCGCCTTTTGGTACTTGTTCTTGCGCCTTTCCTGGTCTTCTGCTAATTTATTGTAGAATCTGATTCGATTGAACTTGTATTCTTGACTCATGGGGAATTCTATTATGTCTTGTATTTCTCTTGGAGGCGGTTTTTCATACATTGCCGTGTATGGCGTGGTACCTATAGCGGGGTGATATGCCAAATTAAGGAATTCTTCAGTAGCTAATAAATATTCTTGCCACTTCCTTGGTTGATTATAGCAATAAGTCCGAAATATTCTTCCGACTTCTCGCAGTACCCTCTCTGCTGGATTACTGCTGGGGTGGTAGACAGATGTCTTGTATGTCTTAATGCCCAACGTATTTAGAGTGTTTCTCCACCTCCAACCCTTAAATTACGTTCCATGGTCTGTGATTATGGACGCCGGGCTCCCTATCTCTGGAATGTAATGGTTTGTTATTACTCCTAGAGTCTTCAAAGTGGTGGCTCTGTTCACCGGGTACAGTTTTGTGAATTTTGTGAAGTGATCCATCATGATAATAATGTATTTGTATCGATGGCGTCCGCCAATGCGGGGAAATGGACCACAGATGTCCAGAAAGACCTTTTCCAGTTTGGCTTGTGAGGTAATTGGTATCATCATACCCTCTTTTCTCTCATTGTTGGTTTTCACCAATTGACATATCAGACAGGTTTTGAGGTAGTTTCTCGCCTTTCTATTTATATTTTTTATGTGGCAATTCTCTTCTATCGCCTTGATCACCTTCATGGCTCCCATGTGACCGTATCGTAGATGATAGTCCATGATGATATCCTTTTCGATTGTAGTACGGATCATGATCTTCCATATCTCTTCATCAAGGGATGTTTTGATGAATAATATTTCGTTATGTACACAATAAAACTTGGTTATTGTGTCATCTTGGCTGGAGAGACGAAGTTTAATGTGGTTTAACTTCGGGTCGGACTCCTGGTGTTTGCTGATGTCCTGCACTATCTTTTCTAAATCGGATCTGTCCTTGATAATATTATAGATTTTCAAGATGCTCTCCTTTTCGCCTTCGAACGTTTGTTCTTCCAGATTTACTCTCGACAACACGTCGGCTACTACATTTTTACTTCCAGGAACATACTCCCACTGTATATCGTATTCCTGCAGGGCAAATACCCATCTGGTCAATCTACCATGGCTTAACTTGCATCTTCTCAGAAATGATATAGATTTGTTCTCTGTTCGAACGGTCACTGGATATCCGAGGATATACGTCCGAAACTTCCCACAGGCAAAGACTACACTTAGCAGTTCCTTTTCCGTCACGTTATAGTTCTTTTCACACTGGTTAAGGGTTCTACTAGCAAAGCTCACTACTAGATGGTTTCCACCTTCGTCTTCTTGGTACAGTGTTGATCCCAAGCTAATGTTACTAGCGTCATAGTTTAGAAAGAAGGGTCGGTTAAAATCCGGATGGTTGAGCATTACTGCTTCTAAGAACTTCTCCTTAATTGATTTGAAGGTTTCGTCTTGTTCTTGACCCCAACGCCATTTATTCTTGGACGATAACTGGTACTGAAACCGGGCCGTCAGTTCGGAATCATTATTTTGGAATTTCCTATAGTAGTTACACCGGCCTAAAAATGATTGTAGTTGCCTTCTGTTTTTTGGTATAGGGAATCGTTGTATGGCGTCTACTTTTTCTGTTGATGCTGTTACTCCTTGACTGTTTAACTGGAAACCCACTTCTTTAGCTATAAGCTTGGACTTGTCTAGTTTAAGGGTAACATTATTTTCAGCAAGCTTCTTCAAGACATGCTCCACACGGTAACAGTGTTCCTCCCAATTGGTTGATGTGATTAGGAGATCATCAACATAGACAGTCGTGAATTGGACTGCCTCTGGTCCAAGTATATGATCCATACAGGCGACAAAAACAGCTACTGAGTTCACCAACCCGAAGGGCAACCTCTTAAACTGATAGTTGCGCCCTTCGAAGATGAACGCCATGTATTGCCGGCTTGCTGGGTGCAACTCCACCTGCCAATACCCGCACACGGTATCCCACGTAGTAATGAACTTCGTTCCGTGAAATCTCTTCAGTATCTCATCAATTTCGCCAGGTGAGGTACGATCGTTAATAATCATTTTGTTTATCTCACGTGCGTCAAGGCAAAGCCTTACCTTCCCATTTTTCTTTTGTATAGCCACAATTGGGCTAGTGTATGGCGATTGACTGCTCTCGATAATATCTTTACTGATCATATTCTGGATCTCTGTGCGTACGGCTTCCTTCAAAGATTGTGCTATGGGATACGACTTTCGATTAAATTCTACCGGTTCTCTGAATCGTATGGAACATTGGTAGTTCCGGATCTTCCCAGGTTCGTCCGAAAATACTGCTCGATATTTTTCATATATGTTGACTAATTGATTCAGCTGGTTTTCCTCTAATTGCTCGGTAGTATTGTGGCACTGGAAGTTACGTATCTCCTGAATCTTTTGTGGCCATAGGTCATCCTCCGAATCCTGATGTACTGGCTTGTTGTTTGACGAGTAGTTTGACAAGTAATTCACCTTATTTTTGTGGTCGAGAAGTTGTCTGGAGTCTAGCATCTTGTTGTTAGTTAAATTGGCTACACAGGTCGAACCTTCAGAAAAGAGTGATACCTTCCCTCGGCACAAGTCGATAACTGCTGAGTTTCTGCGCAATATGTCACATCCTATCATGATGTTGAAAGGTAATCCGGCTGCAACAAGAAATATCATATCCACACTAATGCCCTGACTGTTGACACTTAGGGATACCTGTTTTCTTATGGTTTTGTTCTGTCGGCCGGTAGCTCCTACAAGTACAATATTATTAATAGGTAGTACCGGTAAGTTTTTGTGGCATTCCTGCTGTATCCGGTCCAACTCATTACGATTTATTATAGAGACATTTGCTCCAGTGTCTATCATTACAGGAACAGAAATACCCTCAATTTCTGCAATTATATATATTGTTTTATTGTCATTATTATTAATGTTAATTTCGTTTTCTTCTAGCAAGTCCTTACGGATATCTTTCAAATAGTTACTGTATATTATTGTAAAATTTTTTCTTTCTTTCTTTGATTTTATTTCTTGGTCAAACCCAGCAGATTGGAGCAGTAAAGGGTTATTGGAGTTTATTACTGCCTGCGTTCGTTTAAATGTTCCGCATCATTACGGATTAGGCCGTTGGAAGCATCAACTTGGAGTCCTGAAACTGCTTCGTTTGGTTCAGCACGATCGTCCTGTTGGGCTTCCGTTACAGGTAGTCTTCGTTGATTGTCCAGGCTGGAACTGCGTCTGGGCTCGTACTCTCTGTAACGATTACTTCCCTGACTTCCTTGAAAGGTCTCATACTCATAATATCGGCTCCTTCGTTGAGGCTGGTACCTCCTCTGTCCACTGCCTTCCGCTCTGATGTAGTTAATATTGGGTCGATATGTCCTGTAATTATTCTTATTACCTCCATTCGGGTAATTCCTGTTATAATTACTATGATAATTGTTATTAGAGGGGTTGGGGTTTCTCTGACCATTTGGAACATAATTACGGTTATTATTATAATTACCGTTGTTGTTTGGTGGACGGTTATTATTATTATTATTATTGTTGTTGCCCTCATAATTATTCATTCGAGGAACATGATTATTATTATTATTGTTATTAAATCTAGGTACATTATTGTTATTAGGGATGTTATGATTGTATTCGGCATTATTCCGATTTGCGGAATTATAATTATTGTTGTTGCCCACATTCTGCCGATTATTATTATTCGAATTATTGGTGTTACTTCTTGGTTCCGGCCTTTCATATCTCCTGCGACTTTGGCGGTAGTAATCCTCATGCTCATACATTTCTAAGAGCTCGGTCATTGATGGTACAGTCTTTATTTGACTGTTTCTTCTAGCTCTTATTATATCTTCCTCATAATGGTATGAGAGCTTGCTGACCAGGCATTCTTCCGGTATTCTGGGCTCTAGATGTTTGGCCACGCACACCTTTCCCAAGAAGTACGCCGTTAGAGTCTGGTTTCCATACGGGTTGTATTTTCCATGACAGATCCCGTCTCTAGCGATATTTTGTGTCGATTCAGACCAATATTTGGCTTTGAATAGCCTTTTGAATTGTTGGTAGTCGGTCACTTCGTCTCTTATCGCCATCCACCAGTTATCTGCTATCTCCTTGAACGATTCGTCAAGTACTTCTTTATTCTCCCTCCAGCGATTGCCTCTGTGTTTGGTGAAGTACTCTTCGATTCTGGCTAGGAACTCCATCGGTTTGTTTTTATAAAATCTGAAGTTAATTCCTTCGCGATTCTCATTGTTAGGACAACTGGTCATGCTTGTCGGTCGACTATGGAACAGGTCTATATCTGTTTGATTCTGTCGCACCTGACTGTTGATACTGGTCACAGCAGCTTCAATGCCGTCACATTTTTCTGTGAATCGGTCCTGCACTCGCTCCCAGTCTTCACGTGTTTCTTTTAGTTTTTCCTCTAAAGTCTTCCTATTCGTTTCTTCAATGTTGTTAACCTTAGTGTTTATTTCTGTCTTGATACTCTGTACTTCTCTTTCGGTTTGACTCCATCTTTCGTCAGCTCTTGTAACCTTTTGTTCGATTACCGGTATTTCCTCTTCTACCTTCTTGCTAATTGTTTCATTGTTTTCAGCTATCTTTTGCCCCAATTCTTCCTTCAATGCTTCCATCTTTCCATCTAATCGGTTCATATTCTCTCGGTTCGTCTCTCTTAATTCTTCTCTTAATTGTTGACTATTATTTTCCATCTTTTTATTGGTTTCTTCCAGTTTCTGGCTTATCTGGGTCAATTCCTCCTTCGATTGTTTATTGTCAGTTTTTATTTCCTCCATTTTCTCTTCTATTTTCTGAATATTTTCCTCCATCTTCTCCTCGATCTTCTTAATATTTTCCTCCATTAATAATTTATTTTCGTTTTTTATTTCGTCCACTTTCTCTTCCATCTTCTTACTATTCTCTCTTAATTCCTCCTTCAATCGTTGGTTATCACTTTCCATTTCCTTACTATTTTCTTCGATTTTCTTATTGGTATCCCCGATTTTATTACCCAACTCTACCTTTGTTGGTTTAAATTCTCTGAGTAACATCTCCATCATTCTATCCAATTTTGTATCTTCCTTTGTGGTGGATTTCTCCGGCTGTTCCTCCTGTGGTGCAGGCTTGTTTGGTTCTGCTGGCGGTAACATCGACTCCACATCTTCCACTGGTGTCGCCTCTTTGTCCTCCATATCTATCTCCTGTTCGGCCTCCACAGCCCTTTTTTTTATGTAGCCCTCCTGTGCATCTCGCTTCTTCTTCCGACCTATTGACAGCTGCCGAGCTAAAATAGGAAACTGGACAATCGTCCTTATTTATAACTCTATTAACTCCTATTTTAAGCCCTTTAGTTGGACGCCAATTTGTAATATAATTTGTGGTTCGAATATAAGATAAAACAATTGAAAGAAAGAATTTTATAGATTATTAAGTGGATTTTATAATAACTGAAATCCCACTGGTGATCTCCACAATTTGTAATAAAACGTGCAAGTAGAAGATGATGATGCCCCACTGTTGTGAGCGCCAATTTGTAATATAATTTTATTACAAATATAAGATAAAATAAAGATATAAAGATAGAAATTGTGATGCTAATAAATGTTGTCTGTATCTCGGTGTTGAACTCACCGATGATACAGCTCCACTTTAGATTCACCAATTGGTAATTATTCCCAATTACAAAGAATAAATTAAACATAAATAATGTATGATAAGAAAGTGTGATTTGTTGATAATAAATGTTTTTGTAAGTTATAAAATTTTACTTATATTTTTTTCTTTAATTAATTAATTCAATTAAATTAATAAATAATTAATTAATTGTCTGTGCTTTATATTCTTCCAATTAAATAGGTATGAATTTGTGGTTCGAAACCATTTGTTTCTATGAATAATTTAATTGTGTAGTCAGATCTGTTGATTCTCTCTGCTGACTTTGCTCTTCTTCTTCCTCTCAAATATTTATTTTATCACTGTAAATTATTTTTTTAGAAGAAAGATTAGCTAACATTCACTATACAAATAAATACAAACTCTTATAACTGAATAATTATGTTCATTTATTGACATTTAAAATTATGCGCCATTCTGGCTGCGCGTGAACCAGGCATTGGCTAATATTTGCTCAAGTCGGTAGCGAACAAGATTGACAAAATATATTTTTACAAGATTAATTAATTAGGATTCTTTTAGCTGTCGAAATGGTCAGAGAGGGCAAGGAACAAGATACAATTCTTACAGCTATTTTTAAAATAAATTATTATGTCTGAAAAAACAATATTATTATGTAAATTGTCAATTATTAAAAGTAACATCGAACCATTCGTCGAAATGGCGTCACTGGCTTCAAGCAGGCTGTGTCCTGGGCTCGTTCGGAAATTAAGTATGGCCGCCGTAACCTCGATTTTCTCTGCTATGCACTGCTGATGCTGGTTGAGCTTCTCCCTCAGAAATAAATGAGTATTCCCTTCTCTGCGAAGTTGTAGTTGTCCTGGAATATAGTGTAGAGTGTTCTCCCTTCTCCTTCAATGTCGTTTCGTGATGGTTTACTGGTGAAGTGTCCGGTGTTCAAATGTGTTGTATTCGTGTTCTGCTAATACGTTTTAAAATATTCTCAAAATGGCCGTTGATTTCTTGTGCTCGTGTTAGATAGTGTTATTACTGTTGTTCTGAATTAGTTAGGTGTTAATTATTGTCTGTTAGTGTTATTTTTATTTAGTTAACCTCTGTTACACCTTTCGAGGCTACACTCACGGTTTTGCACAAAATTATACTTTTTCGGTCTTCTGTTAGTAATTTCGCAACTGGTCATATTAACGATTAACAATAGACTGCCTTCTGAAAGTCGTCGTTTTGGGGTAATTTATGAAATGTCTTTTTCCTCTTTCCATTGTTTATTTATAAAAGTACATGTCTCAGATTTGGTTCATCCTCTAAATATACATAACAAGTTTTCCTATTTATTGCTGTAATTCAATTATTTCTTAATTTTACAAAAATCTAACTATTCGGCAATATTCTTAAATTAATTTTACATAATTGGATATATAGCTGGGTCTGTTTTAAGTTCATATAAGCCTAAAATTTACAATTTTTGATAATTATTGTAGGCCTCATATTTTGTACAAATTTAGTATTTAAATGGTTTACAAGTGTTTTTCTGATAATATTTCCATGAAATAATATTAATCACTCCGTGATTATCTTTTGTTGTTAATAATTTTGTTGTTATAACACTTCAATATTGATTAATTTACTTTTTAGTCTGAGTTGATTACCATTATAGGCCTAGTATTATTTATTTCCAAAAGAAGTTAATTTTCTTCCTTGGTCATCCCATTCGTTATTATTTGTATCTGTACTAATTACATTTTCATATTTTTGTGTTGTGTGGACTAAATTCTATTCCTTATATTATGTAGTTTAATTCTCTGATAGATAGTTTTGGTTTACATTACTGGTCTGTTTTTCTAGAGTGGTGTATTAGCTAATCTGCTTTGTACTTTTCATATGGTTTACAGTTTTAAATAAAATTATAACATTCCTATTTCCTACTTGCCTCTCTGCCTTACAAACTTGAAAATTAGTTAACATGATTTTAAATACAACAAAACATCTTATTATCTACTATTTTTCATATATCACCTAATCATAACAAAAATATCTTATGCCTATTATTTTTTATATATCATTTAACTATAATTGAAACATCTTATTACTAACAATACCTTCAGTCATTAACTGTCCTTTGTTTTTATGTTCTTTTTGTAACAAATTTAATTATACTAGAACATCTTATTAATAATAATACTTTCAGTCATTAACTGTCTTTTGTATTTGTTTTTTCTGGTAACAACTTAACTGTGATTAAAAATATTTTATATCTATTATCACCTTATATCTAACATATTATCTGATTAACAATAAATAACAAACATCTTATTATTAGTTATACCCTCAGTTATGAACTGTCCTCTGGTATTTATTCTCCTTCTCACAATTTACTTAACTGTAATTAAAAAAAAATCATTTTATGGGTAATATTATTTCTTATATCTAATTTAAAAAACTCTTATCACTAATAATGTTGTCAGTCCTTAGACTGTCTTTGATTCTTATGGTTTTACCAGTATTATCTACACTCATGGTAGTCCTTTTATATTATTCACTTCCTTGAATATTTTTTATAGCTTTTTAGCTATGTTGTTCGCTACACTCACTGTAGTTTCTAATTTTTGTTATATCACTTCACTTTATTGGGTTCTACACTATGGTAGTCTTTTTAGTCGGTTCTACACTAATGGTAGTCCTTTAAATAATTTTTTACATATTATACTTATATCTAGTTTACAATTCGGTTTTCTTTGTATTGTATCTTGTAACTTGAGTTACTGGATCTAAATATATTGGTTTTAATTTAGTTCAAAGGCATGTATTCCTTTATTAACATTTTGGGAATAGCTCTTCTTATTTCTAGGTTCTTTGTAGGAATCTTGACATATTTTGTCCTTTCTTCATTATTATATTAGTAAATTTCTTGTCTTGTGGTTTCTCTACTTCTTGACCTTATAAATTTCTCTTATTAATATTGTTTTCACCTTTTTATCTCCTTTTTCTTTTCTTTCCTTTTTACTGCTTCCCCAGTCTACTGGGTATACTGCTGGCTTATTGGGTTTTTACATAGAAGGTTATTTTGACCAATAGTTTTCTTTGTTATTGTTTATTCTTATTAACATTTTATTGACTTAATGTACAGTTCCTTTAGTTTAATCTTTAACCAATTCATTCTTCTCACTCACTATGGACCTTTTCTTCTTTATTTATGTTGCATTAAGTTAAAATTTTAATGTGATAATTTTGTTATGCTACAATATCAATCTTGTTCATTATTTTAACATATAATTCAAACACATAATATAACACACATATACCTATACATCACATAATCACTGATAAATTACCATTATAAAGCCTGGCGCACCGCCTGCATATTTTATCAAATACATACATGAAGAAGGTAGAGGAAATCTGGACTTGCCATAATAACATGAAAATGCCATTATTAACTTAAGGTGCCAGCCCAGCCTGTACAAATTTTATAAAATTGTAAAATTTTCCCTTTTATAAAAGTATAAAAATTTAGAGCAATTCTGAATCCATCATAACAGCAACCCCTTTACATTTTTATAATGTCAGCAGACAGACTAAGAACAGTAATACTTCGGTCAGATACAGATATACTTGTAACTTGAGACAACATTTGTAATAAGTAAAGATAATAGAACAATAATGGTTATATTGTTAATACAATGATATACAATATTTAATTTGTAATGACATACAAGTATAAGTTAGACTTGCTATAATGACTGGCAAAATGTAAAACTAGTAGATTCATATAATGCACAGGACATTTGTCCTAAAAAGGTTACATGTTTAGAAAGAATTAATTCTTTAATCATAACGGTTTGATAATAAGCAAAATTAACTAGACAAGTTTAGCAAGTAAAATCCAGAATCTAAATTACAATAACAAGCACCGCCTGTACATTTCATTCCATTTAAAATCTGATAATCTCTGAATATTAATTGTATATACCTTAAAAAAAATAAATTTTAATATCAGCCATCTGTGCATATATAAAATTAAAACCATGTTGTATACTAGCAGCTGTAGGAGTGTGCCAGAATAGGCCTGACCTGATAAGGTGAGACCAGTAGAAAACCTGCATGAAACGGCATCAACAGGTGCCTAACCTGTGCCCAGAAAACCTATTTAGAAATCAACACGGAAACGGCATGAAAAACCAAAACCCCCAGCCCTTAAATACAGGAAAATAATTAAATATGAAACCCCAGTAATACTCAGAAGACATCTGAACCAGCCGGTTAGGAGTCAAGAAACTCATACCTATACTTAATTTTAAGGAACAAATTACCCTTACAACATTTGCATTCAAAATCTATGAAAAAGGCTCTGGCACGCTCCCACAGTGCAGCTCACAATTACAGTGATAGTACGTTATAAGTGTGAATAATGTTCATAGTAAATGTCTTGGTGACACACCCTTGATTTAACTATCTAACCGGATAAGCAAATTGTTCTAGCACAAATTCGTCGCACTGATGTTCTGCGGGCCAGGCTAATAATAAAGAAAAGAGTTCATATCACCTTAACTGAAGTGGCTGCATCACACAGTATTGGTAGCTATCTCCCTCCTCGGTACAGACAAGGTTTCAGGTGGTTCATGGCTGGTGAAGACGGCAGTACACCAGCTGTGGCCAGATCTCCATTTCTGGGGCGAGAACCCGGGAAGTCTCAAGCGCTTAGCCTGCCATCAAAGATGAGAAGAAATCACACGAAAATTCTCTGCTGAACCGAGGGAGGAAGCGATGTGTATTCGTAACGAGAGCTATGCAGTGACTGATTCTTGCAACGTGCACAGAAACGCAACCCAAATTCGGCCCACCAGATAGCGTGCCCTGCCGGACAGTGCCATACAGATATCGCCTCGCTCACTGACATCGAAATTATTATTGGAAAAATAGAATTTGTATATCCTCGATCGTCGGGTTATGCAAACACCGGCACAGTAGATCTAGTCCTAAGACAATGCTGAGCTATAAATAATAAATTAAAAATTGGTAATTGAAATTTGAATTGAATTAATATCTTGGAAGAAGACTTTCCAAATGTTGTGGTGCTGACATCTGGAAGCAAACGAGAATTGCAAGAGAACTTGAATGTATAGAACTCGGTGCTGGGAGAAGAAAGATACAAAAATAAATAAAAGTAAAATCGAAATGATGATAGTTACGACACAAAAGATACAAAAATATTGAGGGACAGTGCATGAACAAGTAAGAGTATTCCAACACGTATACATTGAACTAGGTGAACGAGGATTGGAAGTAATGGAAATCAAAGAAAGAGTTAGAAAACAATGAAATATTGCCATAGTATTCCAAAAGATAGTAATTTCACAAGTAAGAGAAAAAGAAAAAGAAGATATTTCAGACCTTTTGTAGACCTATTCTGAAGTGTGAGACAGGTGTCTTGAGTAAGAGAGAGAGACGTAGGATACAGGCTGTAAAAAAGAAGTATATGAGAAGAGCCGTGCAGGTCACAAAGAAGTATAGATAGAGAATTACTGGCGTAAAAAGAAAATCAGAGATACAAACCACCTTGAAATTCATAGAATTTATAGAATTGTATAGAGCTAATGAGTTAATGGAGTCACAACGTATGGAAAAGCTAAGATCTGTATAAAGAAATTAGAAAGTAAAAATTGCGAATAACAAAAAAGAAAGACTTAAGGAGACAAGTAATTTCTTAAAGTTGAGAAGAGACATGAACACCATCAGAAAAAGCGAGACTTTGACGAAATATGAAAAAGAGGGAACAAATTTTTGTAAGTTTTAAAATTTAATGGAACGTATTGATTGTATTATAATGTATGATACTGATTGAATCAATATATTATATTAACATAGTATTAATTGTAAATACAGTAATGTAATATATATCCAATTTTATGTACCCTACACCTTTGAACGGCAATAAAATTGTAGATAATAAATAAGTAAATAACAAAACTACCTTTAGGTAACACGTGTATGTACTTAAGTTACGCCTCTGAATTAACCGCATTAGTAATGACGCTATCTCGTACAGAGTTGGTAGAAGGCTGTTTTATGGTGAACGAGCTGTTTGATCATAGCCGTCTATTTTGTTTATTACAGTTTTATTATAACAAAGATATTTCATCATCAACAAATTAAGACTTTTCGTAGCTTATTTAATTCTTTGCTCCTGGTATTAACGGAATCCATTTATTACTCACGTTAAAACTATGCACTGGTTGGTCCAAAACCAAGATGAGTTTGTGGTTTCCCATATGTGAACAAACACTTGTTTCATGAAGGAAATAAGCTTGATTACAAATGTGAGATTGTAAGTTCAAAGAATCGTATTAATATTTTTTGTGCATACTTGATGGAGAATTTCTCCAGAAATGTTAGCTTGTACCATTTCATGCGCTACAAAGACAAACACAGTTTGTACTACTGTAAAAGTATTTCTTCTCTAAAGTGAAAAATACGAAAAGTGAAAGTCGTGTTGCAATTTTAATCATTTTGGAGCAAAACATGTTTTCAACATGCTAACCTGTTTGATACATACACTAGTCTATCATTTGTTTTTAGAGCAGAATGTGGAAGTAGTAGGAAGAGGCAATGAATGTGTTCTGGCAGCATCACAGGTCATTGTTAATCTAATCATCATAAAACGCGCGCGCAAAGTGCAACGTTTCCTCTATGGCACCGAAACAAACTTATGAATACAACAAATGTGTGTGTGTGTTTATGCGGCTAAGTGTCTATCAATCTCTGTGTTTGGCTGCATATGTTCGCTTAAATATGAGTTTACTCTTTTATATTAAGTTAGACTATTAGATCATGTTATAATATGCAAATAATTAATGAAAGCACAGTAGGTAGTAAGAGTCATAGTTGAGAAAGGAAAATGGTAACCGCAAGAGAGAAATAACACCGACAATTAAGAAAATACGTAAGTAGTGTGAGTCTTTTCTATAGCTCATGGAGTTAGTGTAAAGTAGCTAGCGAGAAAAGATGTGTAATTACAGTGAAAGTAAGGGAATCCGAGTTTCTGCTCTAATGAAAGCAATTTAATTTAGTATGTAGTTTGTACTGTAGACAAGAATATTTGAGGAAAATTGTCAATTGAGGGTGTTTTGTGTGAAGCAGTTTCACGGTACAGCGCCCAGTGTAATTTGTAATTTAAGCTTCGTAATGCAAGCACGGAGCAACAATTTTATTTTCAAAGTTTTACTACACTTCACATGATCGTATTGTGTTTCACTGATAAAATTGTAACACACACGTAGGACGTAGCAGACCGGTGGGTAAGGCGCCTGGCTACAAATCTGGAGGTCCCGCGTTCTATTCTTGAATACTTCCTTAAATTAAGGTGTGATTTTCAGCCCCAAGATCGACTCAGCCTGTAGAAATGAGCACCTGGGATAACATTTGATGGGTGCAGTGTAATGCTGTCCACACTATCTACTTTGTATGCCGAACGGTTCATACAAGGCACCTTACCCTGCCTAACTACCGAATTGCTTAGGCTGTAAAAATAAATTATTATTATTATTTATATCACGAAAGCAAATTTTGTAAACAAAATTATCAATCCACTGTTTACACTTAAATTGTCACGATTTACACATGAGTCGCTTACTTAACAGCTTGAGTCTAGTTTCATTTGAAAGTTAACTCTCACAAGCCGTTCTTATCGAGTCATTTTCCAAGATTTTCTGCGGCCTTCTCTTTTCATCACCTTGCCTTCCATACTGTTCGTGATATAATCATTACATCACGTATTTGCGTCAACGAGTGTAAAGTTATGCCGCGATAATATTTTACTATAGCCTACGTAATATACAGCAATGGTACACTATTACTTTGGAATTAATTTTGTTATTTATTTAAGGAAATATTTTACACCAATTTGTAAGCTATCTCTGTTTCGTAAAGATAACGTGCAAATGTAGTCGTCAAACAATCTGTACGGTACGTCACGTTCTGTGGGTCACGCATGCGGACAACAAAGGAATTCAAAAGAACAAGCAATGGAATCAGCGAGAAAAAAAGGTTTGTACGGAACACGATCGACTGTCAGTCACTGACATAACTATACAAAACCAATTATTGTATCCCTGTAACTTTTGCGTTATGTTGCTTTGTAAGTTCAAAAACAGAATTAATGAAATTCTCAAGTTCAGCCTACTTTAGAGAATTGCATCTATCACAGTTAAAACCACCAAACTAAAACAACAATAGTTAAAAGCTATTTAATATAATTAAATCAATAACGACTCGGAACACAAAGTTTTTTATAGGTAAAAACGTAAAAGTTTTACCTTATAGCCGGAACCAGTTTTCGCTTCTTATAAGTTTCGTCAGTGGCTGCCACTGGGAACGCTGTCCGTCTTGTTCTTGGCGACCGTGTCGACTTTTGAAGGATCGATGTTGTGTGTGTGTGTGGGGGGGTGATATGTTCGAATAATGCGTGTGATTTGAATTGTGTCTGAAGCAGGCTACGCTTACCAAAACATCGACGTTAACATGGATATTCTACACGTACACACAAACGGCCGAAAACTAGTCACTCTTCAACAATTGGAAATACACAAACACACAAAAACACATAAAAACGACATCCTAAACGAACTGCCTGTTTCGAGTCGGCAGTGATTTAATTATATTTAGTTAATCAACGGACACGTCATGAAAAACGAAATTCAAGAATAAAAACTATTATTAAAAACATTATTTCGTCTTACGTATTTTACTTTAGGCTACATGCGTATCGTTGGCTTTTATAATATTGCTATGATGATCATTATTATTTATTGTTTTATTATGTTCTAGTCGCTAATTGTGATAAATCTAACTTTCTTATATAATCTGACTTTGTAACTCGCCTTGCAATTAAGTTTGTTGGGGTATTCGAATTACATACTAAATACAGTAAGAAAAAAGTTGTCAATGGCTATCAGCTACGCAGGTTAATTTGTTGACTTGAGAAAAAGCACTTTACAGTTGGTTTCAAAAAAGAAGCATGTTGCACCCACGTTTTATGCTGTTTGAATGTTTCTGAGTTCCAAACTGTTAAATTTAACGCTGGTCAGAGATAACTGAAACAATAGATTTTTTTTTCATTGCATATGCCTACTTATTCGTCTGTATTTGTTACTTTAATGGAGCTAGAACAAACTTCAACAAGAGTCGTGTTTTATTTAATAAATAATTGCTTGATTTACACATAAAGATCGTTTGCTCCTTTAACTAGCTCTGGTATGCGACTGTTTAAATGTAAAGATTTTGAGGCTGAAACTATTCTAGATTGTCAAGTTAATAAACCTTTTATAAACGAACAAATAACTGTGGACTTTTTTTCAACAAAGTAAAATACAACATTTAATATTTGTTAAGAATTGTGTTTGATCATTTTTGATAATGTCGTGGAGTTAAATTGGCCAGGATGATGAAAATAATTGTGGATAAGCGGACTGTATTTTATACGTTTATTGTACATAAATGGTACAATTGAATTTATAATTGAGAAGGTTAGCTAAGCCTTCTATGTATCATGACGTCTGAGAAATCACATTAGAAAAATTTACATTATAGAAAAGGAACGCAATTTATGCAACACTTGAACAATACATTAAATGAAATGATTTAGGCCTAAAGCCTACATAATAAGCCGTGATATGAAAATAATTAAGATGACAGCCGAACGCAAGAAGCGTAAGTCACGTCTGTTGTGTTCGGACGCTCTGAGCACTGTGACGTCATGTCCGCCTGAGCAAGCAGAATTGAAATATGATCAGATTAGCCAACCTTCCAATAACATAATTCCCACATGAAATACCAACATTACTGTCCATAACTGCCCGCAAAAATCGAGCGATTTTTTTGTAATACATTTTTAACAATTTATATTATAAAGAAAACACCAACATGTACGTTCTCACTAATAGATATTAACCATTAGTAGTTCGATGTCTTAATTGTCGATATTGAAATGCTAGATAACAATGATTATAACATTAAACTGCTCAGAGATAAAACCTTAATGATAATGTTAGACAGGCCACAGTTGGCTTGCAAACTGATTCATACATGAGTATAAATGTGCATGAATCAACCGAGACGCATACAATACAAAACATGAAGCTTGATAATGACTGATCTGTGACTCATCCCTTGATGGGCCAGATATAAATTGCAAATATTTATGCAAGTCATGATTAACAGTCCAAGCCAGTCAAGGCCAGCTGATGTATACATAATAGTATTGAATATAAAATGAATAAACACGATTATTACAAAAAGTTATATGCATATAAAAACCTGGATTAAGCATAACGCTGTAGTATAATAATTAAATAACACAAGCTATGCCAAACAATTGCAAAAGTGCACAAATAAATTGATATGCGAAAATAGATGATACATTGTCGAGTAGTTACAAGTATATAAACGTAATAACATGTATGTCATAATGAAAAATACATGAATAATAATATATGTGCGATACATGATCGTAAAATACAAATACAGAAATATGTGTAAATATATATGCGTGGTGCATAATCATAGACAATAGATGCGGTACAATAATATGTGCTACATAGATACAAAGTATATAGGTACAAGATATGTGTTGCATAGCTACAAAATACATGAATACAAGGAGTAAAATACAATATAATAGTACAAGTGACAAATGCAGTAAATGCGTTCATACAAAAATGGAATGCATGTGCTAAGCAATCAAGTAACACATAAAATTCATAGGATAGTGAAATAGCAGTGCACAAATATCAATAAAACATGTGCATCAAACATGCATACATGGTTTGTATAGTTCCAAAATCCATGTGAATATTATATAACAAAATACATAACATAAGAACCGAAACCAACCATAGACATAATACATAAATCAAATGTTGTATACAAGAAAATACATAAAATAATTGAAGCCTTACATATTAAATAAATTGACTCTTGCTTAAGTAAAACAAAGCAATTTCTGAATTGAAAAGATACAAACTAAAGCTCATGGTAAAAATAAAAATGCTTCTATAACTAACATAATCTTCTTGAAAAATTAACATATGTTTGATAAATACATACATTTAATTTTAAAAGAAAATAAACGACATCCTTTAATTTATATAAAGAAAATATCCTCTAAAACTGACTCAATATAGTAATAAAATGATAGAGACATAATAGTAAATACAATAAAGAGAGAACATAATAATGTACATGCATAGTATTGACTGCATAGTATTGATATAATGATATCAAATTCAATGATACATAGCGTTAAAATAGACAGAAAGGATGTAAAATGTATAATATGCGTATACATAACGATACATACTTAACGATTGTGTTAAGTAGCTACATTGATGTAGTGTTTACTGTTCGTCCCTCGCTGGCACCAAACATAACTTATGAATTGGTCTGCGAAAGGCGCCAGCAGGAGTACGAACGTCAACTACCCTGATTAAATTGTCTGGTCCGGGAAATGTGGCTGTGATTACCCCAAATTTCCATGCTAATTGAGGCATGTTATCCTCGATTAGCAGGACCAGGTCACCAATGGAAACGTTTCCTCTAGCGAACTTCCATTTGTGACGCTGTTGCAATTGGTGTAGGTAGTCGCGCGACCATGCTTTCCAAATAGCTTGGACAAACTTCTGGAGAAGTTGCCAACGGCCGAGACGAGAGATGGGAACGTGTGACAAGTCAGGATCAGGTATTGCCGTTAATGGTGCACAGATTAAAAAAATGGCCAGGGGTAAGTGGCACTGAATCGTTTACATCCGATGAAACGGCAAATAATGGACGTGAGTTTAGAAAGGCCTCTACCTGTGATAAAACCGTAGTAAACTCCTCAAACGTGAGTATGGACTTGCCGACAACGCGGCGAAAATGATATTTCAAACTCTTTATACCGCTCTCCCATAGCCCACCAAAATGAGGTGACGAAGGAGGAATGAATGACCACTTAATACCATGAGAAGTTGCAAATGATTGAATTGTTAAGGTGGCATCCTTGTTATGCCAGAGGTTGTAAAGGTCATGCAAGACGTTGCGGGCCTTCCTAAAGTTCGTGCCCTTGTCAGAATATAATTGGCTAGGTATGCCCCTACGGGACATGAAGCGACGTAAGGCAGCTATAAACACATTGGCCGTGAGGTCGGAAACCAATTCCAAATGAATGGCCCTAGTGGCTAAGCAAATGAATAGAGACACATATGACTTGGACAGAGTCCTAGAACTCTGGCCGCCATGACGGATCATGAAGGGACCACCATAATCCACTGCACAGAATAAAAACGGCCTGTAGTAACCCTGGGAGATGGCAAAACACCAAGGCTTTGAGCTTGATATTTTGTATTAAATCTGAGACTTTTGATGCACCTACGAATGATGGAACGAATCACTATCTTGGCGTTAATGATCCACTAGCGTTGACGAAGTGAATGATGGACAAGTTGAGCACCAGCGTGGAGAAGCCGAATGTGCTCACTCTCAATTATGAGGCGAGTGATGTGAGCCGAAGGATGCAAGACAGTAGGATGCTTATTATCATAGGGTAGTTGCGACTGCTGTAGACGTCCGCCGACACGTATGATGCCAAACTCATCAAGAAATGGGTCAAGAGAAGACAGTTTACGCCTAATAGAGACAGAAGCTCCATTTCGAAGGCAATTAAGCTCAGTGGCGAAATGGATCGACTGGGATTGCTTTATGAAAAAGTTAAGGGTAGAATGAATTTCGGTAGGGGTAAGGACTCCCGAAATTTTCTCTGCCTTTGAGGGTCTAGCATTTTTGATAAATCGAAAGCAATAAGTGAACACGCGGGTCAGTCGGTGCAACGAGGAAAAGTCCTTAGAGAGATCAATAGGTAAGATAGAAATTAGAGAAAGCTTGGGGGTTTGTTTCTCTTCAACGGAGCATTCAGGAAGCGGCACATTAGAAGGTGAAAAAGGGGAAAAAACATTGGGTTCAGAAGATTGAGACAGACAAGTAGGACCATGCCACAAAAGCGAACAATCGCGCAAAACGTCAGGGTGACATCCGCTAGAAATAATGTCAGCAGGATTATGTTGCGAATCAATATGATGCCATGTGTGGGTTTCAGTGAGACGCTGAATTTCAGGAACACGATTAGCGACGTAAGTCTTCCACCTAGAAGACTGAGCATGAATCCAATAAAGAGATACCATGGAATCGGAGTATAGGTGTACGCTATTGACAAAGGAATGAAGAGCAGGGGTGACCTTGAATACAAGTCGCGATAACAACAAACAAGCACAGAGCTCATTGCGGGGTAATGACACCTGTCGTAGTGGAGCCACACGTGGTTTAGAACACAAAAGGTGACAAGAGGCCATTAAATCTTGATAAATATCTCTAATGTAAATGCAACATCCATAACCATTTCAGAGGCATCCGCGAAACCATGTAATTCAACTAGCTTGGGCTCAGACTTGTTGCGTATGGAGCGTGGATCAATAATTTCACCAATTAAATACAACTTGTCGCATAATGAACGCCAATACGAATATAATTGCTCAGAAATTGGCTCATCCCAACCAAGATTGCACAACCACAGTTGCTGCATAAACTGTTTATAAAGGAAAACAATTGGACCAATGAGTCCCAATGGGTCGTAGATACCCGCTATAATTGACAGGATTCTCCTCTTAGAAATACTTGACTCAACTGGAAATGACTTGATGTCAAACATGAATGAATCTGTAGAGTTGTTCCAAAGAATGCCCAACGTACGCACATTGCCTTGTTTGTTTAATGGAAGTGATAAACTACTATGCTCAGTGACTACATTTGGTTCATTTGATGCCCATTTATGTAGAGTAAAGCCATATTGACTCAACAACGTACTTAAGTCAGATTTTAACTTGATCAGATTAGAAATGGTGTCTGCACCGGTCAACAAATCATCGACATAAAAATCATTAATTATAGCTGAAGCAGCGTCAGGAAAGGAAGCTTCATTATCCTTACCAATCTGAATAAGGCAGCGAGTTGCCAAGAATGAAGCGCTAGCAGTACCGTATGTTACAGTTCGCAGCACGAAATGTTTAAATTGTTCAAGCGAAGAATCACGCCACAGAATACGTTGGTAATGACAATCGTTATCAGACACTAGAACTTGCCGATACATCTACTCGATGTCAGCGATTAGAACATAATTGTGTATACGAAATCGCAAAAGAATGGAGAAATGATCTTGCTGGACATTTGGGCCCACTAACAAAATATCATTGAGAGATAGACCATTGGTAGTTTTAGCAGAACCATCAAAAACGACGCGAAGCTTCGTCGTGGAACTAGAATGTTCAAAAACGGCATGATGCGGCAAATAGTAGGTATTTGAAACCTTGGAATCAACAGAACAATCGTCAACCAGCGTTATGTGGCCAAGATCCTTATATTCCTGAATAAAATTTGCGTATTCACGCGCAAGCTCAGAATCGCGCTTGAACCTGCGTTCTAAACTTAAAAATCTCGCTTCGGCGGTAGCATAGGACTCACCCAGCTGGGCATTATCAGACACGAATGGCAGTGAGACGACAAATCTACTTTCATTATTACGATCAGTAGACTTAACAAAATGTTCTTCGCAGACTGAATCGTTAATAATGGGTGCATTATCAAGGACGGTTTCAGTCTCCCAAAACTTCTCAAGAGACGCTAGAATTTGATCATCGTAGTTTCTTGCCAAGAACGAAACGGCAGGACTCTTTGACTGACAATGCTTAGGTAAATTGCCTGCTAGAATATAGCCTAACTTAGTTTCTTGTATAACCGGAAAGTTAGGACAACGAACATATTTGTTAGCTTGAATCAAGTCTAAATAAAACTGCGCTCCCAACAATATGTCTATGTCAGCTGATACATTAAAATTTGGGTCAGCAAGGAAAATATTATCTGGGATATTAAAATGTTTTACGTCAAAAGATTGTGCTGGAAGTTTGTGGGTCAAAGTAGATAAGACTGCGCATTGAGCATTAAAAGTAAACCTTTGATAACGAGAAACAATACGAACTGATACCAAATTAGTAGCGCAACATGTTGCATTATTAATACCTCAGATTGGTATATTAGATTTAGTTAAGTTAAGTTGCAATTTTTTTGCAAATGATGCAGTACAAAAATTAACTTGAGATCCTGCACCTAACAATAACAAGTTGCCTGTTACCAGCGCGGTCGATGACGAACACGACGGCTGTAGATAAGATAACATTGTTTGCTGATTGCAGTTTAAATGAACAGTAATTACTACTGCTGGCAGAACTCTGTTTTGACCCATTATTTATATGAAGCAATGTATGGTGTCGTCTGGAACAGATCTTACGTGACTGCTTGACTTTGCAATTAGGTGAAAAATTATCTGGTCTCAAACAATTAGTGCAGCATTTATGCTTTAATATAAATTGCCCTCGTTCCGATACGCTCAAATCGCGAAATTTGTCACACATATAAATTGGGTGACTTGCCTTGCAGCATGGGCATGAATAATTATTTGAAATAGAATGATAACTTTTAAATGCAGTGCTGCCAGCAGAGTTTCGTAACTTAGATTTTTCAGACTTATGGTTAAATTTCAGAATTGCTTTGTTAAGCTGCTGTCCAGCTTCTAGCGGTAACGTGTTTTCTAATAATTGTCTACGGGCATTTAGAAACTGTATAAAACTCTGAAAGCTGGGAAGATTTTCAGAATCTATAGATTCTTTCCATAATTTAAGTGTGGAATGATCAAGTCTTGTTGACAATAGCTGTATAGTAATGAGTTCAAATGAATCCACTGACAATTGCATGGCTGTCAGAGAATTGACAGAAGACGTTATTGTATTTATAAATTCTGCTAAGCTCTGTACAGAGCCCTTGGTTGTAGACTTCACTCCTAATAAATTTTAAATGTAATATTTAGCTAATATGAATTTATTGTCATATCTAGCGGACAGCAAACTTAACGCTATTGAATAGTTTTCATTACAAATAGGCAAAGCCTTGATTAAATCTATTGGTTCATTTTTGAGAGATGAATATAAGTAATGTAATTTTTGCACTGAAGTTAAGTCAGATCTAGCATGTACCAAGTCTAAAAATATCGAGTAAAAGTGCTGCCATTCGAGAATGTTACCTGTGAAGCAGAGCAGACTTATAGGTTTTAATTGAATGTTACTGCTTAATGTTTGAGATTCAGTCTGGATGTTGAAAGTGTCTATTAGTTGTAAGATGTTAGCCTCGGTTAAATATAAAAGCTCTTCAACCTCGACTCTGTCCTCTTGGGCAGCATTTATGTCTTTAGAAATTAATTCGATTTCAGACTGGACCTCATCATATTTTATTGATAAACTTTTTAAACTTTCTAGTCTCACAGTTAGAAAATGTTTGGTATTACTATTTTTATCAAAGTTAATTACTGCGGAATTGATTCTCACTATGGCAGACTTTAAGACGCCTCTCTTTTTAACCAACACTCTTAAGCCTTCTTCCGTCATTTTACGCACCTTTTACTGATGGCGTTGATGTCGTACCTTCGGTGAGATGTCCTGCAGCGTTGAGGCCGTGGAGCAGATGGTAGACACGCACGGGCTGGATGGATGGCTACTCTCAACTTGAAACTGCTCAAGACCTGGCGTGTAGGCGTTAACACGTGGATTTTTTATGCACTGGTGCTGTCTATGAAGTTCAATCACGACGACGAAAGAAATGTTGAATAAATACCGACACGGTCGGATCGGTGAACATACTGAATCGCCCGTGATGGCCAGAAATTGGAGGAAAAAATGATGAGAAGCCGCTCGGTAAGGTATAAAGTTGTGAAAGAAGGTAAAAATGATGAATCCAGGTGTGGAGTGACCAAAAATATTAAGAATTGTGTTTGATCATTTTTGATAATGTCGTGGAGTTAAATTGGCCAGGATGGTGAAAATAATTGTGGATAAGCGGACTGTATTTTTATACGTTTATTGTACATAAATGGTACAATTGAATTTATAATTGAGAAGGTTAGCTAAGCCTTCTATGTATCATGACGTCTGAGAAATCACATTAGAAAAATTTACATTATAGAAAAGGAACGCAATTTATGCAACACTTGAACAATATATTAAATGAAATGATTTAGGCCTAAATCCTACATAATAAGCCGTGATATGAAAATAATTAAGATGACAGCCGAACGCAAGAAGCGTAAGTCACGTCTGTTGTGTTCGGACGCTCGGAGCACTGTGACGTCATGTCTGCCTGAGCAAGCAGAATTGAAATATGATCAGATTAGCCAACCTTCCAATAACATAATTCCCACATTAAATACCAACATTACTGTCCAATATTACAATATTACGTATATAAATATATAAAAATTTTTATAAATACGATTGCGTTATATAATTGATATTTAAAATTATCAATATAAATTTTAAATTCAGTAAATTATATCCAGTCAAGAAACATGAAATAATAGAAAACGCTGTCGATTTCGCCTTCCGCGGGTGGCTCTGGAACCTTGCTGTACTTTGACAGCCTTTGTTCTACCCACGGAAGAAATCGCTGGATGTAGTCAACTATGAAGCCCATCCCTAACTGGAGGCAGCAAATTTAAATTACTAACATTATACTCAAGCACAGATGTAATTCAAATTGTGGTTTATATAGTACCATTAAATAATACACAAACAACAATTTGTCAATGACTACACTGAACAAAATTATTTTTATGTAAGTCTCCAACACAGACATACTCATCCCTAAAGGCAAAGCCTTGTCGGTACAGCCATATATTTCTGTCTCCTGTATCCACTTTGTCTTGAAGCAAGGATGTCTTGTATCCATCCGTCTCACTGAGATACAAAAAAATCAAACCGTCCCCCAATCTGTCATCAATTCCACAAGCCTACCAGTATTTGAGAGTTGTCCAGCCGTTCATCTACAAAATAATATTCAACCCTGTTAGTGTCGCTGCGTCAGGAGTGTTTTCTTGAACTTACAGCCATAACCATCACCCTTCATCAAAGTTCCTCCTCTGGAAGGCAGATCAAAACTGTCTCGGCAATATTTAGTTTCCGCAACTCCCTCTGCCAGAGATGCTTCCCCACTAATCTGGACACCTCGGACACATACAAGGGACAGCCTCTCTATAACGGTGGTCTGCCCCGGATCCGCCAAAGAATTACACCTACTTACAAGTGTAGTGTAAAGTGTCTAGAGAGGAGAGATAGGAGACAACGCGATAACAGTTCGCTGTCTCCCGTACACACAACCACTATATCTGTCACACACATGCTTTAATGTTCTCGTCACTATGAAACAATGAAACACTGTACAAGACTGTTGTGCGCATGTGCGAAATGACTGAAAATTTTGTTAGCATCGCAACGAGGCGTTTGTCCACTGCGCCTCTCTAAGCGACCGTTCAAAATCTATCGTCGTGTCTATACAGCTCGATTGATCAGTGTCATGTATGAGAAAGATGTTCAAGGCTTCAGATAGTCATCCCAAAATTATTTAAATTAATCACAAGTCCATTTCCAATACACTTTTACAGGAAACGGACAGTGTAAGAAAAGAAACGTTTAACAAAAAGTAGTTTTTAACTACTATACGCATTAAAGATTACAGATATAAATATAAGTACAAACAATAGAGTGGGGGCTCGCACGTTAAATTATTTCTTGTTCTTGAGTGAACAAACGACAGGATGAGAAACGCAGACAGAAGGCGGAAGAAGCAGAAAAACGACAGGATGAAAAACGTAAGCAAGAAGGCGGAAGAAGCAGAAAAACAACAGGATAAAAAACGTAAGCAGGAAGCAGATAAAACGAAAGCTCTTTTTGAAGCTATGCAAAAACAGTTACAAGAACACAGTACCGCAGAATTGGGTATCCTATGAGGTGAGCTTAATAAACTAGTTACTAAAATATCGGAGCTACAAGAATCAATGACATTAAAAAAATAGCTGAAGTAGAAAACTCTGTCTCGATTGTTGAAGAATCAATGTCTACAAAAATATCTGTCATAGAAGAATCGATGTCTACAAAAATATCTGTCATAGAAGAATCTGTGTCAAATAAAATATCTGCAGTAGAAAACTCAATGGCAAACGTAAGAGAACAAATTAAAAGTGAAATTGAGCACTTCATAAAGATATAACCAAAACAAATTTCTGAACAGACTTTACCAATGACACAAACAGAAAAAGACACTGAAAATAAGTCAATAGAGAAAGTCACTTTTCCTGCAGTAGGGATAGTTCATGTCAAAGCTCCAACCTTTGACGGAAGCAGTCACTGGGCAACGTACCTCCGCCAACTTCAAGCTGCTGCATGCGCAAATAATTGGACAGAGAAAGACAAGGCAGTTTCACTTGTTCTCGCATTAAAAGGTCACGCTGCAGAACTACTACAGAAAGTGCCACCTGACAGCCAAAACATCTATGCCGAATTGATTAAAGCTCTAGAATGACGGTACGGTGACAAACATTTGCGAGATGTGTACTATGCTCAGTTGAGAACAAGACGACAACGCTCCGGGGAGAGTCTTCAAGAGTTTGAAACAAGTATCGACAGACTGATTAGATTGGCCTATCCTGAAGCACCAGAAGATTTTCAAATAAGGTTTGCGGTGCAGCCATTTATTGATGGCATCGGGGATTGTGAACTTCAGCAAGTGTTACGAATGGCAAGACACCGAAATAGCTCAGAAGCTCTTGTTCACGCCCTAGATTTTGAAACTGCCAAGTCAGCGTCCCGCTACATTAATGGGTTTGTCCCATCACATTGCAGTCAGAAGATCCCTGTATCACGTTGCCGTTACGATGGGTGCAGTAAAACACTGTTGTCGGACAAACAGAGAGTCACAACGATTTGTACGATGGGATAAAGAGAGAAGACCGAAGTGTTACAACTGTGGGAAACGTGGTCATCTACAGGTAGACTGTTGGGAGAAGAAAATACCAAGAGAAGAGAGTGATCGCAACAATTTTAGAAGTAAAGCCCCAGAACAGCACACAGTTTCCACGCTAAATAAGACTAGTGGAGACCTGATTGTTAATGGATTTGCGGAAGGTAAACAAACATTATTTACAGTTGGCACGGGCGCTACAGTGTATATTGTGCGCCCTGATTTAATCAGCAACCGACGGCCTCTAATTAGCTCTTGTACAATACAGACTGTGACTTGAAGCCCCGTCAAGGTAATAGGAAAGGTAGACGTACGTGTACGCCTTGGTCTTCTCGTGTTTAGCCATCAAATGCTCGTTGCAGACATTGTCGATGAAGTGATTCCTGGCACGGACATTATGAATGCCTACGGATTCGTTGTGGACTTAAGAGAAGCTAATGTCCTGAGGATTGGCCAAGATAAGATAAAGCTTTGCATGGTTAAAATGACAGGGTCTACCAACCATTCGATTAAGCAAGTGGCATTGGCCAAAGAAAAAGTCAACAGGTCTGCTCAAGAGGAACCCTCCTTATTTGAACCGGAAATGGAGGGAGAACTAGCAGAGGAAGTGTAACGACAAAAGAAGTGATTGGAAAGCCAACTATAGGTGTCGAGACAAGATTCTTGCTTGTTCCTGAGTTAATGGAAGAACCCGGGGAAAACTTTACTGAAGATGAAGTCACGCAACAGGTTGTTGACGAGAACCAATCAGACTTGGACCCGCTAATAGCGTATAGATCCTCAGCACATGACGCAACGGAAGTGATTCCCGCAAAACTAGTGGTTGAGCGGAAGACTCATATTCCTGGGAATTTGATGTTCCGGTAACACGAGGCCGAATTCGAAGAACCGGAGTATTATCTTTCGCAAGTAGACCAGCTATCTAGATCGCCTGGCCGAGTATTACTTCGGAAATGGTTTACCAGTTCGGGGCGAACAGGGTTAAGGAGGGGGAAGTGTTACGGGTACAGAACAATCTACGTGTTTCTCGAACGATCCTGTGGAATACGGCTGTAATGTTATGGCGTACGTGATTCTCGACATGCGTTGCGTGATTGTTCCGGGACTCACCGGTCCGCGCCTACTGTGTGTAAGGCCGCAACCAATTATGCTCTGGTGTTTTCTAGTAGCATTCTTGACGCGCAGTTAGCGAATAATCTAGATTTTCGGCGGGGTATAAATACAAGTACCCAACGGACGCTCTGTCAGTTTGAGTTGCGATGTATCTAAGTGCGGTTCGAGTTATTATCGGCGATTACTCTGTGCGATCAAGTGGTATTAGTGAAGTGTTGTGTTTTATAATCGGGCGGGACAATTGTGGTTTATATTAGTTGAAATTCTATGGCGTGTGAACAATTTTTATTTGATTTGTTGTAAGAGACTGTCTTGTTAATTACGAACTGTTTAATTGTGATAATTAAAGCAGGTGATTACTTACGTAACTGGTGTCTTGTACTTTGTTTTCCATTGTACCGTACGACGATCAAGTAGACCGTCGTAACAATACTTTTAGGTATGACTGGTGATTATACAGCTCCGCAGTACTCATTGTAAAGCCGCCATTGAAACAACACCAGTGCGCGCGCGTTTGTGAGAAAGAGAGACAGAGACAGAGACAGACATACAGATAGATAGATACATAGACAGACAGACAGGATTGTCACTATAAAACTTGTTAAATACAACCTGTATTTAACAACCTGTGTCATTTAAAAACCTGTTAAATGACGTTAAAATTCGAACTTATAAAAACTTAAAGGCCTAAGTTTAGGTCAATATACTTAGATCACCAAACGTACAGGTCCGAAAAACTGTATAATAATAAACACGCTTATACCTAATGCAGGTTTGCTTTCGAATTATATTATCAAGCTTTCCCTGCGTCAGTCTACATATTCTATTGTGTTCATCTTACGTAGTACGTCTACCTTATTTTAAGATCCATGCTATTTGGTATCCAAGCCACTACAGTATATGTATATAAATAGTAAAATAGTTTTACCTTTTTTCTTTTCCGTCTGGTGGCGTTTATTCTTTATGAATATCTACGCGTTTCGGGACATATGTCCCATCATCAGGAATATCCCTTGGTGAAGTTCGTCAATTAATAAAAGCAATACTTCCAGGCAAAACATATTCGACCACCAAATTTTATTAGGTTCATTTGTGTAAGTTTTCAAAGTTTTCAATGTTAAAGTAGCGTAAACTTTCAACAGAATTAGTTTGTTCTGAATTTAATACCATGAGTAGATAATGTGTACACGTACTTATAGGAAAGAAAGGTAAAATAGAGCCGAATATGGTGCTAATAACTTGCAGTGCAGTTAACATAAAATATTTGTTTACAACACAGTCGTAAATTTCACACCAATTTTTCTTCAATTTAATTTTAATCTCATCCTCGCATGTTCGGACAGGTCACAGTATGGTTTTACCTTTTCCTTGTCTTAAAGAGTATTTCCAAAAGTTCTTCAAGGGTACTTGAAATCATAGAATGTTCATTCCTGTATAAAAAGAGGGCCGCTGTTTAAATTTATTCGTGATATGTCAGAGTAGCTTCCAAAAAGCTTTGGAGGGAAACATCATTATAATACTTTTATTATAGTAGTAGTAGTAGTAGTAGTAGTAGTAGTAGTAGTAGTAGTAGTAGTAGTAGTAGTAGTAGTAGGTAGTAGCAGAATTAGTAATAGTAGAAGAGAAGGAGAAGTTGTGCGAAGTAGAAGCGGTAAGAATAGCAGTAAATCTCCTTTAGCCTATCGACTCTACAATATAAGTTTGTTTTTGTCCCAACAGTGATTATGTCGCAAATGAATTATGTTGAAACTTTGTACACAACATTGTTAATTAAGGCCTCATTCCAAGCGCAAGAATTGACACACGGGCTAAAATTAAAAATTAATGTTTCAACTTTACGGAAAGTCTCAAACGGCCAAAGTTAATGATACCGTAATAAGCCACCTTGGTTATGTTACCGTGAAATTTATTTTTATGAACAAGAGAAATGAAAGAAGAAGGAAGAAGACAGACGATCAAAAAATACGGCATAATGCTTGAAACAGGTGCGTATTAAAGACCACAGACTTTTAAGGCAACCACTACTACTACTATTTATTTTAAAAATGTTTTTAACAATAAAAGTGCTGTTTCGTTATATGTACTTAAATGTTAATAACCTCGCTAAAGCTACACTCAAAACAACAAACTGTGGTACGGAATTCAGGAAGTTACAATAGTTTTCATCTCTGAGCGAGCCACCTAGTAGTAAGCCCTAAACTACTTACGTTTAATCTCATACGTAAAGTACAATCTACGTAAATTACATATCGTGAAAGGCATCCAAACTATTCTTACTAAAATATCTGAATATTTTTGTAGATTGTTAGAATAAATTAAGAAAAATTTACAGCTATTTACAATTTGTTTTCTACTATTTATGATAAACCAGTTAGAAAGTTTTGTAAAGTTTTTGTAATTATTGTAACAGTACACAGTCAATATTAAAGTAACAAAGCTTTCTCTTAAATCGTTACAGATAAAACGTCCAACACAGATATGTCTACTCAAAAAAAGAAAAATTGTGTATTAAATTAATACATTATTTTCCATGAAATATACTACAGTATAATGTCTGCAGACAGCTGATTAGTGTAGTAGAGTACAGATGTCTCGTGTGTTCGTAGACACGATATAGTAACACTTTTTGTTAGTAGAATTGAAGTCATTTATTAGTTATTGTGCATCACATTCTTTTTCTTCATTCAACATCAGTAATAATATTCTTGACTTTGTCGACTTTACTCTTTTTATGTTCTTGTTATTCTATAAATTATATTGCTACTTCAACTTGTTGTTTTTCAAACGTTGGGCATCAATATTTTACTAATTAACAAAGCATACTACCTTTACCGGATGATTTCCTAAGGTATTTTAATGCTCCCTCTCCACATCTTTTCTAGATGCACTTTCTAATTTTATTACAACGTTGAGCTTGCAAGTTCGTACGTAATTTTTTTTCTTTAAATTACGTAACAGTTTTTGCTTTTAAGTTTAAGTAAGAAATGATATGTTCTGTTCTGTACGTCCTGTACACGAACGATCTGCCTGTTTATCCCGGGGTCACGTTATCTCTATTTGCCGACGACACGATGTTTCATTTTAGCTCGCTTTCGCCTTGGCGGACGAGCGTAATGTTACAACGCCAGTTGGCTATGCTTCCGGACTGGCTAAGGAAATGGCGGGTAGCGATCAATACGGAGAAATCCGAGGCGATCTGCTTTACTCATAAGTCCATTTCCCGATGCCAATCCCTCTCCTTAGAGGGGAGACCCATCAACTGGACCGCGACGGTGAAGTACCTAGGCGTTCGGCTTGATCGGCGCCTAAACTTCAACGCCCACGTGACCGCAACCCTCAACAAGGCTCGTGGCGTCAGAGCCAAACTATCACCAATGCTTTCGCGGAACAGCCGCCTGGCTGTCCGTACAAAACTGACCATCTATCTACTGTTCCTCCGGACAGTACTTACATATGCGGCACCCGCTTGGTGGCCACTCCTGTCGGCCACAAACAGGCATAGGCTGACGACGTTCCAGAACTGGACATTACGCCCCCTCACGGGGTCCCCGTGGTTTGTGCGAAATTCCGCCATTCACCGGGGTCTCCGTGTTGCCACCTTAGAGGCCTTCGTCTGGTCCTTGGCAACGAATTTGTTCGCCAAGGCCGGCGAGTCCCCTTATCCCCACCTCCAAACGCTAAACAGCATGGAAAACACACTGCCCCCTCGCCGCGTCAGGAGCCCTAGGGCGCTGTTAGACGACCCCCCTTAGTTCATCACTTGAACCCCCCAACCTTCTGGAATTCTGAAATGATCACCATCATACACTACCTGCGCCTGCCGGCTCTGTAGTCAATCACGCTGCGGCAGATTGGATTGGATAGAACTACTGCAAGCAGGGCTGTGATCCGGGACACGGGCTCCCGCGAGGTTGTGCAAATGCCTTCCTTGCGTGAGCCGACTGCCCTGGTGATGAGTCCCTTCGACTCGGCCGCCGCCTTCGGGCGGTCGAGCCTCTTGTCCCGACAGCGCGCCTCTAAGTTTTCGTGGGCTATGCCTTCGAGGACCACGGAGCCGCGCCTAGGCGTAGCAATTGGCTGAAGCCATGTAAACTGAGATATCCGTCAGCAACTGCTCTGCTGACTCGACAGGGTAATGACCCGAGACACGGGCTCCCGCGAGGTTCGGCAAGTGCCTTTCTCGCGGATGCTGGCTGTCTCGGAGTCATTACCCATCGTTTCGGCCGACGCCCTAGGGCGCTAGAGCCTCTAGACATTGCCAGTGCGTCATTACATTTCCAAAGGCTATGCCCGAGGGGACCATGGTGCCGCGCCTCGCCGTGACAATTGGCTGAAGCTAAAGCATATGCTTGCTCCCGTGGTGGCCATGCTAATTGTTATAATGTACCCGCGGACTGCACCATAACTCCCTTGTGCAGATCAAACGACCGCGCTGACCTGTTGGCACCTGGCGTTCATCAGGCCTAGGCCTGGACAACGCACACAAATTAGGGCACAAGACGCCCGTACATCCTCCATCCGTCCATGGTATGTTCGTTTTTGGTTTTAATACGATTTGCTTTAGTCTCATTATTGCTTATTCTTACTACTTACTGCTTATAATTTCACAGTCTGACACAATGTCATTCACTTTTATTCCTACAGAAAAATATTCTGTTTTCTGTAAATTCAGTTTACTCCCCCCCCCCCCAAACTTTTATATTCCTCCATTAGCTTTCTCACCATAATTGAGACATCATATTTATCACTGGCAATGACAAACGGAACACCCCAAAAGAAGTGTACAGAGCCGCTCTGATCCGATTTCTACTCCCGTACTTAAGCAGTTTCTGTTCCATTCGTTACGAGCTTCCTAAATATAAATTATAAACAATTATGAGACGACAGCATCCTTGTCTTAAGCCCTTTGTAGTCCTCATTTTCTCATATACTTCATTTTAAACCTTTACAACTCATTGCGCTCTTGTCAGTATTGAAAATATTTAAAAAGTATGTAGGTTCCATTCCGCTTCTTCTTAATACTTCAAATAATCTAGTAAATGGAACACTATCACAAGCTTTGTCAAGGTCATATAACAATTAAATGGGTACCGTTCCGTGCGTACAGTTTCTGTGCGTACACGATAAATTTTTCCATAAAATTAAAACACTTAATCATTTTCTATTTCAAAGAACAGAAAGTGCTTAATTACAGAATTAGATATAATTCAGAAAATTAGAAAGTATTTACTTTAGACTGTAGAAATAATATTTTTATCATCTCTACTTTATCTTTATATAATATCTTTATCATATCTTTATAATTAGAAAGTCAGAGATAATAACTTTCTGGAGAAAGCATCCAGTCTGATCAAAAATTGTTCTTGAGGAAATAGTTTTGAAACAAGTTTCTGAGTTTAGTAATCAAGGTTGCGTTATCATTATTGCGAATAGAACAGGACGAGATGTCACGATGAAATTATCGCAGTTTTAGATAATGTGTGACACCATACATAGAACATTAAAGAATAAAACAGGGAAAGAAACAAGGATTAAATGTTATAAAACCATGATAGTTCCTGTGTTAATGTGTGGGTGCAAAATCATGGGTCCCTACAAGGAAGATTGTAAACCAACTTTAAAGTTCAGAAATTAGTTTTATAAGTTGAACAAAGGGTTGTACAAGGCGAGATCATTTGCGTAATGATGACATTAGGAATAAAATACAGGTATCTTCCATAAACGATACAATCCATAAATATTGCTTGGAGTGGTTGCAACATCTGGACAGAATGGAGAATAGACGCCAACCTAAAGTAGCACATAGACCCTTTGGATGGAGAAATGTAGCCAGATCAAGAGCAAGATGGCGAGATATACTGTGCATACGGAACAGGTAATGTGCCTAATCCGTGAAGAAGAAGAAGAAGAAGAAGAAGAAGAAGAAGAAGAAGAAGAAGAAGAAGAAGAAGAAGAAGAAGAAGAAGAAGAAGAAGAAGAAGAAGAAGAAGACGACGAGATAATGGCTGTTAACTAACATTTAACTACCTACTTGCCTAATTAAACATATTTAGGAAGGCTGAGGGACAATTGTTGATTTTCAGTATAATGAACAACAAAAATGGACTACAAGGCTGTAAGAACATTTTCTTAACATTAGTAACATTGTTTCCTTTTTCTGATTATTTAAATTTTTCTAATCGTTTACAGGCCACAATTTTGCCCTCAACCACAAAAGGTCACCTGTAGCTCGAGGGCCGCTAATTTGAGATCATTGTTTAGAGGTCATACTACATAAGAAGTACAGGAAATTATCTGACTTCATTTAATACTATCCACTTTACAATTACTGTACATTCAAAACACTGTTCATTGTAACACAAATAGCTGATGAGAAGTTTGTTTGTAACAAGATAGAAACAAGAATATAATTTTCACAATATTAAAATTAAAGGTATAAAATTTAATTTAAATTTAAATTAAGTATGTTAGATTACTTCACATTAATACGCAAGCAATCTTGAAAGCCAAATAGATAGGGGAAGGTTGCCATCAATGGACCGGTTCCATGGATGGACTTCTTACGTATTTCCTCTACCAAAGCGTGCACATGCGCGGTAGTAGTTGTAGAATCTTTGTTTCGTTTACGCCAGCTGTGTGCAGTGCTGTAAACGAGTTGGAGTTGCGTCGCTGCTAGATAAAAATTCAGGTAAGGTTTCTGTACTCTGTGCTATAACTATTAGTCTTTTTTAAAATCAGTTATCACGAATTATATATTACTGAACAAGTTCACAATTTGTTGACATTAAAAGCAGTTTTTAAAGTTCTAAATTTTATATTGGTTGTTCCAATTTGAATCGTCATTTAGGCTGTGTTTTTCTAAAGAATCCAATATGGCGAGTTGCCATCATTGGACCACTTGACGTTTCCATTCATGGAAACGTGAACAAATTTTTGAATTATTATTATTTTCCTTGACACGCTTTACGTTAAGTATCTTTTCTTTTATATTTTGACTACAAGTAAGACTAAATTTTATCATTTTAAGTTTTACCTCTTACATGGGACACAGAAACCTAGTTTGCTTGGTACTTTTCCATTTACTGATATTTTGTGATAGGCCTGTTAGTAAATTTGATCAACCTATAATCTACGGTTTACAGTACAACTAACAACCTGTTAAATTGCAAATATTAATTTTTATAACGCTAAGAATGAAGGAGATGCGAGGAAATAGCGTATTATTGTGTGTGAGTTGGTAGCTGCGTTAGTGTCTAGAAAAACGTGTTATAATACTCAAATATACACTGTGTTCAATGTAAGTGCTATTTTGTTTTTACAAATAACCTAACTATTAGCCTAAAGTATAACCTACAACTACATATAAACATTAAATTCTGTAGACTACCTTAAAATTTTACTTCATTATATTTTAGCCCGAATATTGTAGTCATTTGAAAATAAGTTTATAGCAACAATTAGTAGCAAATTGAAAATAAAAACATTTCAATACAAACATACTGAGTCTCCCTGTACTACGATAACACTAATAAAATTATAGCCTTACACTTTTAGTCACAAGGGCGTTAGGTTCCTACTGTTAACATGGTCGTTCTATGGCACTCAGGTTGAAGAGTAGATAGACATTTGATTGTATTTAAAAGCTGAAATGAAATTTATTAATTTTAAATAGTAATCATTGCAAAAAAAGCCTAAATACACAAAATACTGTAGTAGCTTGTCTATAAATTAACATACTAATTTTCGTTTTTCAGAAAAATGCCAAAAGGAGTGAAATATGGACAATGGAGTACCGAGGCAATGGAACGTGGTATTGCAGCCTTTCGTAACGGAGACATGGGTTTGAATGAAGTCTGCCGAGAGTATGGAGTGCCCAAAGCAACTTTAAAGAGGTATTTAGAAGGCAAAAACAATTTTGCTGTGGAGGGAAAGAAAATTATTGGTAGTTAGGAGGTCTGCCTCCTGAGGTAGAGAAGGAATTAGTAGACCACATTTTAAAATTAGAGATGTTTTTTGGAATCACAGCCAAAGACTTACGAGAACTCGCGTTTCAAGTCGCTGAACAAAATAACATCGAACACAGATTCAACAATGAGAAGAGATCGGCTGGGAAAAATGGTACTACAATTTTATGCGGCGACATCCCGAATTAAGTCTCAGGCTTCTTGAGATAATTTTTCATACTTTATATGTTTTAGTTTTGTTTAACATGACTAGTAGATACGTATAATACAATGTAATACACCTATGTAGACACAGTTTTTCTTTACTTTCGTAATCGGTCCATCGATGGAAACTCGATGGTGCATTCATAGCAACCAGTTGCCATCAATGGACCGTTTGTTAAAATTTTGTTTTTTGTTCCTACTACCATGTTTGAAAAATCTAAAAACAAAGTAAATACTCACGGTTAATCAGAAAGTAATAGAGAGACTATCTGTATATTGAATGGTAAATTTAAGTTGAAAATGTGATGAAAAAAAATTAAAAACTGTTATGTGGTCCAATTATGGCAACCTTCCCCTACTCATAATAAAAAAACGGGCAGTTGGTTTCTAGAACAGTACACATGGATGTAGGCCTATTAATTTTTAAAGTAGGAAGGGGTAACAATAGAACTCCCATGTACTTCCCATAAGTCAGTGTAAGATATTTGTTTAGATCTCTATGAGCATAGATCTTCCTGAATCATTATCAGAACAACAATTTCCTGAGGCTTTTATTCTCTCACGCAATCTCAGATTCATAAATCTGCTGCATTATTTAGGATAAAATAACACTTCACGCGATAAAATATGACTTTTTTGTTCTATAAATAAAAGATTCATAATGGATTGCAACCTACTGTTTCTATGTCAACACTGTACTGTACACGACGATACAGAGAAGGGTTCCTTAAAGTTTTATTTTTTAAATGAAGACCAAAGGACAAAGTGTGCTCCATGTTATTTATAGAGAAACGTCAATGTCACGAAAGTCACACAGTGTCTCTATTTTTATTCTACACGTTTCTTTTGGTGTTCATAAATCTAGACCTACGTCTACTTACCACATTCTATCATTGCAAAACTTGCAAGGGTAAAACTGCTCTTTATAAAGATTACTTAGTTTTACATCAGTGTCATTACTCCAGGCCTACGTCATATACTGTACATGTGTCGATATTAACGATGTAACTTAGTTTTTACATTATATCGCTTAACTACTTGTGGCATTGGATGCGGCGTTTTTATTTTCGATTTACCTTTCAAACAAGGAGGGTTAACAACTACTTTAAAATCAATAAACTTTGTCCATGTGCTGATAAGAACTTGGAAACACCGTGAGCAAACGGAAAATTGGCACTCTCTCGCGGCAATTTGTGAAGTCGAGTGAAATTAGATAAGCAAACCGATAGGTAAGTAACACAATCATTGTAGGTAGCACAATCATTATTTTTATGTTTGTCTAAGCTGTGAAGTAAATTCTCTGCAGGTCTACGCTTAGTCGAGCAACAATAAATGTAGGTACACAACAATGAATATTGTTGAACATGTATTCGTCAAAAATGTTTACAATAAAAGAAGACACTTGGGAAATAAGGAAATAAGGATAGGCCTACTTTCTATAACATGAATGTATTCATAACTTAAGACACTAATATAAAGGTAAGTTAAGGCTGAATATGAAGGACAATAATAATAGTCATTTTTATTATTATAATTTTATCATTTTTATCATTTTTACTACTACTACTACTACTACTATTATTATTATTATTATTATTATTATTATTATTATTATGACTACGAGTAAGCTTATAACGTTTTTAGGTTGCAAAAAAGCTTTGTAGATACAATTTCTTGTATGTCGTGTGTTTGTACATGTCTGAGGCGATATAATTTAATTCTAGTAACGGTAGCTCTTGTATTTTGAGTTGCTAATTTCACTACATTCCCGCAATGCACTTGATTTATGCCTAATTTATGTTTTAACACAGACACTTTGACATTTAATTACATTCTTTAACAGTTAACATATACTTATTTTCGTATTTATCACTTTGTTCCTGATTTGTTCCATTACTACCGTTTAAAGGAAACAAGAATTTATGATAGTGCTTTAAGGATATTACAATTATAAATTATGAGTTAATTAATTTCAAATTATTCACATGGTATTGTTTTCCAAACTAACATTATTTAGTTCATTTTCTAATAAAATATAAAATAATGACAAACGGCAAAGTACACTTTTATGTGAATTGCAGCTGTTATTTCCTATACACAATAGATAGATAGAGATTTCGTCGTTGTGACTGGAAACTAAATTTGAGGGACTGACAACCTTGTATGGGAAGTTGACTTTTGGAAAGACTTCTGAACTCTCAATTCTGTCAGTAATTACTGAATCCCTTTTACACACTGTAGATTAACTGCTCAATTACCATAGGCAACTTGTTCCACCACATTGTTGTGTCGTGTTTTCAGCTCCAACTACTTGTTTCCAAGAATTCTAAACTTTAGTCATGTAAATAAGATTAGAACCCATAAGCTAAATAGAAATCAAATTCACATTTCTGATTAATTGTCAGCATCTCAGTCTTTGTTCAAAGTACATTAAAGTGTAAATAAACTTTAATTATAAAAATAATAATCTGCAAATTTTTAACACCAAAAACAATAAAAAGAATCGCAATACAAAAAAACTCTGTCTGACAGTTTGCAATAAAAAGTAAATACAGCAAATATGATTTAAAAAAAGTAAAGGTCAATCCATATTTCAATTTTTTAACAACGATTTTACATATATCCTTTTGTATAAAATGATTGTTTTAAGTAATGATCATAAACAGTACTCACAAGTGAATTAACCTATCTCTGTTTATACTACTTCAAATTACCTTATTCCTTATCAAAATTATTTTTATAAAAACAAAATTAGGACAGAAAAGCAAACTCTACTGACAATTTATTGGAATGAAACCTCCTAACCAAGAAATTCAATCGAACTCCGTGTTTGATCTTACTTTCTCCCTGACTGGAAAAATTTCAGTACAGGAACGTTTCAGTACAAAATATACGTTTAAAGGAACGTATATCAAGCATAAGTCCTCATTTAAAAAAGACTGTAATTACGTTTTACCGGAGTTAATAAGGGAAAACATCGATTGTATTATATTTGATACAAATAAAACTAACCGACTGTTGGGTTTTCAGAATTTTTGGTTACAGTTTCATATGTTTATGTTCTTTACCTGGATGTCGACTTTACTTTTTTACAATTTTATTTTGTTTTTTTACTAACACCAAATCTCAATATTTATCAGTTTACTAGCACGTCCCTACACCACATGTTAGTATCACTACACGGCAGTGACCACTGAAGGATGAAACTTAACACTATCATACAACTCATTTAATCAAATTTTAGCAATCACTGAGTTAATTAAATAAGTCTCAAGCTGTGTGTGTGTGTGTGTGTGTGTGTTGTCTATGTCTGTGTGTGCTTTTGAATAGTTTATATTTGACAATAAATTGAAACTAAAAACGTTTCCATCCATCTTTCTATCTTTCCATATATCTTCCTTAGCAACATATATATGCTAGAGATGTGCTCCTCGTAACGCCTCTGAAGGCAGTAGCCATAAACGTATTTCGACCGCTAAGATGACAGTCAGCTGCGTATTTGGCGGCGACGTCGCGCAGAAGATCCTGTCGCTTCACGGCCGCCATCACGGAAGTGGCTGAGAGTCACATTCCGCGAACTGGAGGATCTGGACGGAAGACACAAGTGCAGTAGAGGTTAACCAAGATCAGAGATAAGCGGAGAGCTTCCAACAGATTTATATTAGTGCCGAGCTTGGACAACCTGAGCACTTACAAGCTCCTTAGATCCGCAGCTCGTCGAAAGATTCTGGTTTCGAAAAAATCTAGTTCGGAGAAATTTGTATCCGACGTCACCCGATCGACCCCAGCAGCGGAGATCTGTAGGCGGGTGCGGCCAAGCAGTAGTTTATCGGCGTACAAGATTTAGACCACCCTTGTACAGGGCGGTCGAGTAGTGTGCAACGAAAATGAAATTGTGGAAATATTTGCTGCGCATTATGCGTCGTTCAATAGTTCAAGTAACTATAGAGAAGATTTTCTCAGGCGAAATGATGAAGTAGAGCAATTCACACTAGACTCTAGGAACGCTGCAATCGCCTGTTTACAATAAGGGAATTAAACGCCGCAGTGGGATCAGATAATATCCCACACAGCATTTTAAAACATCTGTCGGAGGCAACGAAACCTTGTTAAACATCTACAATAATATGTGGGCCCAAGGGGTTTACCCACGAGCGTTGAAAGAAGCAATTGTTATACCCCTTCTCAAATCCGGTAAAGACCGAGTGAACCCAGAGAATTGTCGACCAGTGTCTCCATCAAGCTGTTTAGAAAAGTTATTGGAGAAAATGATCAACACTGGTCATCTGGTGTCTGGAGCGTTACAATCTACTTTCCGTTCCCCAGTGTGGATATAGAAAATATCACTCGACTACAGACTACTTGTATATTTGGAAAACGCAATCCAAATTTGTTTCGAGATAGAAAATACATGCTTGCCGTCTTTTTTTACCTACAGAAGGCCTTCGGCACAACATGATGGCTCAATATATTGCAACGGCTCAACGGGTAGAGATTTCGGCAAACCTTCCAAGATTTATAACAAGCTTCCTCTCGGAATGTCCCTTGGTCCACATTGGGGAAACCATCTCAACCCGCCGCATGCTGGAAAATGGCGGTACTCTTTATTATCGCCATGTACGACATCTTTAAAGACACCTATAGGAAAATCTGTACACGTTAATGACCTTGATGACATTGCTTTGTTTTACTCGGGATCATCCACAGCGATGACAAAATACAAACTGCAAATAGCAGTAAATAAGATTACAGAGAAAGCCGAAAATGTGGTTATTTTACTCAGTAGCGAAGACAACGTGCGTTCATTTCTGTCGCAAACGAGTGAAATAGTGAAGTGCTCTGCGCTTATATTGTAACGTCGCGGTTTTTGTAGAGGTAATAGCGAAAACTTTGTATGTGGCTTATTGGGTGTTCGTCTTATTTAATTAAGCTCCCAATGTTGTTATGCGCCAAATCTGTAACGTAACCCAGTGAGGTATAGTAGAGTTATATTATATGCCCCACGTTGTTAGCGTCAGTTCTGTAACGTACTGCTTTTTGAGATATTAAAGTTTCCGCCTCTCCGCAGTCGCCACTTATGAATTATAACTGACGTTTTTTCTAAAAAAAAAATAAATAAAGGATTTTTTTAATGTGTTACTCAATCTAAACAGAAATCGAGAGTGTGTGATTTGGGGTCAAAGAGGGAAGTTGTTCAGCCTTATGAAGAAGAGAGAGAGTAAGTACCAATTATTTACACTTGGTTTAGACGATTCCGGATTTTTTTTCAAATTGTTCGCTGTGATTTAAATCAGCTGATGGTGAGCTCAGTTTCTACGCTTACTTCAACCAGCCTACACTATAGCAAAATCTGATCCGATGTGTTGATTTCTTCTGTTTTTGTGCTGAAACCTATTACAACTACCCACTACAAAAATTATAACACACTTTATTATTCAAGATTATTTTTCAATAATATTATTTATTTATATTATTGGTTTTTGTTTCCTGCCACCAAAATACAAGTATCACAATTGATCTTTCCTTAAATAAAACATAATCTCGACTTCACAGAGCAAACATGGAATTATCTAAAGAGAAAAACATATATGGTTTTATTTACCAAATTTTACACTATTTAAAAAAAATATCAATTAATATATAATTCTTAATAATTCCCCAGGGTTCAGGGTAAGTTCTTTTTGTTACGAGAGTGTCAGAAATGGATAATTACTAAGCTTTACAAATACCGAAAAAATATTAAATAAATTTGTTTATTTTTTCGTGTAGTATGTAGTTCCAGGAATGTCCGTAAGAGAGCAGCGTGCCTTTGTTTACTTTAAAAAAACATGTGATTAAATGACTATTTTGTGTTCTATATCAACGTTCGGAATACGTTTTCTTCTGGAACTATTAAACGAAATGTTTATATTACCTCGCTCCGTATGGTTCTTACTGGAATGAAGCTTTTTCTCTGGTGAGGTCCGTCTTGCGTTATAATTTCCTTACCGTCTGGCGCATTTTTCGATCGTCAACTACAACTATGGCGAAACCAGGTTGAATCATCAGAAGGTTTTCTTTCACTGTTTAGTAAGGTGTATAACCATTTAATTTTGATAAATCATGGATGATTATATAGTGGTCATGTTGCTTGTTAATTTAGTATTAATTTTCACTCCTCCAAAGTTCCAAAAAAGGTTATTTTTATTATAATTGTAGTAGCATCATTTCTTCAACTCTATGGTTTTATTTCAAAAATTATTATTAACAATACTTGTCATTCTCGTCACTCTTAGTAACCCATAGTATTTTTATTATACAGGCAGTTTGTAATTATTATAAATTTATATTTTATTTACCGAAAAATAATTCTTTTCCATTCCGGTTTCTTTATTAATTTGTTTTACATAATAAGTTTTTATTCATTTTCTTATGACCTTGTATATAAATATTTGATAAATTTATTATCTTTAAATAAATTTATATATATTATTTATTAGTCTCTCATAGTATTCCTATACTGCACTACTTCCTGTTGCCATTTCCCTCATAGTATTATTTTAATTTTTTATTATCCTTTTATATTTAAATTTTTATATATTTTTTTTTAAACTAACCCTGGGTTATCCTATATTATAACACAAATATTTAAAAAATATAACATTAACTTATGTATAACAATTGGTTGTCCATACAATATAAATATTACAATAAATAAATAAAAATACAAAATCAGTTAGTAGTATTATTGCCTACTCTCATAGTTTTATAATTTCCAAACCTACAGCACAGTTCTGTAATAAGTTACCTTCACTTTTATTTTTTACCTCAATGGGTACACTATAACTCACTTTGCACCATATATCACTCGAATTGTTTATCATTTTTAATGATATACTTTAATTTAGAGCTAGTTACAGGTTACCCATTTCTGACCTTTATATTATCATGAGTTAATTTATTGGGACCGGGTTATGTAACGTTACAATATACAGCCCCGATCCTTTCAAAATGGACTATGGATGCGCAGCCTACTCTTCAACCAGGAAGTCTAATCTCAATCTATTAGACGTAGTGCATAACGCAGGGATCCGTTATGCCACTGGAACTTTTCGCACTAGCCCGACAATTAGCCTTTATTGCGATGCAGGAATGACATCACTACAGACGTACTACTGAGTTATGCTTCAAAGATCCGTGCACTGTCAACTCATCTGAACTACACGGTGTTTACTGAGAACAGACGGGCACGTGTGTCCAACCGGCGTTTCAAATCCACTCGCTCAGCTGTTGTTCGTGCGTTAGAGCTATTCGACCAGTACAATGTTCCAGCCGAGCACGTATATCCGATTATGCCATCTGAAGTACCACATTGGCTTATTAGGAGACCACAGTGTCGTTTGGATTTAACCAATGGAGAGAAGTCAGCACTACACCCAGTTGTATGGAAGCTTCGATTCCGTTCAGTGATTGTCGGCTACAAAGATCACGTCGTGTTTTATCCTGACGGACCATAGACATCAAAGGGAATGGAGAGCGCGTTTGTTGTTCAGACGGGCACTGCCGAGGACAGCGAGTACGCTGCTGAGTTATGAGCCGTTTGGCAGGATCTTCGGTATTTTGAATTTCGAGGCCTAAGGCGTTTTGCCATCTGCACAGACTCGCTGAGTTTCATCACCGCTTACAACATCAGGGAATACAATTTACTTTATAAGGGTGTCAAAGCCACGTAGGCATCAAGGGAAATGAAGACGCTGACCCTACAGCATGAACCGTTGTAGACAGTTCGGAAGTAGGCGTCTTTAATATTAGACCCACTGATTTGAAGACTGCTGCCACATCAGTAATTCTTACCTCGTGGTAGCAAGCATGGCACACCTTACGCACAAAACTACGAATAGTAAAAGAGAATAACGGCAGATGGCAACATGCAGGAGAACAGATTTGTATCACATGGCTACGAAAAGGCCAAACTAATCTGACATCGTCGTATCTGCTACTACCTGAAGACCGCAACCAATATATACACGTGGCAGAGTACTCACAGTAAAACACATCATAGAGGGGTGCTCTGCTTTTTCAGCCTTAAGGCAGAGATACGGGAACAGAAGGGATCTCAAAACAGACCTCTCTGTTGAGACGACATTGATTGAGACAACTCTGAATTTCTTAAAGGCTTGAACAACCGGTTATTAGATACTTATTTTGGAAGGTACTCTATATCAACAATAAAAGAAATCCATTCCCAGTTTTCTGAGTACTCATTGAAAGTTGACAAATAAGAGCTTATGATCCTAGTTGTCGAGCTCACCACTTACAAATAAAAAAGATGGTACGTCGACCCTCGTAACAATAATCCCTAGGGTAACGTTTGTAAAACCTCTGATATTGTTAAGAGTTATAAGAACATCAAAAAGTGATTTATTTTTTATGCTGCTAATAATGATAAGCAATATGTGTTGTACTCTTCACTTTCACAATTAAAGGAAGTTACTAATAAAGCAAATACTGAGTACATAAATTTTGAAGAAACACCTCCCGTCTACATAAATCTGCACGTTTTAACGTATCAATAATAAATATCCACTTTGTATCCACATTGTCAAAACACATTTAATTAGATACAAATTAATGAAATATTTGACTTAAAATTTCAGAAAAATATGAAGTACATTTCAGTGAATACTGTCAATTGGAGAATAAAAATTTATTTTTACTCAGTTAACTAAAAGTGTCGTTCCTTTAATCGCTTTGAGTAAAGCAAAGCTAAAACAATTGCTTTGTGTTTTTCCTTTTTATAAATTCTTTTCTCGTCTTCTCTGTTTGTTTGTGTTTTTCGATCTATTCTCTCTCTCTCTCTCTCTCTCTCTCTCTCTCTCTCTCTCTCTCTCTCTCTCTCTCTCTCTCTCTCTATTTCTCTCTCTCTCTCTCACACACACACACACACACACACTCACACACTCACACTCTCTACACTAAGCGTTGTGAGTAGTGACAATTCTGTAAAATACTTGGGCATTCGCTTAGACAAAAAACTGACTTGGCGCAACCACATTTGGACGAAGAGAAAACAACTGGACACCAAGATTTGCAAGAATTATTGGCTCCTGGGCAGAGAATCATTACTGGCAATGCGAAACAAGCTGTTGGTGTACAACTGTCTTCAAGCCTGTGTGGACATACGGCTTACTGCTTTGGGGAACTGCATCTAAATTCAATACCGCCATAATGGAAAGGTTTCAGACCAAGGTGTTGCCTGCCATAACCAACGCACCGTGGTTCATCAGCAACAAAGACATCTATAGAGACCTGGACCTGCCCTCAGTCAGTGAAACCATTGCGATGATCAGCGAAAGATATGTGAAACGGCTTGAAGAGCACACGAATCTTTTAGCCATAAATCTCCTAGACAACAGACTACAGAGAAGATGTCTAAAGCCAACATTTCCTCTGGACTTACCAAGACTCTAACATTATAAATAGATTATACATAATCTGTTTCTTTTAAATATTCATATAGAGAACTAGTCAATGGACTAGTTCTCTTCATGCCATGTATTCTGTAAACAATTATGATTTTTGTTAAATATTAACAGATCGCATAAATAAACGTAAAAAAAAAATAGTTCATACTTTTTCACTCACGCATTAGACTTCAAACTTTCAGATGTTCTTTGCCCATTTTACATGTACTGCGTCAGGTAGGACTAAACCAGTATTATACAAAAAATTCATTGTCTGTCTCGCTGGAGACTTTGCACTTACATCTGCTAAAGAATCATGAATTTTAATAGACTCTCTCTGCGAAAAGTCTGTCCGAAAAACTGGAGACACGTTGTGGATAACATTGTTTTCATTTTCAGTTCTTGTAGCATAGACAGATAAATAAGTCGAGGTCTCCATGGAGTTCTCGACATATTGTTTGAACAATTACGTAACGTATCATTCTACGCGTTTCTCGGCTAGCCGTGCAGGTGCAGAATCTCAGGTCGTGCACTGACGTAGCCTCCAGAAATTCCCAGGTCGTGCATTAACTGTTCAAGTTCTTGCAAGTAAGCAAATTATGTCGGCATGCCGCCAGCAATTCGGAAAATTATTCTGGAACCTCTGCGGGATTTATATAAGCAACAACAGCCAACTTAGTCAGTCAGTTACATTGTAGAGTGCGGATCAAATGATTGTGCTGATCAAATCTCGCTATTAATCGCTATTAGGTATACAACTCATCACCAATTTTTTGGGTCATTTATTAATATTTAAAAAACATATTATCTGATTTTATTTTACCCGACAAATCATATTATACTATCCCCGAAATATCTTTCAGATTATCAAGATATTTTTTAAATTTATTTTATAAAACTCTAACTTAGCTGCTCTTATGTCTTGTCTTAAACTATTACGAAACATAATGTAATACACTTTGAATGTATCATTCGGACGCCTATTGTGAAAACTTTAAGTTTCTCTATTCTAAAAATATTATTGGATCAAAGATTTTAAGTTAATGTACATGGAATGCAAATCAATCTCTTCATTCCCTTCAGTAACACACATTGTTCTAGTTTGTACATAAACAAGTCATAGGCATTAGAACATTTAAGATTAAGATTAAGACATCAGACCAGTCTACATTATCTAACAGGATATTAATCTTTTTCAAGAATTTAATTTATAGATTATGAGACTTTAATCTATAATTTAAATTATTAGATTATAAGCCTATTACATTATATTAATAATGTATATGTGTACATTAAGCTTATGTATATATTTAAAGGAATTCCAACGCTTGTTGCTACAGTTATTTTCTTTCCACGTAAAAAAAAGTGAAAAGTGATTATTGTGTTAATCAGTGCGGTATTGTAATAACGTGACATTATTACTGCGTGTGAACAAATTTAACTTAAATTATTGTATGAGAGTACTTGTTGATGTCAAATTGCAATTAAAGCTGTAATTAAATTGTTAATTAAAGCTAGTAATTAGTGACGTCATTGGTATCTGGATTTTGTTTTCACTGTACAATACGACAATCGTAACAGTAGACAATTCTTTTATCACCGTATCTCAAATAAGACTATTTTTATTTTCTCTTACGCACTAAATCCAAGTTCGGGGTCCATAAAGAAATGTGGTGAAGACTGTTGGAAAATATTTTATGCTGTGTTTACGAAAATATTTAAAACTTGGTTTAATGGTTATCATTTCGAAAATTATCTAATAAGGACTCGTATATGTTTTTACATGAAGCCAGTGTATGCTCTGTATGTTATTAAATATATTTCCAACATACGTTTATACGTACATTTACCTAGATAGAGCGTACTGTGTGCGCAGCATATTACAAAATAAATTAGTCAATAGTTGAACAACTTTTGATCTCAAGTTTCTGTTTATTATTAAAACATTTGCAGTGCCGTGATTCTAAAGAGATTGCATGAACTTTTATTACATGGTGAATGAGTTTAATACTTTATTAACACTGAGTGTCTCAGAATAGTCTCATAAGTATGAAACGTCACGTAATTGAAGTAGCGACTGCAAAGTTAAGTTTTATAACTTTATTACAGGCGTTGTTGAGTAACAGACACTTGTTACACCCCAAGTATTTGCCAACTTGTTTATTTAAATTTACTTTTCATAAGGAAAGTTTAAAAATATTTATATCGAGGATTACGTTTTCTTAACCTAGTTGTAGTTAACAGGTAAATGTTTTGTATTTCCTCTACATTGTCACTTTACAATAAAACTTACAGTTAATGAATAAATGACAATTTAGGACAGATATTTTGAGAAAACTGTCCTTTTGCGATACGGCAAACAGACTTTGTGCTAAATTCATCATTAATATTTTTATAAATTTTTTGTCTTCGTCATTGGTAGTGGCTTTCGAAATGTGAATGTGTTTGATGGTTAAACGATTGTACGAAACGCAGAGGCACATGGTAGCTAAATGTGAAAGGTAAGTGATCACAGGAAACGGAGTTACGAGTTGTCATAGTTTTTGTGTGTTTCATTTGGTTTATAATATTACAGTCAAGCAGATCAGTAGATTAAATATAAGTATGGGTGCAGAAATAAAAAATAAAAATATAATTTTTTTAAAATTTTCTTTCAGTACATAACTTTCTTTACTTTTACTGAAATAATAATGTTTTCTTTACAAAAGACTTAAAGTATCAATACATTGCAACAAAAATATCTAATCGAAAGACATTATTTGTGGGTAAAAGTTAGAGCCCTGGCGTCTTCATCGCTAGGGGGTCTGTCAGTGGCACATACTAGTAACAAGAATTCCTGGGACGGCAAAACGTGTAATATAGTGACCTGAAAATACTCTCGAAAATAACTCAAATATACAGTCAACGTGAACACTTGTAAAAGTTGGGAAACTATTTGTACCATAACTGAATGAATGCCATTGATTTTGGGAGGTCTTCAATTTCTATGACTTGATGATATCTTTTATTATATTGACAGTAATAAGAAGGATCATTCTTCACATTGTGAAAAAATCATTTTTAAGGCGTATTTTTAAATTGGCAGTTTTTATCAAATTGTGCTGCAACTATCTCTCTCGCTATTAATCGCTATTAAGTATATAACTCATCACCAATTTTTTGGGTCATTTATTAATATTTAAAAAACATATTATCTGATTTCATTTTACCCGACAAATCATATTATACTATCCCCGAAATATCTTTTAGATTATCAAGATATTTTTTTAAATTTATTTTATAAAACTCTAACTTAGCTGCTCTTATGTCTTGTCTTAAACTGTTACGAAACATAATGTAATACACTTTGTATCATTCGGACGCCTATTGTGCAAACGTTAAGTTTCTCTATTCTAAAAATATTATTGGATCAAAGGTTTTAAGTTAATGTACATGGAATGCAAATCAATCTCTTCATTCCCTTCAGTAACACACATTGTTCTAGTTTGTACACAAACAAGTCATAGGCATTAGAACATTTAAGATTATGATCAGACCAGTGTACATTATCTAACAGGCTATTAATCTTTTTCAAGAATTTAAATTATAGATTATAAGACCTTAATCTATAATTTAAATTTATTAGATTATAAGCCTAATGTATATGTGTACATTAAGCTAATGTATAAATTTAAAGGAATTCAAACGCTTGTTGCTACAGTTATTTTCTTTCCATGTGAAAAAAATACTTAGTACTACATTAATATAAAATTAAAACATTTTTTTCGTTACTTGGAACATGTTTCAAGCACTATACAGTCCGCTCTTTGTCATCCATGTTGGTTTTCTCTCTGGTGAAATATCACTGTTGATTGATTGTTGCTGTTGACAGTTGTTGGCTTTTGCTTGATTTTGCTTGACTGGAGCTTATTGGTGTTATTGTGATTGTGTATGGTGTATAAATTAGTTCTTTTAGTACATTACATAATTCTTCCTTTTTTTACAGTAATTTTGTTAGCAGAAATATCCTGATCTAAAAGGCCATACATTGATACATGAACATTGGGGACATTATTGTAATTAAGTTAGGAATATAATTTAATATAATAAAATCCTACTTAAGTTTTTGCTCAAGTACTCCTTTTAGTATACTAGTATACACGTTGTAATCTCTTTATGTGTGAAGAATAATAAGGGTAGGAACTGACAGCTGAATAACAGTGGTGAAGTCACGAATACATTTGTTTGAGTTATAAGATTGCAATTAATAGTACGGAATTTCTTCCACAGTATAAAATTAAATCGACCTAATTTACTGAATGCGTACATTTTCCACTGAACTGTTCTTTGTTATTGTGTTACTCGTGGACAATAAACTAAGGCAACCCAATCGAAACGCACCCAACTCTCGACTTACAATTCCTTACTAATATAAATTTGTTTGGATTCATCAATAACTTTCATATTCCTTTAAATTATTACATATCACATTAAATTAAATTCATAAATATTCTTAATTAGGGTCGGGGGAATTTGGAAAGGTAGTACCTTTGTACCGGGTTGACTGGGCACTGTCCTAACAGATTCGCAGGGTTGGATGAAGTGAGGTTAGCCTCTCTCCAGACAAGGCCGTACTGCGTGGTGAAGTGCCACATCCTACAAGAGGTGACGCAGAACAGCACGGATCTAAATCGGCAGGTCGATAAATATTCCTGGTGGAGGGCAGCATTAGTCAGCAGTACCAAGTTAGGGCGTAAGGGAAATGTTCCTGGGCATGTTTATCTTTGGAATATTATAGGCTGGAATCTAATTGGATTTAGTCGGCTGTTATACTGTGTCCTGTTCTTATATGGAAATATTTTGCTGCTGCCTTGTAGTTGGGTGCTGGGGCATCAAAGGATAGGGGAAGGCGACCCTGAATAAAAATTACCAGGAGTCCCTCTACTCCAAGGAGTCAGTCCCTCTACATGACCTACTCATCTGTAGGTTGGTACTCTATAATGGGAAATTAATTTAATTTATTCACAACTTTCAAAAAAACATAGCCGGATGAGATTGGCCAAACAAGTCTGGAAATACAAACCTATAGGGCACAATTGTGTGGGTAGACCCAGGAAGAGATGGCTGGAGGATTTTTGAAGGCGGAACAGGCAGCACCTTGCCTATGCCGTGTTCTGAGGATGATGAAATATTCTTCTTATCCTTATTTGTTTCTTTTTTAATACCTTAAATCACAATTAGGATTAGCACTGCCGGTATACTGTAAAGGTTGACATTAATCGTTTGATGATAATAACACATTACATTATTTATATTCATAAATTTAAAATAATGAAATTCGTTTTTACAGAAAATATATTGCTCTATACTCTAGTATATAATCCCCGTCTCCCTTAGCCTTAAGAAGTCGGTGGATTGGCTTTGCATGTTAAAATTCGGCAAGCGCATAGTGCCCCATCCCATCAACACGGAGTCCTCACTACCTCCATTCATTTGAAATACAAACGCTTAACGAAATATGGATCGTGAAACGCGACAAAAATAAGCTGCGTTTTGAGAGCTTATGTCTAATGGCCGTTGTGTTGAAGGCTAAAATTTAAATGTTGCGATTCAGTGAAATGAGGTCCATTAGATATCCTGCAGTTTCATTTAAGTAAAACAAACTTTAATATTAGGAAAGTATTTTATGTAATGCAATACAAAGCTATAAAACAATCGCATAATCTAGAATTTATAAGCATACGCCACTTAACGTGCTCCCTTCTCAGTAACGAACCACCCGATTCACGTTTGTAAATAAACTTAAGTTTCTCGCTTATTCAGATGAAAACACCCGTGTAGCTTCTTAAATGTAAAAATCGAGGGATACCTGGGAATACTGGAGGGCTGTTCTGACTCCTTGCTTGTGAAAGCAAATCTTTCCCTCCACATATACGTTGTTTATATTAAACGAGCAACTGTAAATCATGTATTTTAATAGTAATTATTAAAAGTACAGCCTGTATTTCCTTTAGGCTGAATCTTATTTCATAATATTTATGTATACTCGACTACATTCAATTTTGCGGATATATTATTTATAGCATAAAAGTCTTGTAGACATAAATATAAGAAATATGTTTACACAGCTAAAATTTAGTTTTGTTAATATGTCAAGGAATATGTTAACACAATGCACTCGCCTGTATCTCGTATATATTATATCAAGAAAAATTTTTGTTTCAAGTATTTTGTTTCAAATAGGCTACAACTTAAAGAATTACTTTTTCTTGTATCCTTGACGACATGATTTTGTAGTCATTGTAGGTGTTTTATTTTAACCGAAAGATACAGAATCAGGCAATATGATTAAAAATGAATATGGCCATCTAGGTCCGCATGGATGAGATGAAAAATGATCTACCCTTTAAACCCACAATGCCTCACCTTGTAAGCTAGTACACTGACCGCCGCCTATGTTATGAAATGGAAATAGTAATCTAATAAACACCTGAGGATGCAATATTACAGTGTTCTTAAAATTCTTGTTTTATAGGCTAATAGCTTCCATCTCTACAAAATTTCTAGATATTGTAACGTGACACAATGGGAGCCCTATGTTAAATAACAAAATAGTTTAGTTAACTAGAGGTCAGAATGTTTAAATTCACATATTCAACCAAGTAAAATAAAATAAACCATGGTTAATAAACCATTAACCATGTCATAAAATATAAAAATAAAAGTACAATGCAAAAGTGCAATAAATAAATACAATGTACTCTAAATTATAAAATATAAACCTGTGAGACGTGTGTTAGTGTGAGAAGAGTGGGGAACAATGATAATCATTAATTAAGCAGAAAAGACTAAAGATTAATGATCCCTCCAATGACCCTAAGTGAAAAAAAAACAAGCACTAGGCGAACAGAATGTCGGTGCAAAACAACCAATTATATAAATACAATATTTGTCAGTGAAGTGTTAACCGTATTAGTTCATGTTATTTCTTTTTAAAAGAGAAAACCATAAATAGAGTTGAGAATAAGTTAGGGTAAAAGGTCTCATCTCAGAATGAGATATTAGTAAAAGCCTTGACAGTAGTTAATTGTATTCATTTTTTAATGTAAAAGATTATGTTTGTTATTGTTATTAAACCATGTTGTTAATTATACTAAGCCTACAGGCAAAATAGGAAAATTGTGTTACCACAATACAATATTTATAAAGGGCCCACGATAATCTAATAGTCAGCAAGTAATGCTTGATAGAATTGATGGAATGGGAGTATAGTACACTAAGTAGTTTGTGTTATATTATTTGTTAATTTATGATTGTAAACTTGGCCATGTAAACACTACTTTAAGTAATATGTCAAAAGATTTCATTGTAACTATTATTAAAACATGTTAAGGGTCAAGACTCATGTAATAAGATGTAACTCAGGGAAAAGGGTTCAAAACCAAAACCTAGGTAATAATAAATGTAATTTAGAATATATTAGTGAAATGCTAATGATGGCCTAGGCCACAAATTCAATACAAAGGAAATAATGTCAGAAATTAGTAGATTAGTAAACCAATGTGATAAAACAGTAAAGACACAACATTTATGTAATGAATTTAATTGTTTTAATGGTAATATTACACATTAGATTAATTTAAAGAATTGTAAAGTGATATAACAAATGTAAAAGTAAAGTATAAGCCCAAAATTAGAATTTTGTAAGGTGAGAAATCATCCTTCATAATGACCAACTCATGTAAAATAAGGTATCAAAATACTTACAATTTTATAAGGAAAACCACTAAGTAATTTAAAATTAATATGATCTAAAGCTAGGAAAGAAGTATTTTTTAGCATAGGTGTAAAGATATTTGATTTTTGTAAACTGGTCATGTGACATCAGAGTTCACAGGTATTAACCAATAGCAGGCCAGAGTTTCTTGGGCAAGACCGGTAACGAAGAAACGAATTATAATTATTCTATTGTTAACTTCAAGAGAGGGCAGATGAGCTCTGTACAGCTAAGAAGCCAACCCATAACAAGGAATCAAATCTGGGTGTGAAGAACAGATTAAATAATAATAAATGAAAATATAAAACCATAAATAAAAGAAGAGGATATAAACTAATTATCATAAAAGATAGAACACTAAATAAGAAGGAAAATATTATTAAAAAAGTAAATGTGAAAACTGAATACCTCGACCTATGGTGAGAAAAAGAAAAATCTTATACTAAACTTGTAATTACAACTACACAACACCCAGATTAACTTAACAGACACTGTTAAACCAAACACCAGTGAGAACAAAAGAAAAAAAAAACTAAATATAAACTCAGTGAACACACAACAAATCATTTTATTTAAAAGAAACTAGCGAGGACATTTGCATATAAACCCAGCTGAGTAACGGGCGGCCATTTTGTGTTGACGGCCAGCTCACGGCTTGCGAAAGCGAAGTGAATTATATGCCGTTACACGTTAAACGAAACTTAATCCTTTATTGTGTTAGTAAATAAGATTTTTATTTCCAGATAACTGTAATGTATCGTACTTTGTTATTGCATTTCTGACTTCCCGAGCAGTTTAAAAGAACCCAAGACCTGAGAAAAAAATAATTATAAAAAACTGAAATATTTCCCAATGGAGTTTAGTAAGAGTTATTTCCTTTTCCGGTGTTAGGTAATACTTCAGTTTGTTTACTTGGGGTTTCTACGGTCTTATTCTCTGTTTCACTGTTTTTATTTAAAAGTTCATAATATTAATTATTATTTGCCTCTCGGTTTTATCCTATTGGTATGTGTGTGTAATTCATATGTATATTTTGTAGAATTCCCAGTTCTTCCTGGATTTGGCCTACCTGCCCTTTTACTTGTCCTACATCACCCTTGATGGTTTCCATTTGACCACCTACTGTTTCCTTTATTTCATCTAGTTTCTTTTGTGTTTCTGCTTGTACATCCGTTATACTAATTTTGTTATTATTTTCAATGTTATTTACTCGGATAGTAACATTCTCCTTGAACACTAGAAGTTCCTCCTTTGTTTGGTCGACTCTTTGACTGATTGTTTCGTTAATATTCTTTATCTTCTCATCCGTATTTTCGTTAATTCTGTCTATCCTTTCATTTATGCTTTCATTTATGATATTTATTTTTTCACGTATTTCTCTAAATTCTTCTTTAGTATTCTTGGATTTCATTGGATTAGTCTCCTTTAGTACTTTCATTGGTACTGTCGATTTTCTCATTTATTTGTCTGAAATCTGCCTTCATTTGTTTATTATTTTCATTTATAATTTGCCTTACGATTTCACTAGTACTTTCCTTAATACTGTATATATTTTCATTTATCAGTTTATTCTCCTCCTTAATTTGTCTTAAACTTTCATTAGTGTTCTCGTTTTGTTTCCTAAAATTTTCATTCGTTTCTTCTTTATTCTTGTCAAGTTTTCCTCTATTTGTTTTATTAAATTTTCACTCAAAGCCTCATTTTGTTTCTTTGAGTTTTCCTTTATTTTCCCTTTATTTTGTCTATTTTTTCATTTGTTTGTTTATTGTCTTCCTTCATTTGCCTCAAACTTTCATTATTCTTGTCAAATTTTTCCTCCATTCGTTTATGATTTTCCTCAATTCTGTCAAACTTTTCGTTCATTTGTTTTATCAAACTTTCACTCAAAGTCTCGTTTTGTATCCTTGAGTTTTATTTTATTTTTTCCTCCATACTGTCTATTTTCTCATTTGTCTGTTTATTTTGTTCCTCCATTCGTTTAAAATTTTCATTATTAGCTTCAAATTTTTCGTGAATTTGTTTTAAATTTTCACTCAACGTCTCGTTTTGTTTCCTTCAGTTTTCTTTAGTTACTTCCTTATTGTCATTCCTTTTTTTTCATTAAATCTTCACTCAATCGCTTTAGCATTTGTTCCATTATTTGCAAATCCAGGCCTCCTCTGGCTTCCTCCTTGTCACCCGCCTGTTGTTCCATTTCACTGTCTTTGACTGTTTCTTCTTCTTGTTCCCGCCTATCTTCTTCTGTCTCTGGCTTTTGTCCTCTCTTCCGAGAAGTTTCTTGTCGTAGCATTTTTGAGTCTTCTAGCAGTTGCCAGCTAAAATTAGGTCAATCGTTATTTTACTAACTGTTTTTCGGTTAGTAGTTTTTGCCTAATTTCAGCCTTACCGGTTGGGCGCCAATATGCAATATACAATAAATAGCTCCTTCTTATATTCCCCTAGTTGCTGTGCCAATGTGTAATATCAAATAATTGGAAGTGTTTTAAGCCTCGCGTTGGGATCACCAATATGTAATATTAAAATAATTAGTATCTCTGAATTTGATTTGTAACTAAATAAAAAAACCTGTGTTTGATTTTTAAATAAAGGATTATTTACCTGAATCTCAGGGTTAACATACAAGTATCGTTAAAGTCTGGTACAATTTATACATAGAACAGACAATATGATATTTATGCATGAAAATTGGTAATATGGTGTTGTGTGTGTCTTTTGAAAGTTTGTGGGGTCTTTTAATCATACTAGAAACTATAACAAAAACTCTTATTATTAATGACTATAGTATTCTAGTGTATAAAAATAATTCACAATTATAAAGTATTTATATTGTTTTAGTTATTGTTTTTTGTTGTAATTCAATCTTTACTGTCGTAATGTTTGTTCGAATATTTGCTTTAGTCTTGGGGTGATCTCAACAATCTAGCAGTTTTCTTAACGGATTTATTGGTTGATTCTTTATTTCTGGACATCTGGTTTTTTGGTCTCTTGATTAAAACATCATTCTTCTAGGTTTTGCGTTGTCTTTCCTGGTCCTCTCATCTTTTATTGGTCTTCAATTTGTATCCAATTCAGCAGTAATTTTTACACGTTCTGCCTTCAAATTAGAAATTTTCAACAATTCCCTTCTTCTACTAAAAACACTAATTTCTTTAGTTAAGGCCTTGGCTCTATGTTTTATGTGTCACGGGTTTGGTTTCCTAATTTCTAATTAATAATACTCGGTTGAACTTTATTTTTTCTTGCTTACACTTTCACACAATATAACTTTTAAAATTACAGTTTGACATGATTATATTTGTAATACTTAAATAATTCACTTTGTATAGTTTTTTTTTCCTTGATATATAAAATAACGGTCTGAGGTGCGCAGACCTCCTCATAGTTAAAATAGGTTTATTTACATTTTAACTATTAATGAATTTTTAAAAATAATATAAATTGTCTTATTAGAATGAATCAGCTTAACACAAATAAAAACATATGTAAATGTACTCAACAGTGCGATTAATTAATTATTTATTTACATCTTTTGACACAGTCAGTAAATTATCTTTTAGTTAGCACTGTTATTAGTTTTATGTTTGATGAATTGATGAAACAAGAACTTTCTAATATGACGTCCTTTCGCTGTGATTTTATACCAAACATCAGAGCTAGAGGAGGCGCTGCCATATTTCTTAGGAAACACATGTGTTGTCAGACGTAATCTGCTCGCTACGCCTCTACAAGCATACAAGCAGTTGATATTAGTTTATTACAGCCACTAAAGATGCCGATCAGCTTCATATACTTACCAGATTCGCATAGTGAGCAGAAGATCTGCAGGATCTGGACGAGCAGCTACCATCTCTATTACTTCTGTTTGGGACTTAAACGCTCATAGTCCCGCTTCGGCTTGTCAGGACAAACAGGGCTGGAGTAGGAACTGAATATCTATTGCCACACAACGCTCTTGTCTTTATAAACGCAATTGCAAATATCACATTTTAATGTTGGAAGTAGCACTTTCTCAATTATTGACCTTTAGATCTGTAGCCCGAGTACTGCTCCACGTCTGTCATGGAGAGTGCTCCCAGACCTTCATGGAAGCAACCACTTTCCAGTACTCATAACAACGTGAACGCCTAATGGTGCTTCCCTGGATGTTTCGCAAACCAAATTGCTGGCTGGATGTCGAATTTAGAATCGTCGCATGTGAAACATCCGTTAACTAATTCCTGAGTGAATATGTTGAAGAACATTCCATTGTCTACATATAACATAATAGCGTTATACGTATGTCAAAAAAATTGCACGTGGGCCGTGCTGATTGAACAGGCTTCACGGCTGTTGTACCATGTACAGATCTCAGTGGAAATGTAGAAGAAGACGTACACAGTTTCAGCACTGTCGCTTCAGCAGCTACGGATTATATCCCTCGGACTGGTAGTCGCTCATCCAAGACATCGATATCGTGGTGGAACGCGTTAGTGAAAGACACAATACGAGAGAAGCAACGAACACTGAACAGATATAAACGAGCACCGATCGAAGACAATGAAACCACCACTCGTAGTGGTGGCAATAGCAATACTCACTATCAAAACATCAAGTTGGGAAAACTACGAGAGTGCAGCGGGACCAGACGATATTACTTCGAGCTACGTCAACTCCCAGATGTAGCTATGGCTACACCACTGACGCTTTATAATAGGTAGTTCAGACATAGCTGTAATTAAGAAATGATTCTTCCAAGTAAGTGAATTTTTGAAATTATTAAAGTTTAAGATAAGATAACAAACCTCTTTTATTACTTTAATGTAGCCTGTAATTTGTAATAATGAATAATGACGTTAATAGGTGTGATAACAACGTTTGTCGCGCACGCATGTATGTATTCTACGTGCTACTCAGTTTTTAAGTCATTTAGTATGTAAGTTTATTAACACTCGATAATTAACATAATAGAAAGTAGAAGGTTTATTAGAAATCTGAGAATGCAGTAGCTGAATATCAAATTCATGTCACTTGTAGAGAGCACGAACATCGCAAGGAACACTATCAAATGTCTCAAATAGAATTTCAATATATGTAAAATGCTCTCAGCACACTATGAGTCAGTACAGTACGAAGATAATTCGAATGTTCTCGGCTACACTCAGAGATAGCGTCACGAGTATCAAATGGCAATGATTGATCGCAAGTTCTATTCGTCAGATAGCGCACCATAACGTTTAAAATGGCTGTATTTACTAGTTTGACTGGTGTAATCAAACAAATTACGTATGTGTTTGTCTCAGCGATGACCTTCATATTTGTTATTTGACCACTATAATATCTTTCAAGTGAGCCATTTAGTCAAAATGAAGAACATGAAAGGTCATTGGAAGGAGGGGGACTAAATCTGGCGATTACGCTGCGTGTGACAGTAATTCGTAGTCTATAATTCATACCTTGCAATTGACGAGGTTTGAGAGGGTACACTGTCTTGATGGAAAAGTGCGGACGTTTTGCCTTATGATCCTCATTTAGTTCCTCCAAAAGTGCTCCATAATATTCTCCATAATATTCTCCGCTGTTGGCATTTGGCTTTACCTGGATAGTCTATAAGCACCACATCCTGCAAATCACCAAAAACAGACGCCATCACTTTTTCACCAGATGGAACAATTTTCGTCTTTCTAGGATCACTTCCGCCTGCTTACATCCATTGTCTAGGTTGCGTTTTGTTGCTGGCGTGTAGTAGTGAATCTGTGTTTGTCAGCGGTGATAACTGTTGCAAAAATTCGGTTGGATTGCGTTGAAACACGTCCAAGCACTCTTGTGAAACGTTCATTCGAATAGATTTCTAATCGACCGTTAGCAAACGTAGCACCCATCGCGCTTAAATTTGTTATATGCAAATTTCGTGTAATGTGTTTCAGACACAATGTGCTGAAATGTCTGTAAAATCAGCATCTGACGGATTTTCACGCTTTGATAATTTAACACGGTGTTGTTGATTTTTTCAATGTTTTCGTCAGTTGTAGCGGTTTCAAGGCTACCTGAACGTTTACCGTCACAAATGGACGAACGACCGCGTTTGAATTCAGCAGCCCATTTCTTCACTATTAATAGCGATGGTGAATACACTCTCAAAGTGTCCCGTAACTCATGTTTTACTTCCGTTGGGATTAAACATTTTATAACAATGTATCTTATCACTTCGCTGTTTGTTTTAACAATGTTTTGAAAAACCCCAAGCTTGTTTACTTTAATTGATCATAACAATCATGCTAATAAATACAGCTGTTTTAATGACATGGGACCAATCATAGTCATTGATACTCCTTACGCTATCTTTGTGTCAGACGAGAACTTTCTAAAGTACTCTTGTAGACTAATTAAGTAAGTGTCGTCCAACATATTATCATAAAATATGTTTGTAATATTTTTGGTGTACCTGTTGTTTATAGCCTATGTGACAAGTCCTTCCCTTAATCGTTATCACCAAGTTATCAGTGTTCCATAAGCACATTCGTAACTTATTTACAACTAAGTCAGTTGTAGTAGTATGTTAAATAATGCTGTACTATATGTTACAGTATATTCTAAGCAGATTTTTGACCGAGTGTCGGTTTATACGGACTACTCTTCATCCTGAACAAAATTTTATTGTTGTTCTCAGTGGGAATTGTGTCTTCGTGTTTTATGTTTTCATGTTATTAACGGTATTATATCAAAACTTTTAGACATACTTTAACCAGCTTGCTATCTGAAGGAATATAATTTATCACCACATTTTAACTATATTTTATTTATTACAAATTGTCGGTCTTGCAAATCGCATTCCACAAAGCTGTAGAATAATTATCAAAACCTTTACTTTTCCACTTTAAGAGTTGATCACTTCACACTCTTATTCCTCGTTTCCTTCTTGTATTAAATCGTGTATCTAAGTATTCATATAAATATTCCTAAATGTTAAGGTTCTGGAATTTCTTAAGCAGCTACTTGTGAGAAATATCTTAAAATACTTACAACACCCAGTTTGATAAATTTCTTACCTCTTTGTCTCTGTAACAAACGTAATTTATAGGACAGCAATTTTAACTTTTGATTACCGTTTTTTTAGTGTAGTAATATTCTTCGTTTACACAAACCCAAGCAGTGTCTTTACAAATATAACATAAAAATTATTTAATTCTCTTATCCTTCATGCATATTTGCATCTGCAAAAACTGAATCCGTTATGACGCATATGAATAATTATGTTGGATTATTATAACACAATCAATTAAGTTTCATCCACTTCCATAGCTTTTTAGATATAACCTAACAAACTATTTATAAAAAAATTTTTTAATAAGATTGTTTATTTACTTTATGCTTTTGATATTAAGTGTGGTGTACATGGTGATGACTCAGTAGTTTATATTTTTAATAGGCATAATATATACGTAAATTTAAATGTAACATATATTTTACACAAAAGTAAACACATTTTGATAAAATAAATGTTTCTTTTTGGCGGCTCAGTAGACCAGTGGGTATGGCACCTGGCTATTAATCTAGAGGTCCCGGGTTCAATTCCCGGGCCCGCACCATAAAATCAAGGTGCGTTTTTCAGCCTCCAGGTCGACTCAGCCTGTTGAAAATGAGTACCTGGGATAACATCTTGGGGATAATAATGGGCGGCTGAAGCGTAGTGCTGGCCACACTGCCTTCCTTGTATGCCGTACGGCTCACATTAGGCTGCCTACCCTGCCTACTCCTAAGCTACTTCGGTGGTATAATGGGAGCCATTATTATAAATGTTTCTTTTTGAATAACATTATTATAGTACTTTAACGTTTAAGATAGTCAAAATGTTAACGTTTAACGTGGAGAAAATGTCAGCTAATACTGTAGTTAATTGTTTCGTACTTTATAGTAATTATTCACGCTACCCTCTGCTGAATGTTAATTCAGTAATTCAGTACATTTCTTACAAACAATTAACAGACAGGAGTGCAGAAGGGAAAAACATAAATAAAGTAATATTCATAAGCATTTTAATAAATACATAAGAATTGCAAATGATAATAATGACTCCTGCATTCAAAAATACGTAAGACTTATATAAAACATTCTTGAATTTTTTCTTCTTCTTCTACTCCTTATTCTTCTTATCTTTCTTCTTCTTCTTCTCCTCCTCTATATAACGTTTTGTTTGCTTTTTATAAATTTGTCATTTCTTCTCCTTATGTCCTTGCCCACCATGCACTTCTTATTTTCACCATCCTGTTGTACAGTTATTATTGAAATGATTTGAGAATCCCATTCTCGCCGTCTGTTATTTATCCACTCTGTGTGTGCTCTACACCCCATGCTCCTCTCTTATACATTGACAAAGCACTTCGACCGGTTATACTAATCTCGTCCTCTATTTCCTTGCCTTTCTTTCTTAAAACATTCATTTCTCCAAACTTATAGGTCTACTTTACGTTTTTTAGACGTTCGGAGTGCTGCTTCTGACTTAGGAAAAAATCGATCTGATTACTCTTTATATAAGGTTACTTTAATCTGCTTCATAACAAACCTGTTTTTAATTCCGCCTTCTCTTCTTTTAATACGTAATATCCTCCTCATATTTACTTATCACTAGTCACTCCTACATAACAGACCTGCATTACCTATTCTTTTATTTGTCGTTTATAAGAATTTTGAATATGACAGACCTCTTCCCCTATCATTCTGAAAAACAAAATTTCTACATATCTGTAGATGAAATATGCAGAGCAAGACTCTATAATGTTGTATATACAACTAAATAAACGTGTAAAGGTAACTAAAGCATTATTACCCTGCGTACTAATTTTTTACAATTTGAGTCGAACTAGAGGATAACAAATGTCATGGGAGCTGCTAAATATCAAAATACCAACTCTGTGATCACTATGTTGGTAGCCAAGCGCCTTACATGCTGAATTACACCAAAGCTCCTGCTGTTTACCATTGCTACCTGACTTACTAATTGGGAGATTCTGTTATATTGTGAGACTCATTATTAATTATATTAAATCCTTCATATGAGTGACTTAATACATAAGCAGCTTGAAAACATCGTATACTCACAGAATTTACTAAATACTTTGGCCTGTGTACCTCAGGTATTAAAGCTTAAAACCCTAGAGGATCCTTTAAGTCGTTTAAGTAAATTCAACTCCTTAAAGCAGTTGATAGGACAATCTTATGTAAACTAAAGACGCAGCAATGGAGTTGGTAAAATACTAGGTATAGTGTATTATGATGTGATGCCAGATTTTACTGTAACATTTTACTGCTGTTGACTTACTGTGTGTGTGTGTTACATATTTAAACTTATGTTACAAGTAAGAAATAAATTATATGTATACTGGCAATAGGAAAATTCTAATTTTATCATAATTTAACTTATATTTTTGCATTTTAATATTTTTTCTTGAGCGCTTTTAGGCTATTGGATAGGTATTCATACAAATCAATGTATACGGAAGAATAAAGACGTTTTTCGTACAGAAAGGAGAAGTCAAATATGACACTATTATAAGAAAAATATAACAACATATTTTATCTATATTCTTTTAGGTCAATAAAGAAATGATCTCGGCAATGATAAGTAACATTCGTAATTAACCATCTAATGTGTCTAACGATACAAGATATAAAAGTATTTATGGAACTGTACTATGAAAATCACATACGAAATTTCAATAAGGTGACTTAATGGACCAAGATCGCTAAGCTGGCGGCGAGGTAGTCAAAATTATCTGTAGTCTACAAGGCACATGGAAGTCCCATGAAACTCTGCAACAGTAACATCAATTGTTTGTAAATATTTATAAAAATTTTTTAATAAATAAAAATAAAAATTATACTCAAATAAGAGAGATTAAGTGAAGTCCGTCTTGGTCATTTAAAAAATTAAAAGAATCCATTATTGATAATCTTCATTATTCATCTTGTTATTTGTATTAGCAGTCTCTGTAATTCCAACTTCGTCGTGCTTACCTGTTATCTATATTTAAATATATATATATATATAGATGACGTACTTTAAGCTAATGAAGTTTACCATCTTTGTCGTGTTGTACTTGCTGAACTGCTACCTGTCGTACTCCGGACGAGGCTTTTCATTGTCTCCACCAGAGTCGTGGTTTAGGACTTGATAATGGTGGAGACACAGAAAAACCTCGTCCAGAGCATGACAGGAAGCAGTTCAGCAAGTAAACACGACAAAGATGGTAAACTTCATTAGCTTAAAGTACGTCATCTATATATATAAAACTCAAAGTCTGAGGATTTATGAGTACTGAATACAAATCCACACCGTTACACCGATTGCCACCAAATTTTGCACAGGTAACCTTTGACACAAAGTAAAAAGTACTGTCTAACTTGGTATTTGATATTTTGCCCCCGTTCGCAAGATTTAGGCCCTTTTAGTTATGTCCTTTTGTTGACGCGTATAAAGATTTCATCAACACCATGGAGACCAGAATTAATTACCATAGTAATAAGTAAATAAACAAGTGATATTTAGCGGTATCGGAACTGTATCTTTATCCGTTCCAGTAGTTTTTAATGTTTTACTATGCGGTTGTATCGATATGTTTTGTAATTTTGTATACAGATACGTCTATATATTTTGTAATTGTCTTAAACAAATATAAAATTTATGTTTATACGTATTTTTGATGATGCAATGAATAAGTAATGAGACATATTAAATAATACTACCAAAGATGTCAACAACACCATGGAGACCAGAATTAATTACCATAGTAACAAGTAAATAAACAAATTAAAAATGCATGTTGGTTATTGGTATCCAAGTCACGAAGGAATAGTAGATTATAGATAAATAAATCACCTTGTATCAGTCGTGTGACTTCGTTATACGTCGATTAAAATGACGCGTTTCGGAACATATGCTCCATCGTCAGATTAAATCACTCTATTGAGGTCGTTAACAGTTAAAATCACATGTTACACATAATTGTCAACTAATGTAACTCACTCGCTTTCTAAATGGTGCGCACCACAGCGAAGCCGATCGGACACTGAATTATTATCTGAGTGATTACGCCTAAGCAGGTTCAATGCTGTATCGTATAGCTGGTTGGATTTAAAATTTAAATGGTCTTTCAATATGAAGTCTCGGCTGTTTATGTTATTATATGCTTTGTATATTTCGAACTCTTCTATTGCGTCCATGTAACGGCCCCTGTTGCACACATATAGGGGTATCAAATTAGATTTGAAATCGGTATAATTATGATTGTGTAAGGTTAAGTGGCGGGCAAAGTTGGACTTGATATTATTTAACAGAGTGAGATGATTTAGGTGACGTTTTGGTGTGTGCTCTTTAAATCGTTTGAGGAAACCTCTCCCTGTTTGACCAATGTAAAAACTGTTGCAGTCGTTACATGATAATTTATATATGCCGGATTTCTTTCGTAAAGGTATGGGTTTTCTGTGACGTAGTATTTTTAATAGACTATTGTTTGTTTTGAAGGTAGCGGTAATATTCAATTTATTAAATGTGGAGGTTAGAATCTTTGGCATTATATTTGTGTATGTGGTAGAAATAAATGTTATTTTTGTATCCTTATCTACTGAGGGCTTGGATTTTTGAATTTTATGTTCTTGATGAGATTATCAATTAACGTGTTTTTGTAACCATTAGCTAAGGCTATATGGTTAATGGTATTCAACTCCTCACGGTAATCATCATCACTGAGAGGCACTGCCAACAATCTGCAGATAAAGTAATTATAAGCTGCCAACTTTTGCGAAAAGGGATGATAAGAGTCAGCATGTATTGTCACATCAGTGGTGGTCGGTTTTCTATAAATATTAAATTTCAATTTATCTATGTGTTTAATGACAGACAAATCTAAAAAATTTAATTTATTATCCACTTCGGTTTCCAGCGTGAATTGAATGTTTTTATTGATACTATTCATATAATATTTTAGGTTTTCGATCTGTCGTACAGTACCATTGAAAATTAGAAATGTATTGTCTACATAACGTGCATAAAATATTATATCATTTTTGTATTTGTTATGTGAGAGCAAATGAGAGTTTTCATAAAAATTCAAGTAAACGTCAGCCAGTAGACCAGAGAGAGGTGAACCCACGGCCAATCCATCATCCTGAATGAAAAAAATTGGTTACTGAAAGCAAAGTAATTTTGTTCTAAAATAGTTTCAAGTAAACCAATTAACTCGTTTATCGTCTGTGTATTTAATTTATTATTCTCTAAAAAATTTTCTTTTAAGATATTTAGTGTTTCCTTTACTGGTATGTTGGTATACAAATTTACTATATCAAACGATGCTAACTTATAATTTGGTAGTAGATCGACATCTTTACATTTATTAATAAAATCCGTGTTGTTTAAGACACTATGATTATTCTTTAAATTTATGTTTTCTTTGATTATTTTGACGAGTTTCTTAGCTGTTTTGTATGCGGGCGCTGTGGTAAAATTAACGACTGGTCTGACCGGTATGTCGAGTTTATTAATTTTGGGTAGGCCAGTGAGTTCGGGAGCTTTTGCATTAATAGGCTTTAGGAAGCGACGTGTGCATTCGCTAAACAAATTTACGCATTTATTGATTTTGTTATTCAATGTCTTGACATACATACCAGTAGGATCAGATTTCAAGGTTCTAATATTGTTGTTTGAAATAAAATCGTTTATTTTCGTTTCATACACATCGAAGTCCATGACAACAAGAGTATTCCCCTTATCTGCCTTAGTAATGCGAGCATTATTATCAACTAATTTAGCTTTGATTTGTTTCAATAACTTGAACTCGTTGGAAAATCTTATATGTTTCTGTAAACCATGAGCCGGATGGTTGTTAAAATTATGGTGTTTTATGGTATTATTAAATTTATTGTTTATTAAAATGCGTGCTTCGGTTTGTAATTTTGGATCGGCAATTGTTTTACTGCAGTTTCTGCACTGATAATTTCTTGTATGATTTGGTGTTTATTATTAAGAGGTAAGTTGTACTTGATGCCCTTATTAAGGATGTTCATTTTGTTTTCATTGAAAGCTATTGTATTTAAATTAGACACACGAGGATAAAATGTGAGTTTACAAGTGATGTCGGTTTCTTGGTGATGTTTACTATTCAAAATTTGGATTTTACGCGTCTGTTTAAAGTATGTATTGTGAGTAACGTCAGAGACGTATTTATGTACTGATTGCATAACATTATTTATGATGGCCGTGGAATATTGTTGAAAATATGTAAATGCAATTTATAAAGTTGTGCATTGAGTGTAGATTTCTTGATATACAAAGATTTGATTTCCTCCTTGATCCGAAAAATCTCAGCATGTTTTTTGGTTGCTTTAGCAGCCCTAGACAGGGCCTTCATATTTTTGACTGCATATTTTGTTATTAGATGATTTTTTAAACAGATATTATTAAATTTAATGTATAAGTTAGTTTTACTGGATTTTAACGTTTTGATATTTAAATACCATACTTGCTTGACTAGCCTCTAATTTAAAATGCATGTTGATTTTTGGTATCCAAGTCACGTAGGAATAGTAGATTATAGATAAATAAATCACCTTGTATCCGTCGTGTGACTTCGTTATACGTCGATTAATATTTCTACCACATACACAAATATAATACCAAAGATTGTAACCTCCACATTTAATAAATTGAATATTACCGCTACCTTCAAAACAAACAATAGTCTATTAAAAATACTACGTGACAGAAAACCCATACCTTTAGAAATGAAATCCGGCATATATAAGTTATCATGTAACGACTGTAACAGTTTTTACATTGGTCAAACGGGGAGAGGTTTCCTCAAACGATTTAAAGAGCACACACCAAAACGTCACCTAAATCATCTCACTCTGTTAAATAATATCAAGTCCAACTTTGCCCGCCACTTAATCTTACACAATCATAATTATACCGATTTCAAATCTAATTTGATACCCCTACATGTGTGCAACAAAGGCCGTTACATGGTCGCAATAGAAGAGTTCGAAATATACAAAGCATATAATAACATAAACAGCCGAGACTTCATATTGAATGACTATTTAAATTTTAAATCCAACCAGCTATACGGCACAGCATTGAACCTGCTTAGGCGTAATCACTCAGATAATAATTCAGTGTCCGATCGGCTTCGCTGTGGTGCGCACCATTTAGAAAGCGAGTGAGTTACATTAGTTGACAGCTATGTGTAACATGTGATTTTAACTGTTAACGACCTCAATAGAGTGATTTAATCTGATGATGGAGCATATGTTCCGAAACGCGTCATTTTAATCGACGTATAACGAAGTCACACGACGGATACAAGGTGATTTATTTATCTATAATCTACTAAATAAACAAAACCTATTTAGCGGCATCGGAGCTGTACATTTATCCATTTCTGGAGTATATTTTTGATGTTTTGTATAATATGCGATTGTATCGATATATTACGATGTGGAACAGAAGAAGTATACTAATTGTAAATTGTCCTATACTTAATGCAAAGCGAAAATACGTGTTGTTTTTGTTTGTGAAGTTAGGTGACAACGGTTTTTCGTTTTTAGTTTACTACTGAAATAAATAAAAGCCATGGTTGAGGAATTTAATGTGTTATACAATGTTTCTCACACAGTAACACATAAAATAAAGAATTAGCGTATTTGATTTAACAGGTACTTTATAAATATCTCCAAAAGCTTTATAAACGGGTACTTATAAATCTCCAAAGGCTGTTGCACCAACAAAATAATTTAGTACAAGTTAAAATTGTACAAGTGTTGAAAAAAGCTTTAGAGAGAATTTGACTAATGAGTACAAAATTGTTATACGAGCTGACAGAACGCCATATAGACATATACAATAAAAATTATGTTAAAATAATTATTAAAAGTCCAATATTCATGTGCGAAGCGGCGGGTAACAGATAGTAATAAATAAAAATTACAAACTGTTATCTCACGCCATAAAAACATACAATTTTATAATTTTTTAATTTATTATAAAATTAAATGGTGTTCCATTAAATGCCTTTTTCTCCACATTAACCTTGGCTGTCTTCTGACACGTAGCGGTATTTCCAATGCTGCTTCCAGTAGCAGTCCTTAGTCTCGTATCAGCGGCTCCAGTAAAAATTATATTATTTATCATCTACTGTACTAATTGGTTTCAATACTATAACTCTTGACAGCATTAAGTTTCACAATGCTATTTTAGGAAGTCGGAGTGTTCGGGTGATTTGAAAGAAACGAATGTAACTGACCTTTCGTTTTGCATCTTAAATAATAATAGGTATTTTTCTTTTAGTTAAATGAAATGTACGGTGTTAATACACTAATAGACTTTTGTTTATTTTTATGCGTGAAGATATGCTAACATTCTATGAGGGAACCATAATCGACCATACTTTTCAAAATCAGATGACCTAATACGTATTATTTCTAAAGCAATAGGTGTCTAGAGATTTGTAGTAACACGCTTAGACACACAGACACATTAGAGAATAACATAAACGGCGTTATTTAAATTATTACCACCTGTTTCAACTTGCAGAGATATGTACAACATGTGAAACGATTTGACGTTGAATACGTGCTTATGTTAATCGCAGGCATGTATGCATATATACTAATCAAGTTCATTTCAAGGTCATAATCGAACACAGTGTAGAATTTAAACCATTGAAGAATTCACATTATGAAAATTAAAAACTACCTGACTTTGGGCCAATGTAGACTCGATTATCTATGATACACTGCTTAAAGTTTCTTCATACCGTCTTCTAAACGTTTCTCCACCCACCGGAGACTTTCTTCAGTAGCAAACGCGTTTGACAAAAGGAGAACGCACTTCAAACAGAAGTATAAACAATTTTGAAGTGAGTTTGGCCTGCCATCATTTTTTCGAACTCGTTTGCTACTAAAGAAAGCCTCCGTTGGGTGGTGAAACGTTTAGAAGACGGTATGAATCAAGCTTTAAGCAGTCGACCACGGCCCAACATCCCGGTACGTTTTAATTTTCATAATGTGGACTCCGGCCGAGGTAGCCTTCGTAATAAACATTGAAGAGTTCGTTTACCATATACAAAACTTAAGACACTCTAGTCTGAGCTAAATATGATTTAACGGGTTGCATTCAGTCACATGAAATTTCATTACAACAAAACATAAAATCCAACACGATTACCAGCTGACGGTTAATTTTTACATTGAAAAGGTTATAGAAGTGATTTATTCTGAAAGCGTTTACGAAGCAACAGTTCTATATTTTTACGTATTATTGTTTGCTTAAAATGCGAAACGCGTACAGCGTTTATTTCTCCATGAGACGGTCGTCTGTAAAGCGGCCGGGCTCGTAAATTGTTGATTACGCCGTCAATTTATTTTGCAAACGAATCATATTAAAGAAAATGTACTCATTGGACAATATGTTCTAATTTACATGAGAAAACGTACAAGCAAAACGTACCTATTTATTTAAATTATGCATTATTATTGTACATTCGTAATAAAGAAATCTCTGTCACTGTATGTTTTAATGTGTCCATTATTTTAAACCTACGAATGCCACGACATAATATTTTTACAATTTTTCTTGTTTGGTGAAAGAGTTTTTATAATTAACAAAAAAAACAAGAATGTTATTTTCGGTTATATAAACCATTGCTACTATCTTGATTATGCTAAAACACTCGACTCTATTTATAAGTAAAACCTATAAATTAAAAATAAATTATTTATTGTTTTAAATTGTTTAGCTACAATTCGCTATTATATTTATCAGAATCGCTTGCAAGTATTATTAAAATATTCACTTTCCAATTGCTATATTCATATTAATGATTATGGAATTCAATATGTAGACCTACATTATATGTTGAATATTTTCCTACTGTGATATTTTAACTCTTGTAATATATATATATATATATATATATATATATATATATATATATATATATTCAAACTCTTTTTGCTACAGTCTATTTCTTGATTTATATAATATATAAATTTATTATTTATACTAAAATTACCTCAAGATATTTTATTTTCCTAACTAGGAACATGTTTCGAGAGCTATTGTGCTCTCATCTTCAGCATTCGCGATTCTGCTTCTAGTGAAGTATCTATGTGTTGGTCTATCGCCATTGTGGTCTCCTGTTGGTTTCTGGTATCTCAAAGTGGTATTTTTGTGTGTGATTGTGGTGTTTGCATTAGTATTTTGTGTATTTTCGATGTTGAGTGCTTTGAATATTGTGTCTTGTTTTGTATTGATTTGTATTTGTTCGGGTATTAGTTTGTTTTGTGTTTTATGTTTGTATATTTGTAAATTTTCCCAAATGTTCATTATGGTCCCTTTGTGTGGTATGTGTTTTATTAGTGTTATATTGGTTATGACTGGGAATTCATGTCCTGTGTTTACTGCATGTGTGGTATGATTGGATTTATATGTTTCTGTTTTTTGTATGCTTTTAGATGTTCAAAATCACGTTTTTTCAGCTGTTTTTTGTTTGTCCTATGTAACATTTATTGCAATCTTGGCATTCAATTTTGTATATAAAGTTAGTAGTTTATTCTCTTTGTTCTGTGGGTTATTTAGTTTTTGTAAATTATTTTTATTAGTTTCGTATGCTATTTTGATATCTGTATTTTTAAATAATTTTGTTACCTTTGTCATTTGATTATTTATGTATGTGAATGTGGAGCATTTTTATTTCCATGTTCCTTAAGGAAATGGAAGTATGGTGATGGCAAAAAAAATCGTGTTCAAGATTCTTGCCGATTCTGATTGTACTACACTCAAAACATTAAAAAAAGTCATTTTTCGAAAAGTGTATGTATGTGTGTGTGTGTGTGTGTGTGTGTGTGTGTGTGTGTGTGTGTGTGTGTGCCTGTAGATTTTTTTTTTGGCAAACGATAACAGCCGCAAATTCAAACAGAATCAAATAATTTTTTGCATACAGCCCTAAATTGTAGAGGACTCAAGACCTTTTGATTTTGGTGAAGATCAGTTAAGAGAAAGGGGTAGTTTACTGCCAACGTTATATGTGATAACAAGGTTAATTTTTTCTATGACGAAATATAACTGCCGTAAATTCAAAAATAATCAAATAAGTTTTTGCATACATCCCTACATTGTAGAGAACTCAAGGTCTCTTGATTTTGGTGAAGATCGGTTGGGGAAAAGGGGTAGTTTACCTGCAACATTTTATGTTGTAACAAGAGAAATTTTTCATGACGAACGATAACTGCCGTAAATTCAAACAGAATCAAATAATTTTTTACATATGTGTCTGAGTACTCAAGGCCTATTGATTTTGGTGTAGATCGGTTACTGGGAAAGGGCAGTTTACCAGAAACATTTTTTGTTGTAACAAGAGTAAAGTACTTAATTTTGATAAATGAAGTATCCTGATAAGAAGATCTTAATATTCCACTGTAGAAACATAGATGAAATATCTATAAGTGAAGAGGCTAGTTGAACGGGGTGGGGGTAATTTTCTATAAACGAAAATTATATTTGAAGGGGGAGGGAATAATTTTTATATGTGAACTACGTTATCGGCAACAAAGTAGTAGTTTGTTGTTAAAATTCCTTCCCGGGCTGTTTGGCCGTAGTCCAATGTCTTCTGCAAAACCAGACGTTTCGGCAGTGCCGTCGACTGCCATCATCAGTGAAAATCGAGTGCGATAACGTGTGGTGGTATACGTTAGTGACCACAGTAATGTGGTTAAAGCTGAAGCAGTAAGTGGAAAGAAGTAGTTTCTATGGAAACATTTCATTTCGTAAATGATTTTAAATATAAATCTTAGAGCATTGAAGTCATGTATGATTCTCCATATAGATATTTTATTATTGTTATTGTTTATGTGTTGTTCATTTTGATTAATTCTTAATTGTTCAGTTTTTATTTTATATTTGATTTTATTTTCTATTTTGTTTACAGTATTTTTATTGTATCCATTTTCATGAGCAATTTGGTATATTATATTTCTTTCTCTGTCTGTTTCTTGTTTGTTTAGGGGATTTGTATATTCTGTTAAATGGCGAATAGAATGCTGCCATTTTATGTTGTGGTGGGTGGTCAGAATGGTTAGGTAAGATGATGCTGGTATACGTTGTTTTCTGTATATTGTATATTGTATGTGGTCGTTGTTTCTTGTGATGGTTATGTCTAAATAGTTGATTTTGTTATGTTTTTTTTTCTTCTGTGAATTGTAATTTTTTATGTATATTATTGATTTGTTTTAGTATGTTCTCTGCATTTGTGTTTTTGTTATTTGATACATATAGGCCATTATCTACATTTCTTATCCATATGCCATTTGGATCCAATGATTTTATAATATTGTACAGTATTTTGGGGTCTATGTGTTGTAGGAATATTTCTGCTATTATGCTGGATAATAGAGATCCCATTGCTAAACCTTCTTGCTGTTGATAAATTTTGCTATTAATTTCAAAGTAATTTTGTTTTAATATTAGTTAGAGGCTGTTTTTTATTTCAGTTATATAATTTGTGTCTTCATTTTGTTCTTTAAGTTTGTTTATTATTATGACTGTTGTTTCATCTACTGTGATGTTAGTGTACATGTTTGTGATATCATATGTAGTGAAAAATGTGTTTTCATTTATATTTACTATTTTTAGTTTGTCTATTAATTCATATGGTTTTTTATGTTATGATGATTATTAGTTAGATGGTTACTTTTTAGTTTTTGTGCTATTATTTTTGCTATTGTGTATGTAAGTGCTTTTTTGAAGTTGATTAATGGACGTATTGGGTTGTTTAATTTGTGTATTTTTATTAGGCTATTTATTTTAGGTGGTTCTGGATTATTATTTATATATATGTCTGTATTTTTATTGTTGAAAATATTTTTATTTGATTTTATTAGTTTTATTGTTTGTTTACAATATTTTTCTGTTGGGTCTTTATTTAGTTGTAAGCATTTATTATTGTTGATGAAGTCTTCGGGGTTTCTGGTGTAGTCTACTTTGTCAATGATTACTGTTGCTTAACTTTTGTCTGCTTTAGTTAATATTATATTATTGTTCTTTACTTAATTTTTAATATCTTTTATTGTTTTATTGTCCTCCTTTTGTTTATAATTTTGTTCATTTCACTAGTGATTATTTTTTAAATATGTGTGTTGCTTCTGTTCGTTTTTCTTCTTGTATGTTGTTTTCTATTAGGTTAATAGAAAATTCTGTTTCTACTATTAATTTTCTAGCGTTTGTTTGTGTATTGAGTTAGGTTAGTTTTTGACATATTGTTTAAATATTCTGTTTCTTTTGTTTTTAAATTCTGTATTGCTTAGGTTAATGGGTCGAGGGTAAAATGTGTGTGTTTTTTTTTTGTTCTTGATTTTCGTTTTGTTGTTTTAATGTGTTGAGTTTTTTGTTGATTGTAATAGCCTTTTTGTTTTTTTTCCAATTTTATTTTATTTTCTATGTTATTGTATTTATTATTCCATGTAATTGGATGTAATAAACTTGTAAAAATAATTTACAAAACTAAATAACCCACACAACAAAGACAATACAACTACTAACGGTATATGCAAAACTGAATGCCAAGATTGCAATAAATGTTACATAGGACAAACAAAAAACAGCTGAAAAAACGTTATTTTGAACATCTAAAAGCATACAAAAAACAGAAACATATAAATCCAATTTAACCACACATGCAATAACCACAGGACATGAATTCCCAGACATAACCAATATGACACTAATAAAATACATACCACACAAAGGGACCATAATGAACATTTGGGAAAATTTACAAATATACAACATAAAACACAAAACAAACTAATACCCGAACAAATACAAATCAATACAAAACAAGACACAATTTTCAAAGCACTTAACATCGAAAATACACAACATACTAATACATACACGAAAATCACACACAAATATACCACTTTGAGATACCAGAAACCAACAGGAGACCACAATGGCGACAGGCCAACTTATAGGTATTTTACTAGAAACAGAATCGCGAAGGCTGAAGATGAGAGCACAATAGCTCTCTAAACATGTTCCTAGTTAGGAAAATAAAATATCTTGAGGGAATTTCAGTATATATAATAAACATAATATATATATATTACAACGATACAACTTTATTAATGTAAACGTGTCGTGCCACACGTTGACGGGCGACAAAATGATAACAATACAAATAACGTGTATGTGTAATTGGGGTTCAGGTGTAATTATAATAAGAGTATTAGATTTATGAGTATTTAAAAATTCATATTTATTGTTTACTCAATCTTATAAATAATAAACTTCATTAATATTCTTCGGTCACGATATTACTCTTTATTAAATGTTTATCTCTTATACTATACGGTGTTACACACATTTAAATCCTCTTACATCTAGACATGTTAATAATCTTAATCTAGACATGTTAATAATTTGATTTACTAATAAAAAAAATAAAATTAAAATGTAATTTGAATTGAATTCTTTTAATTCAGATCTGACCTCAACTCGCTCAGTCTATACCAATGTTTAAAATTAAATTTAAATTTATATTAATTACTTTTAGACTGGCATTTGTTTTATATTCAAATTTAAATTATTCTTTTCTATAATGCAAATATCAAATCAATTTAACTATTTACTTTGATAAACAAAATCTACTCTCTCTACTTTAATTTCTTTTTTTTATTTCTTTATCTGCGATCGCTCATTCTTACGACTAAACATTTATCTACATTTCTAAAATATTATTACTAATTATAAATTTTTCTTTGTTTTAATTGATTGTCTTTTGATATAGTCTTTATGAGCTCTTTTTTTTTAAATCATTTATAAATGCATTATGCATGTCACCTCGAGTTCTGATGATCTTACGACTTATTGACGGGGTCCAGCGTTGTCTAGAGTTGGTTTTCCATTCCTCCTGTCCTGGCGTGGTCCTGGATATGACTAAAGTCCAGCGTCGTTCTCCAGCAGTGTGTGGTCCGCCTCAGAGAATTGCTATCTGCTGCAAGGTGGATCTTAAACGTCGGTTAGGCGTCCAAAAAACATCGTCTAACGTCCAGCATCCCTCGTCGCTCTGGTAGCTTCTCCGTAGATACTCTTTGTAGACTTAAACGGTCTCGGTACTTTACGGTTTCCGAAATATTGTCAACCTAATTGTTGTTGTGAACCTAATTAGTTCGTTAATGAGACTTGAAAAAATAAAACTGTTCTGCCGACGGACTGCAACTGTGTCTTGAAAAGGAGAGAAGGGTTTTCGGTCGAACCCTTAATTTATACCCTCTCGAGATTCCGCGCCAGTTGGCTCCAAAATCGTCCTGTCGATACCTGCAGATCACATGCTTGCCCCCACTCCCGAACCTTTTCATATATTTGCAATTATTAGCAAATAGCAATGTTTTGCAAGTAATCGAGACAGCACAAATCATAGCTAATTTGATTAAGCACTCACTGTATTAATTTGAGCGTCTTAGGGTAATTTGCGTATTTTTGGCACGTTTATTTCGCACTGTCTTCGCGTCGTGTGTCCTATTAACGCCATTTTCTCACTGGGGATAACTATAAAATTTACACACACTTTGGTGCCTTTTGTTTGTTTATAAACTAATTAGTTTTTACACAGTGGAATTAAATAATTATTTTATTAATTACTTGGGGAGGGTAGCTGAGATTCCTGTCTGTACATGCATCACTAACACACACAAGATACACGCGTAACACACATACAATTGAGCAGGTGTTCCTTGCTTGTCGAAACAGGTTAATTTCTCCCCTAATCTAACAATGAAATATTTTTACAATCTCAGACCTGTCCATTTACCCTTAACTTATAATAATTCTACAAATTTTATATAAATTCAAATCAATGCCTAATACAGCATATGGCTGTATCGTTGCAATATATATATATATATATTACATTTAATATTTATACATATATATATTACATAAATATATTATACTTAATATAATATTATTATAATATTATATATATATATAATATTATATTATATATAATATATATATTATAATATATATAATATAATATAATATTATATAAATATATATATAATATTATATGTATAAATATTAAATGTATTATATACATCAAGAAACGGACTGTAGCAGAAAGTGATTGAAATATATATATATATATATATATATATATATATATATATATATATATATATATTGTGATGTTTTCAATTTGCTTCTTCTGCATGTAGATAATATTGTATATTTTTTTAACACCTGACGCACGTTTCACTGAAAAATATTAGTATCATCAGAGGTTTCTAAGTGAATTAATAACAATCGAAATAATTCTATTAATATAAAATTAACGAATAATCGAATTTGTATCGATTTTAATGTAAAATAAAATAACTGATAATCGATTTAGATTGATTAGTTAACGATTGTTTTAATGTTTATTTTTTTCAGCAGCTGTTTTCTCGGTTATATTTGAAATTTTGTTTATATTTTATTCATTTTAATTTTTATTTTTTAGTAAATTTATAATTTTAAATAGATCGTCTTGTTTTGTTTTTATTTGGGTTTGTTCTTTAATTAATAAATTATTGTTATTGTGTTTGTAAATGTTAAGATTTTCCCAAATATTCATTTTTTGTAAATGTTAAATAGTTACTTATATAGAAAATTATATATACATACATATATATATATATATATATATATTGCAACAGTACAACCGCTAACGGCACTGTGCATTGCCAAAAATAAATGAAATAAATAATAAAAATAAATAAATATGGATTAATAAACATGATTCATATTGCATAAGCTGGATCGTAGTTAAAAATAGGGAGCGCAGAATTCATGCATGGACATGCATTTTCGACACACCTGCCGCTAGCGTTGTGTACACGCGTATTTTGTTTGTGTGTGTGAAGGCTATCCGTTCCTGAAACCCAACCCTTTTCAAGTAGAATAGTTGTATGTTTTATTTTAATTATAAGAAAACTATGTACGATAGGGTAAAACAAAAGACACCAAAGTGTATAGAAATTAAAGGTGAATAAAGTGTTAAAAGACCGTACCGATGTGACGAAAGGTGCAATGACTATACGTAAAAAATGAATAGCTCTTTTTGTGATTAACATAAAGAAGTGTAATTTACGTATAGTAAACATAGAAAGATTAGTGCTCAATTGAGCATCGAGTGATGTGAAACAGACTTCGTAATTCGCGAAGATAGGCGAAAATTGTGAATTGAACCAGAGTGGGAGAAGTGACGCTTCGACAGAATCTGACAGGTTAAATATTGTTCAGACATGAGTTTTTGCACGACCTGACTATAAATACCAGGTCGCGCTAATAAAGTTTCTTCTTCTCGATTCAACCGTTGCCACAGGAGGCTATGTCAGTCGACGACGCTAATTCACATCTATAGTAAGAGTCACAGGACAAACTAGATGTCCAACCAGAGCAGCAGAGTACAAACGATGAGGTCTATGGATACACCGGCAGCATATGATGTGAGGCGAGACGACTATTAAACAATACATGCAGTGGAACACGACCAGAGGACCAGAAGGACACGGACAACACGACCAGAGGACCAGAAGGTCACGGAGGACACGGACTGAAAACCAAAGGAGGAAGTATGGATGATTAACCACGTCAAACGAGGTGATAAAAAACCATTGTAATTATAGACATGTGAAAGACACTAATTAAAGTTGAAATGAAAGACATTCAACCAGTATTAAAATAAATAAATTGTACATAAATGTAAAAGCAGAATAAAAGTTACAATAATATTTCTTGTATTAAAGTTAGTGATTGAGAGTAACGTAAATGATAAGAGAAATAGTTAATTTTTGAATTAACGTAATTAATAAAGTCTTGTTGATGAAGGAGAATGCATATGCAGTTGACAGTTAAAACAAATTAATATAAAAGAAATATTTGAATACAAGTAAACTCATTATTGAAGCAAATTAATCAGCAATTGCAGAAAGATGAACACACAATGAGTAAGCCAAGAATAATAATAATAATAATATTTATTGCCAATTTTCCATTACATATAATAAAAATTATACAATAAAGGACCTATAGAGGGCATAAATGCCCGTACATAGGTTTGTCCTTAGAATTAATATTTATATACTTAATACTAATTGTGAGTTTTACCTCACCGATCGTAGTAATATAGTAAAAATAAAGTATTTTTTTTAATTTCAACAAAATTGTATTATAATACAATTCAATAAACAAATGAAAAAAAAAGAGAAAAAATATCCATATCATAATAGACTATTTTTTTGATTATTCAATAACAATGTTCCTAATTTTTTCCTTGATTTTTTTTTAAGCACTTTTATATTTACACTTAGATTTTTCAGTTCCTTAGATAATTCATTAAAATATTTTATGGCATAATACACATAGCTTCTTCGCCCAATATTTAATAGGTGTCGCGGCAATATAATATTTTTATACCGTGTGTTGATTTGATTTTGTAAAAACTCACGTTTTTGATCATTGTATTGATAAACTATAGAATTCACTACAAACACTTGTTTAATATTTAATGGTTTATCCGAATCTTGTTCATTGACTCCTATAATTTTAAGAATACACTTTTGCAGCCGATCCAATGCGTCTAGAGATGATTTATATAGAACCCCCCAGCCTATGATAGCATACCCTGCCACACTATGGAATAGTCCATAGTATATTTGTAGTAGTTGCTTTATTGATAAAATTTGTTTAAGTCTGTAAAAAACTTAGACTAAGTATTTGTTTTTTTTTTTACAAATGTTAGCCACATGTACATCCCACTTCATGTTAAAGTCATATGTTATTCCTAGATATTTACTAGTTTTAACTCTTTTCAATTTTTGACCATTTATCTTAATTTCAAAGTCATGCGGAACAGAGTCTCTATAATTTCCAAAGGTGATAAAAACAGACTTGCTTACGTTGAGTACTAGATTATTGTGATAGAGCCAAGAGTATATAATATCTAATTTAGTTGACATATCTATTGCAAGTTCAGGCCATGTCTTTGCTTTCATTGGTACTGCTGTATCATCAGCATATGCTATTAATACATCTTGTAACACAAGTAAGTCATTGACATATAAAATAAACAATAAAGGTCCTAATATAGAGCCCTGGGGCACTCCAACATTTGTTTTAATAGGCAGACTTCTAGTCCCATTCACCTTTACAACTTGTGTCCTGTCATGTAAATAACTGGCTATCAGGGATAAGCTTACACCTCTTATTCCCATATTCTGTAATTTGGATATAAGTATACCATGTTCGACGGTGTCAAGAGCAAAATAAATATTTAATTCATTAAAATTAGATAATAAGATTTATGTATAACTTGTGTATGTAATTTGTTAGCAATAACTTGTGTACGAAAGATTCGTACAAACGATATAATAATGAGTCAATATTTAATATGCGAAATGAAAGATTTTGTTTAAGAAATAAATAATAAATATCACTATAATATTGACGACTCGGAACACAATGTTTTTTATAAGTAAAAACGTAAAGTTTTACCTTACAGCCTAAACCGGCTTTCACCTATAGAAGGCTTCATCAGAGGCTGTCGTTAGTAGCGCTGCTCGTCTTGTTGTTGGCGACGAGAAAGTGTTTCGAAAGATTGAAGCTGTGTGTGTGTGGTGAGATGTGTTCGAATAATGCGTGCGATTTGAATTGTGTCTGTTCGTTTAGGATGTCGTTTTTATTTGTTTTTGTGTGTTTGTATATTTCTAATTGTTCTAGAGTGTCTAGTTTTCGGCCTTTTGTGTGTACGTGTAGTATGTTCATGTTATTGTCGATGTTTTTATATGTGTGGTTTGCTTCAATGAGGTGGTTTGCGAAGGTAGATTCTGTAGTGGTGTGGAGTGCTTTTGTGTGTTCAATGTATCTCTGTTTGAAGCTACGTCCTGTCTGGCCTATGTAGAATTTACTGCAATTTGAACAATTTAGTTTATATACACCGGGTAGATCGAATTTGTTTTGTGCTTTGGGCATGCGTTTTGATAGTGTGTGTTCTGTTTTGTTAGTAGTTTTGTAAGCGATTCTGTATCCTGCTTTTTTGAATTTGTGGGCAATTTTTTCTGTTTGTTTGTTGATGTATGTTAGTGTTATGAATTTGTTGTTTTCTGTCTTTGTCTGTTGTTTGTTTTGTGTTTTGTGTAGGAGTTTACTGACTATTGTTCTGTCATAACCGTTAGATTCTGCTAGATATTTTATCGTGTTTAGTTCGTCTTTGTAGTCTATTTCATCTAAGGGGATGTTGTTAAGTCTATGTATCATGGTTCTAAAAGCAGCTAGTTTGTGTTGTATTGGGTGATTGGAGGTGTTGTGTATTAGTGTGTCAGTTGTAGTTGGTTTTCTGTATATACTGAATTTGTGCCTGTGTTCTAGTTTTGTGATGGAGAGGTCTAAGAAGTTTATGGTGTTGTTGTGTTCGTATTCGGCAGTGAAGGTTATGTTTTTATGTATTTTGTTTATGTGCGTTAGTAACTGTTCACATTGTCTTTTGTTTCCCCTGTATAGTATTAGAATGTCATCAACGTATCTGTGCCAATATAGTATTTTATGTGAGTCTGTCATTGTTTGTGAGTATTTTTGTTTTTTCTAAGTGTTGGAGGAAGACTTCTGCTAGAATGCTGGATATGGGGGAGCCCATGGGTAGGCCGTCGTTCTGTGTGTAGTATTTATTGTTATAAGTAAAGTAGTTTTGTTTTGTGATAATGTTCAGAGTTTCTGTTATTTCATTGATAAGTTCGTCTGGTGTGTTGTTCTGTTTGAGTTTGTTTTGTAGGATGGTGATTGTTTCAGAGATGGGGATGTTTGTGTACAGGTTTAAAAACCTGTACACAAACATCCCCATCTCTGAAACAATCACCATCCTACAAAACAAACTCAAACAGAACAACACACCAGACGAACTTATCAATGAAATAACAGAAACTCTGAACATTATCACAAAACAAAACTACTTTACTTATAACAATAAATACTACACACAGAACGACGGCCTACCCATGGGCTCCCCCATATCCAGCATTCTAGCAGAAGTCTTCCTCCAACACTTAGAAAAAACAAAAATACTCACAAACAATGACAGACACTCACATAAAATACTATATTGGCACAGATACGTTGATGACATTCTAATACTATACAGGGGAAACAAAAGACAATGTGAACAGTTACTAACGCACATAAACAAAATACATAAAAACATAACCTTCACTGCCGAATACGAACACAACAACACCATAAACTTCTTAGACCTCTCCATCACAAAACTAGAACACAGGCACAAATTCAGTATATACAGAAAACCAACTACAACTGACACACTAATACACAACACCTCCAATCACCCAATACAACACAAACTAGCTGCTTTTAGAACCATGATACATAGACTTATCAACATCCCCTTAGATGAAATAGACTACAAAGACGAACTAAACACGATAAAATATCTAGCAGAATCTAACGGTTATGACAGAACAATAGTCAGTAAACTCCTACACAAAACACAAAACAAACAACAGACAAAGACAGAAAACAACAAATTCATAACACTAACATACATCAACAAACAAACAGAAAAAATTGCCCACAAATTCAAAAAAGCAGGATACAGAATCGCTTACAAAACTACTAACAAAACAGAACACACACTATCAAAACGCATGCCCAAAGCACAAAACAAATTCGATCTACCCGGTGTATATAAACTAAATTGTTCAAATTGCAGTAAATTCTACATAGGCCAGACAGGACGTAGCTTCAAACAGAGATACATTGAACACACAAAAGCACTCCACACCACTACAGAATCTACCTTCGCAAACCACCTCATTGAAGCAAACCACACATATAAAAACATCGACAATAACATGAACATACTACACGTACACACAAAAGGCCGAAAACTAGACACTCTAGAACAATTAGAAATATACAAACACACAAAAACAAATAAAAACGACATCCTAAACGAACAGACACAATTCAAATCGCACGCATTATTCGAACACATCTCACCACACACACACAGCTTCAATCTTTCGAAACACTTTCTCGTCGCCAACAACAAGACGAGCAGCGCTACTAACGACAGCCTCTGATGAAGCCTTCTATAGGTGAAAGCCGGTTTAGGCTGTAAGGTAAAACTTTACGTTTTTACTTATAAAAAACATTGTGTTCCGAGTCGTCAATATTATAGTGATATTTAGTTAAGTAACGGACACGTCATGGACAACGAAATCCAAGAAAATAAATAATGGAACAATTTTAAACATAAATAACGTATCATCTTCTGATTATGATTACACCCATGAATTCAATACATTATATAAATGCAAATTGTGTTGTTATATAATTTTGTCGCCCAAGAACGTGTGGCATTTGACTATTTAAATATTTTTTGTAGCTAAATGGTTGCTCTAAAAGTAAATGTATGTTAAATGAAAAATATATTATATGTGATAATAATTATTTATATTAAACATTGATTGTATGTTATGTTAATTGTTGTGTATTAAGTGGCGCTCAACGAAATAATATCATTGTAAAGGTGTAATTGTAATATTAAGAATAATAATAATTAATAATAATAATATTTTAAATAAATAAAAGTAGTAATTTGGTTCCATAATAATAATATTCTAAAACATAATAAATAAATATAAATAATTCGACATGGCAGCACCAGGAAGCTTAGATATGGAAGCGCTTCAAACTATGATGCGTGCCTGGGTAGATGAATTAAGCAAAAAACAGACAGAAAATTTAAATGAGAAAATAAATAAGCAAACAGAAAATCTGACAGCAAATGTAAATGAGCTAAGACGACGAGACCGTGTCCAGCTGAAGGACGAATTAAATAAAAATATAAATAAGCAAACAGAGGATTTAAAAGAATATTTAAATAATACACTTAGCGAATTAAAACAAGAAATCACCGATAGCACGATGCAGTTATCTGATAAAATTAACGACACAGATACGCGCATAAGTGAATTAGACGAGACGTTTAGGAGAGCCCTACACGAACAAGCCATTAGATTAGAAAATAAACAAAAAGAATTACGTCTTGAATGGAGAAAAGATTTGAAAGATGTTCAGAAACAAATAAATGATAATTTAGATGAAAAATTAATGGTAATAAAGTACGAACAAGATAATAAGATACAGACAGTTAATGAAATATTACAAACAATCTCTAGAAAACAACTGAAATAGAAATCCGTACCACAATTATAAAAGACAAAATAGACGAGACATCCAAGACTGCAAAAGACTATTCTGGAGAGGTATCCCATATGAAGGAAGAAGTCCGGAATGAAATGAAGCAACTTAAGGAAGAACTTCGCAGACGGCCGACGAGGACGATGATGTTTTCAGCACCAATAGAAGAAAGAAATAAGATAACATTTGCAGGTAACAAGTGGGAAAACAGCATGGAATTTTTGGCGAATATTGAGAAAGAGATGGAGAAGATAGGTAGTGCGATAGACGATAATGAAAAGATCGACTTCGTTACTCGACATTTTAAAGATTCTGTAAGCCAGTGGTGTTCTATAATTCGAGATAACATTACTACGTATCAACAATTCCGCGATGCTTTTGAAAACAGATACTGGAACATACATATACAACGTCAAGTACGCGATCAGCTTGAATATAGTAAAATCAATATGCATGGTCGTACAACCATTGAACAATATACAATAGCTCAAATAAAAAGGGTGAAACACCTTAAACCTAAATTTTCAGAATACGAAATAATCTCCTAGTTGTCTTACCATTTTCCGAGAGATATCCAATTAGCTGCATATACTCAAAGTATTAAAAAAGTTGAAGAATTTTTAATACTAGTCACACAAGCAGAAAATATCACGCAAGGTAGTAATACAAAGCACTATATTCAACCACATGGTAATTATAACTATAATAATTATAATGCTAATTATAAACCACAGCTGCACAACACTCACAACCGCTCTAATGATAATATAAGCCAGGCGACTGTAACAAAAACTGGTGAGAGAACTGAAGAGAAGCGGAGAGGAACTGAACGACGAGAGCGTAATATCTACGAGAGAAGGCATAGTGGCCCCGCGTCACATACAAATTTTCCAAAACCATACGACAAAGTCGTAAGTGCAATAAAAGCAGGCGGCAACAGTTCAACGCAGCGAGGAACAATGGAAGCGAACAATAAGCCGTCAACGTCTACGCAATGACATAACCGACGGAAACAGTGCTTTACAATAAGCAATATTTACCCTAGCGATATACGTGACGAGCTACTAAGCAACGATCAGGATGTAGAGCAAGGTGAGAAACAAACAAAATATCCCATTGTCAACTTTCGAATTAATAATTGTGATATAAAAAATGTTAGTAGACACGAGGAGTCAGCTGTCAGTTTTAAATGCTGCATGGGTACAGCGAAATAAAAAATATTTTAAAAATTCAGCTTTGTTACTCGTAAATAATATGAACATCACCACAGCCACAAATAAAAGAGAAAGAGTTAGACAACAGGCGTATGTAACTATGACATATAAAAAGTTAGAAATAATATACCCTATGATTATTATGAATAAATTAATATACGATGGTATTTTAGGAATTGATTTGTTGAATGTACTAGATGCTAAGATAAATATTAATAAGAATAAGATAGAGTGTAATTATAAAGGCACTGAGTATGAGATAAATATGAATGAAGATAATGAGCAATCTAAGGTAAGTGAAACACCTATTGTTTTGTCTAAACCACCGATACAATGTGTACCAACTCAAAATATGAGTACGACGAATGACGAAATATCAATACAGGAAGAAGAGCAGCTTCACAACTTAATTGAAGAATATGAAGATATATTCAACGAAGCACCAACGCAGACGACAGTATACGAACACTCTATAACTGTATCAGACCCAACTAAATTCGTCAGGAGGACATATCTGATCCCAATGCGCTATGAGGAAGAAATAGAAACAGAAATTCGTCGCATGTTGGAAAATAACGTAATACAACGATCAACAGCAACTTCTTAAATCCTCTAGTGGTAGTAAAGAAGAAAAGTGGGGATATTCGCCTGTGCCTAGACATGAGGGAGCTGAACAGCATCATTATGAAAGAGTATGACTGCGCGCCTAATGCGGACGAGTTGTTTACAAAATGTGAAGGAGCACGTTACTTAACGAAGTTGGATCTACGCTCAAGCTTCAGGCAAATTCCAATAAGGAACGAAGATAGAAAATTTACGGCCTTCCTGTGCAAAAACAAATGTTACCATTTGGTAAAAAAAAAGTTGTTCCATTTGGATTAAGCACGAGTTTGGCAGCTATTTTGAAGTGTCTAGAGAGAACACTACGACCAGAAATAGAACAGTATACAATGACTTTTGTAGACGACATTCTTGTAATATCAAAAACGTTTGAAGAACACATAAATAATCTAGGTATAATATTCCATAAGTTTACGCAAGCCAACATGTCCCTTAACCTAACCGAATGTGAATTCCTAAAAACTTCCATTCATTTCCTAGGACACATTATCTCATCCTCAGGTATACAACCCGATCCAACCAAAATATCCAGTATAACAAATTTTCACGCACCTAGAAACCTTAAAGGGTTTCTAGGCGTGAACTACGTAATTATCTGCGGCCTTGACACAGTCCGCGCGGCTGGCGCCTTCGAGAAACCTCTCGAAAATGCGTCGACAAACACGTTCGCCACACGCGTTACATCGAGATTCTTCTGGCACATTCGACAAACACGTAGATTGTTCTGTGATGTCGTAAAACTGCTCCTTCCTTAAGCCTGTTCGTCCCGTCTCTGAAGTACTACTTAGCCAGGCAACCTAGGTGGACGACCTTGAACTTTTGCTGCCCTTCCTGTTGAATCTGATAAACAACATCGTTGATTCTTTTTTCTCAGTGTAGGGTTATTCCCAGTTAGACTGAAGCTTAGGTGAGCGACCACGACGGCGCTTTGGGTTGAACAAGGTTGATCTCCTTCTTGGAAACCCACACTATTGCTGCGAATGTCATACCGAGTTTTCATTTTATCACTGTCAATCTTCAGCCGTCCTCTTACCTAGCGATTCATTTCTCGCAGTTGTTTTCTAATTGCGAGAAATAGTTCTGCGGCTCTTGGGACTGAGTTTCAGGTGATCCGAACTTAAGTCCACAGGAAGACGAATCTCCATCCCAAACACCAATTTTGCTGGAGTCATGCCGGTTGTGTCGTGTACTGATGATCTATACGCCATGAGGAATAGTGGTATACGTTGGTCCAAGTCTGTTTGGTTCTCGTCAACAACCTTCGAAAGATGCTGCTCAAGTGTCCTTTTGAATCTCTCAACCATCCTGTTCGACTGAGGGTGCAGAGGCGTTGTCCTGGTCTTTTGAATTCCGAGTAAACGGCATAATTCTTTAAACACTCCTGATTCGAAATTTCTCCCTTGATCCGTATGGATTTCCATAGGGGCTCCATAACGGCAACAGAAGTTGTGAACTGCGGCTTTGCCACAGTGGTAACATCCTGATTTGCAATTGCGTAGGCTTCCACCCACTTAGTAAAGTAGTCTCCTACAACCATGATGTATCGGTTTCCATCGTCAGTAACTGGGAATGGTCCCGCAATGTCTATCGCAATTCTCTCGAAAGGCAGTCCAACGTTATATTGTCTCATTTTTCCCCTGCTTCTGGTTTTTGGGCCCTTGCTTGCAGCACATATTTCACACGTCCGAACCCATTCCTCTACGTCGTGGCGAAGATGAAACCAATAGAATCGCTTCCGTATTTTGTCAAGGATTTTGTTAACGCCAAGATGGCCTCCAGATGTTCCATAATGCATCTCCTTCAAAACAGACTGCACTTTATTTCGGGGAACAATCAACTGCATGACCACGTCTCGTCCATTTGCACTTTCCCAAGCCCTCTTCAGCAATCCGTTTTCTAAGGTGAGAGATTCCCATTGTGCCCAGTCGCCCTTCAGCACTTCGGAACCACGGCAGATATCTTGCCAATCTGGGCTGCGACCTTCTTCTTTTGCTGGCAAGATCGGTCCAATGTCTTCATCAATCATCTGTTGTTGTCGACAGTCTTGTGTTGTCCAGCCGTCAGCCAGGAAATCTACAGTGATGGCTTGAGCATGTTCGCTTGAGTTTTGTTCTTCCTTTCTGTGGCAATGTCGGCAGTCTTCCGAGCACGGTCTTCGTGATAAGCCATCTGCATTACCATGCAGGCGCCCCCGCCGATGTTGTACCTTGAAGTTGTACTCTTGCAGACGTTCGAGCCACCTTGCCAACTATCCTTCTGGATTTTTAAATCTCAAGAGCCATGCAAGCGCGGCATGGTCGGTACGTAGAGAAAATTCTCTCCCATAGAGGTATTTATGGAAGTGCTCCAAAGCTCTGACAATTGCCAACAACTCTCTCCTTGTAACACAATAATTTCTCTCTGGTTTAAAAAGCGTCTTGCTGTAATACGCTATTACTCGTTCTTCACCGTTCTGCACTTGAGACAAAACTGCTCCTAGACCAGTATTGCTTGCGTCTGTGCCTACGATCTACTTCCCTTCGGAAGCTGGAAAAGCGAGAATTGGCTGCGAACATAATGCAATCTTCAAAGTTCTAAATGCTTGGTCACACTCTCTCGACCACTGGAAGTTTCGTTTATTTCCCGTTAGCTCATGTAGTGATTTAGCAATAGTAGCGAAGCCTTTCAAAAAAAAGTCGGTAAAATGAACATAACCCCAGGAAACTCCGTACTTCGTGTTTACTCTTTGGAACTGGCCAGTCTCTTACGGTGTCTACTTTATTAGGAACCATGTTAACACCCGATGCCAAACCAGATGGCCCAGATACTGTACTTCCTTCTGGAATAGAGAACACTTCTTCGGGCTCAGCTTCAGTTGTGCACCGTGAATTCTAGTTCGAACTTATTTAAGGTTTTCCAAGTGGTCTTCGAAAGTGTTCCCGATCACTATGACATCGTTTAAGTAAACAAGGCAAGTTTTCCACGTCAGACATTGGAGCATCAGGTCCATCAATCTCTCAAATATTGCCGCTGCATTACAGAGTCCAAATGGCATGACGTTAAATTGGAATAAGCCACTTGGGGTCCAGAAAGCGGTCTTCCCCTTGTCTTCTTGATGAAGACCCACTTGCCAACATCCACTCTTCAGGTCCAATGTGGAAAACCACTGTGCTCCGGACAACGTGTCGAGTGTATCGTCAACGCGAGGTAATGGATAGCAATCTTTCTTTGTAACGTCATTTAACCTCCGGTAGTCTACGCACAAACGCAATCCACCATCCTTCTTCGCTACCAGCACTACAGGAGAAGACCAAGCATTTGACGAAGTTTCGATTGCTCCCTCTGTCAACATGTCCTGTACTAACCGAGACATTTCCTCTTGTATAGATAATGGAGGCCCTCGAGGAGGTTGGCGTATCGGTGTTGTGTCCCCGGTATTGATGCGATGTTGCACAAGAGAGGTTCTTCCCACTGACTGTCCCCGAACTGCAAAACAATCTTTGAATTCGTGTAAAAACTGTCTGAGTTCTTTTACCTCACCACTTGAGAGGTCGTTAGAAGATCTGTTCAATAATTCTTGCAGTTCCTCTGGTAATTTGGAATTATCTGAAGCACGGATCTTCGTTGCGTCATTCCGGCTACCCAGGCCACAGGAGTCAATTTGCCTAGGAGCGTATTGCTTTGTAAAGTGATAGCTTGATCCAAAGTATTCGCCACTCTAATAGGCACATTTCCGGTTTTGTCAGGTTTTACTAAACTTCTGGCAATTAGTATGCCCGGTGTGCTGACTACCTGAGGTTCGAATATAGAGCACTGGTTGCCTCTAGTATCTACATCGGTTCTAACTATGATGATCTTTTTGGAGTTTGGCAGAAAAGTTACGGCCACTTGGTTTATGACGTCCAACAATTTTTCTGCTGTCGTCATTGTTGATAGCATTACCTCTTCGCATCCGATTCTCAAGACATTGTTTTTGAAGTCGACTATAAATCCGTATGCGTTCATAACGTCCACACCAAGAATTGCTTCATCCACAATGTCTGCAACAAGTACTTGATGATTAAACTCAAGTCTACCGAGGCGTAGGTGTATCTCCACTTTTCCATACACTTTTACAGGCCGTCCAGTAGCTGTTCGCAAGCTGCAAGAGCACCAGATTGGCTTGAGATCTTTCACCACGTCGGAGCGCACAATAGAAACTGTTGCGCCTGTGTCAACTGTAATCGAGGTTGGCCTTTCTTGAACAAATCCGGCAACTACCAAGCTCCCGCTGGTTTTCTGAAGTGTAGAAATTGCGTATTCTCTATGGGCTTCGTTCCTCCAGTTAGTCAGCACACGCCCCGTTGTACCGACTATTGCTCGTTTCCCTGCTGCTGAATTCTAACCCGACAATCTCGTTGTAGATGTCCAGGTTTCCCACATCTATAACACTTCGGTCTTCCATCCTTTCTTATTTTATTCTGTGGCGCCGACCGTCGAGTCTCTGTTCCTTGTTCTTCTTCCTCATCGTCTGTGCCGTCTCGATCTTTTAGCGCGCACTTTATGACTTGTCCAACCAGACGCTGATTTGGCGGCCTCAAATTACAAAGCATGTACCAGGGCGTCCGCACTGTTCTGGTGTCTTGCTATTCGTAACACCTGCTGCAGTTCGTTATCTCGGACACCGGCAGCAAATGTCTGCATCGCAAAATTGGTTCGGAAATCTTCTGGCGCTTCAGAAGAGGCCAGTGTAATTAGTCTGTCGATACTGTGACGATTTTATTAATATAAAAAACCCCCAAAATAAACAAATAAATAAGAAGGAGAGAGATTTATGTTTAAATTAAAATCGCACATTTAAACAAAATTTAAATCCCTAAGGTTAAACAGAAATAATAATAAATAAAGAGCTTAAAACCAAGAGGAATGCGAGTATAATGGTAAGGAAACACCCTTTAATTATTAACCATGCTTGACATGCGGAAACCGGCATCAACACGCAGAATAACCCGTAAATAAAACTAATAAAAGTAGGAAATTACCACTCGATATAAAAAACATAAAGGTATACAATAATTAATTACGAAGTAAAGGATACCGTAGTATAATTAAATATGTCAAAGATTAAACCGGTAGATATTAATCGGAATGTGGAACTACTTTTATGGTGAAGCGTAAACGACGCGAAGTTACTTTACCTGCCCCAATAAACAAAACCACTTGCAATGGAGCGCTCACGCCGTAAGCTGCGCACAGCGGTAATGTGCACCGATGACAATATTGTGGTTTTTCCAAGTGAATAATCTCAGTTAATATATACATATATATATATATATATATATATATATATATATGCACTCTGTACACTCTTAACCGAAATGTATCGTTAAATAGTTGGATCGCGACGCAGAGATAAATATGTTGAAAGCTAGTAAAAGAATAACTAAATTGTGCGCCGATGACATCTCTACCAAATCTTAAATAAGAAAATTATGTAATTAATACAGTACTAGGACCCTAAGGTGAAATTCAACTAATAAATAATCATGTAAAGTGAATACCAGTGAAACAGACTTTTGCATTAATTATTCTAACAACGAAATATTGCTACCAGTCATCTAAGAGGAGAGTACCAGACCCAGAATGATCTAACACACGTCAGGAACTTCACCGTAACCGGATACTAAGATAACGACAGATCTTCAGGAAACACACCGAGGACCGAGGAGCCGAATCTGCATCAACTACAGGATACCACAGGTGACATGGAGGCTTGTCTTCCGTGGTTATGAGATACTAAAATTATAACCAACAAAAGACAATTTAACTCACACTTTAAGATTTTTAAAAACAGACATTATATGTAAGATGTAGTCTGTAATCTGATAAAACTATTTGTAGTAAAAGAGTAAAAGTGTAAACTGTAAAGCATTATTGTTTTAAAAGGTAAATAAAGTCCATTCTTTTAATGGCACAATTTCAAGATAGTATATGGGGAGGTGACCAATATTAACATACTATATTCAATCCGGAATCCGTGGAAAAGTTAAACCAATGTACATCTTTATTTTGAGGGCCCTTCTGAAAGAATAAAATATATAATCATCTTGTAAACTGTAAACTGTTGAACCATATATGTTGAGAACTTTAAGTAGAGCAATTAATGTTATTATGTAATAAAGAGATGTCATGGTACAAAACAACTAAACTGAGTGAATAAATCTGCAGAAACCCCTGTCAATGTTCCTCAATTATAGGACCCGATATTAAATATATACTCCTAAATGCTTATTTTTGTTTAATTAGACGTTGGTTAAAACTATGGCAGCCTGTGTAATTGACCTGAACCAATTATCTACAGGTTCCCGATATTATAACGTAGGAGACGTTATAAAATGCGCAACTCTGCTATGTTGTAAGATAAATTGTGTACGTAGTGGCACATTTAAAATGCGCCACTGTTTTCTTAAAATAATGTTTCTGTTCTGTTAGTAGATTTATTCACTCTGTTATTTTAACACGGTCGCTAAAATAGCTAAACCAATTTACTTTAATTTGGTTCAAGTAAAATACGCCGAGAAAGAGTAAAAAAAAAAGAAAGAGTAACTCTCGCGCAAAGAAATAAATAATAAAATTCTTAATTATTTAAGATAAGAAATAGTATGACGAGAAGTAACCTCATTAATTAGTATAGAGTGCTTTAGAATCATTAGATCGCGTAATTACATAAGAGAATCATAATATAAAATAATAAGTCCATGTCTGTGCCTGTCCGAAAATTCGTTCATCAACGTGTCTATTTGACAACAAACCCAGACCGGTAAATATCTTGTTCACGCCTGTATGAAACTGTCCTTTGTCACCCTCTCCCACGTTGAGTTAGACAATAGACTGCCTCCCTCTATTGTTATACAAAGTGTTCGACATCCCGTGCCCAGTAACAACGTATTTCAACCATATGTTTAAAATTAAATTATGTCTGTGTGAAATCCCTCTTTGTCTCTCTGTGACGAGATTCAATTCTCGTATAACCTAATGTAAATATTTCTCAGCTATTTAAAATTGTTTATTTTACTAAACCAAAAGAGAGTAGTATAGATTTTAGTATTAGTAGAGTAAGTACTTATAAGACTTAATATCAAGGGAACATGGCTCAATTTAACCCTGATTTGTTATTAAAAGACGAACTGTGCTACGAAGCCCTTTTACGCGGTTTATCTCACGCGAATGTAACGGTCGCAGAATTACGCAAAACGTTACGCGAAAGTAGGTCAGATACACCCGCGCAGTTAGGTAGATTAATCGGACTAGATTATGATAGCGAAAGAGAAACATGTTATGCAAAGTATAGGGAATTGACGTTAATATCTCAAAAACTCCACGACGAAAAATCACCTGCTGTAATCTTGCGTACCACACAAAGAATAGAGCATTTGACCCGTCGGATGAAGAATTTATTAAACTGGCCCAACGTTACTGTAATCCCACCCGATGTGCAGAAATTTGCTGATGAAGCACTGCAGCAATTACCCACAATAAAAAGACAATTACGAAGAATGTCCGACTCATTTAAAATGGAGGAAATCGAACAATCTCTAAAGAAATTATATAACTCCCCAGCTCAATCTCCTACCTTAGAACACCCGCCCAATACCGCGAATCTCGAATCACCCCCTGTATCAAGAATAGAACTGAGTCAGTATCAGCTACCAAATAGAGACGTGAATACCCTAACGATATCGGAAGCCCCACTTCCCAGTGCCCTCCATAATCTCACCAGTAAGTATGCGTTAGAACCCTCCAAAATGACAAATCCAGAATCGGGACCCCCAAGAACAATATCTCACGTAAACTTTAGTGCGGACCTCTACGGAAAGATCACTCATCCGGTACAAAAAATTGTAACAGAAATTCCATACACCGATGGATTGAGTATCACCAAACTATTAAACTTCTATATTACTATTAAATATATTCCAAGATTTGTTATGCGCTTCCCGGATACTGTATTTCATGGCACTATATTTCTGCTTGTAAATATCTTTTATGGTTCGTATCTGAAGGTATTTGTGATAAGTTGATTTCTTTTCTTTTCTTTTATCGTTTCGTTCCATAGTTTTGAACCTCTTTTCCAAACGTATATTTGTTTCTTTCCAAGCACTTCTTTACACACTTTCTCCAAAAGTTCTTTATATTACTCAGTTATTCTTCTACATTATTACTATAATAGTAGGCATCAATTGTGCATACTCTGTTAATCTCTTCTGGTACAGATCTTGGACTGTCTTCATAGAGCAGGTATAGGCCTACCTTAAATGCTTCCTTCCTATGTGCCCTAGAAATATTCCTAACTTTCCTCCATCTTAACCAAATTTCAATTCTAAAGACCATTATATATGATCAGTTTAATTTCTGGACCTCTAAAACTATGCGTATCCAAGACTTATGAAGCCATCTTCTGATTAACGATTTTAAAATCAATTAACGATCAAAGTTCTCAGGCTGACCAAGTATATTTTCAGTCTCCTTTTATCTAGAAATTGTACTTTCTATTTTATTGTTACTGTACTTTAAGTTAACTTGTGTCAGCAAATTCTTGCAATCTTACGTCGTTTTTTAATAGACGACTCTCCAAAATTACCAATACCATTTTCAATACCTTGGTTACCAGTTCTAGCAGCATTCAGATTACCTACATGATCTGCATTATTATACACATCTAATTGCTTCCGCAACTCATTGTAAAATAAGTCTGATTCTTCCTCCTTACCATTCTCTGGAGTATAAGTGACACAAAGAGTTCCACTATTAATTTTGAGTATAACAACTATAATTCTAACATTAACAAGAGTATATTACTTAATGCGATTCCTTCGTTTTTGGTCTACCAAGATATCTAACCAGAACAAGTTCTTGCATTCTGGAAAACCGTACTATACAGCAACGTGTACGTAATCTATACTCCGTCCCTTTCAGCTTTTTTCAAGGACATAACTACGCTGTTTTGCTTAAACAGCGTGTGGTGTTTTAGGTTTTATTATCACTGACCGCTCTTAAATGGAAAACAATATATATTTATTTTGTATATGAAATTATTTGCTTACTTTATTATTTGAATAATTAAAAATACAAGAAGGAAAATTTATTTTTTCCTCTACTTATGTGTGAGAAGAGTTTTTACTAAATACAATATTTTTGTGTGACGGTAATTTTGCAAAAAGAGCTAAAAGGAAGCACTGTTCAAATTACATAAGAACTTTATAATTTATACTATGGGAAAATGCCACAGATATGTCCGTGTAGCTGTGAAATTATGTGGTCGTTTGTGAGTTGTTCTGATTTAGTGTGCGCAGAGAAGAACGTCCCGTGAGTCTTACGTGGGTTGAAGTAATAATCACTATCGCAGCGTTCAGGTACTATATCTTACAGAGCTTTTCCGTTATATGATACTGTTAAAATACGAATTGTCTAAAAGACCACTTAGCCCTATCAATCGGCAGAATGGTATGATTACAATAAAGAACCAAAATTGTAAAGCTTATATTTTTGGCTCAGTCAGTTATAATAATTATTACATAAGCAATAAAAGGATGTTGCACATTATAATTTTTCCTGTTAGACGCAATTTCAAACACGTTTTTTGAAGTCAACAACAGAAAATCATTACTAACGTAATACTAAAATGTTTGTGAACTTATATTCGTTTACATTAGCGCACATGTATAATATATATAGTAGGTTGTGTTGTTCTTCTTGTGTTTATCGTATTATATCGTAATTATCTTTCTTTCCTGTAATAACCGTGCGCCTATGTGTCCATAAAATACTATATAATCACGACTGGGACTACGAATTACGGGTTTCTGCAACCTGGTAATGTACCATGTTTTGTAGAATTCTCTGTACCATACGTAATTTTGATTGATGCATTGCTGTACAATTTGTCTTTTAAAAAATGTTAAACATTAGAATATGTACTGAGAGTTTGTGTAAATAATGTCGTGAATTAATTAGGAATAACACTCATAGCCGGAGATTTGATTGCAGACTTGAATAGACTGGATTTACGGCACAACCCTAGCGCCAAACATAAGTCTTATACTTGTTCACTTACCACAACCTTTCCAATAAAATCTTTAAATAAGAACAGCCAATATCTTTTAGGTTTCCCTTTGTTTTTTCCTTCAGTTTTCAGATTTTTCTTTTGTAGTCGCATCACTCCTCATTTATTATATTAAATTCGTCTCGTTGAACAGCTTGGCATTTGCAAAAGATTTAGATCATTCTTACCTTCGGGTTGTCAGTCTAAGTAAAAATTAATACAATATAATAATACATGTCTTTTATTGATAAACGAATACAAACAGATTACAAAATTATTCTTGAAAATATAACACAATACTCCTGGTAAAAAAAAACCGTCCGAGGAGCTGCATACAACTTAGTACATCTTTGTAATGAACAATTATTGTAAAATAAATTAATATTGCGTTATAAAAGTGCATACATGCGCTGTACAGCTTTAAGAAATAGTATAATGTATGGCAAAGTGATTCTGCTTAAAAATAATTAAGTAAAACTTTCAAAGTTTAATGCGTTCGTCATAGAAAAATGAAATAAACAAAATAAATTAACACATCAAAAACTGTGTTTATATCTGGCACCTTATTAATTAATTCTTTAACTACTTCATACCGATATGGCCATGCTGACCGATATTCATTCACTAACATCCAGTTTTTACCATTTAGCAAGCCTGTCGTCTCTTCAACACTCAACACAGATTTTTAAAATATTTTAAACGTTGTTTTCTATAAAACGCACTGGTTTTAATTACCAATTCCTTAACAAATTATTAACAATACTATCTACACATTACAGACCTAAATTGAGCTCTTCATAGAGTAATCATTTCCAACTACCACTAACTTGTAATTTATACTTATACAAACAGTGATTCTTCAGTATTTCAATAGCAGCATTAATATTAAAATATGTATTCTGAAAACGGTTCATGAGGTAACAAATAGAAAACATTTATATTTTAGGCAAGTTACTTAAATTCCTTCAATTGTTATAGAAATGTAATTTTCTTTTAATTATCTCCTGTAACAAAATCTTTGAACACCGATGTGAAGTTCGATGAATATATTTCAAACGCAGTGAAAGCATGTATAGACATATAAGAAATAAATGTGTCTCAAAGTACAGGCAATAATCCGGATAATTTCTGGGCAAATTATAAAACCTCTTTTATGAAGAAACATTGAACTTCATCAACAGTTCTGTACATTTTATATCCGCAGTTGTGTAGCATAACACAATATTACTCTACAGACAGCGAGTAATAAATATTTTAAGATTTACAAAACACTGAATGCTGCTATTAGAATTATATTACTGATGGAATTTAAGGGTTAGCTTTTTATGACTTATCCGGTAGATGGTCATTTAAAGTCATTAAAGTTGTTAAATTTACTACTAAATATTGGTAACTATTAACTAATTTAATCCGTTCACGTTTAGAAAAACTATTTTTTATATGCCTCAGGCCTTCCTCCTTTTATGAAAACAAGAAGTTTGCATTTATTAAGATTTACATGTAGATACCATTTCTCACAATGTTTATTTAAACTATTTATCATAATTTTTAATACAAGTTTGTTTGTATCAATAAAAATAATATCGTTTGCAAACTCCAATAATTCAACACTCACGCAAGTAACTGTAATTCCACGGTCCAGATAATCTGTAATCTTCTTTATGAATAACGTAAACACCGTCTCAAAATACATCATTGTTTAACGCTTATAATAGTTTTAAAACTTTCTGATAGCCCATGTTTACTCAAAACCAGTGCTGTTGTATCTTTATAAAGAGTTTTCAGAGATAGGATCATCTTGAACGAAACTGCCAGTTAATTTAATTTTTAAAACAAGACGTGGTTGTCTATTCGGTCAAACTCGGCGGATAAATCAGCAAAACAAGCATAAAGTTTTTGCTTCTGCACCATCAGTCTTAACTTAATAATAGACTGAGTCCAAGTTGAAAGTTTATTTACCAGAAGCCTTACAATGTACTTATTGTATTTTTTAGGAAAATTCCTAAATAAGTCGAAACAACATTTAAGTCACGTTTTTGTAGAAACGAAATATAACAGCATGCTGAAACTTTCTGGAATACTACCCGTTTCATAAATTGTGATAAATATTTGTAATATGTTTGAATAAAATGTTCTGCTGTATTATTGAAAGACTCATGGAATTACACCATCACCAGGTGCTTCATTATCTTCTACTATCTTTAATACCATTTTCAAATCACCAAACGAAAAAGGCACACGCAAAACATAATTTCCTACATAAAGATCCGCACATCTTATTTTACTGGATTAGATATTATGATAAGATTTTATGATTGATCATAGGATTCAATAATCCTCAGAAATATTACTTCTATTTTGGCATCGAAATCAACCTATCGCACATTTTTTTCTTATTCTTGTCTTCAAAAATCCTTGGAATTTACCACATCCTTGTAAACTATTAACCCATTTACTCCAATAAGATTCCTTCTTGTCTTCACATAATTTCTTATATTTCTTATTTAACTTTAAATAGTGCCCTTTAATATAATTAGATTCTGTAAATATTCAATCTCAAAACTTGAGCACGCAGCTTTTTACACTCACAATCAAACAAAACTTGTTTTAAAAAAATATTCTATTTGAATAATTTACAGGTTTTAGCATACTATTATAAATAATATTTATTAACAATTTCACGTCTATAATTTGATTATCCGCCCACTCAGAGTCATCCACTCCTTTTAATATCCTCAATCCATATGACTCATCTTTTTTTCACTGTAATTTAAGATTCATCAGCAAAACCTCATCGAAAAACTTAATTTGCGACTCAAAACCTCATAACTATAGGAAGATAATTAGAAAAATCTATTTAAATTTATCTAGGAACGTTAAAAATTGCTCGGATACAAAGATTCTTAATTGATGAATACTGTTGGCCAGTAAATGTAAATTCACCGTTTCTATTTTCATTTGTATAACCGCACAAAAATATTAAATTAGAATCTTAGAAAACTCTAATAACTCCTTCCCATTACGGGTTACGGGTTACGTTCAAAGTCTTTTAATTTCTTCTGTAGTCGTAAAGGAAATGAACGTCGACAGTTGACGCCTCTTCCAAAATCTGGTTTCTACCAAACGACCATTCACATCGCCTCTCGCTATAATATTTTTCTCTACCACATACTCCTCAATAAAATTATACAATCTAGCAAAATCGTGATCCCAACTTTGGCAAGTACATTGGAATAACATACAAGACCTTTGAGTCTACAGTTATATTTGTAACATTATAATCGTAGAGTATTTGGAAATTAATGGTACAGCCATGTTTTTTCTTTTTTAACTCCAAAAATAAACCATCCGCTTGCTTGCCCTAAGTGTGAGTTTTTCTCTGCAGGTATGCATTCCATATTATAATTATTAAACCTATCTCTAAAACTAAATTAATCACTATCGTCGTACAAAAATTTCAAGATAATATACAAATAACAGAATTTTTCAGAAAAGTAAAAAAAATACACTTTATATTTAAAACCATATACATTATAACTTTCAGAATTATATAATCACATTCACCAACCGCCAGCAAATTTTGTTCAGTTCTTGTTTGCGTTGCTACAGCTTTTAGAATTGCTTCTTGGACAAAAAAAGTAAACGATATTCCCTTGTTTTCTCTGATCAGTTTCTCGTTTATTTCTTTTTTTCTCATGACCTACATTTTCCGCGGAATTATTTACCTATCCGTTATATTCTTCAAGAAATACTTTATTTGAAAAAACTTACCATCAATTATCAATCGATTGTTTCTCATTTTTGCATGACACCAAAAATTATTTAACTTCATCTTAATTTCAATTAAATTTTTACGCTTTATTCTGTGCTAGCCATTACATTCAGCGTTTTATAAATACTTTTTCTCTTCAACTTACTTCTATTTTTCAGTACCTTTATTTTTATCATGTTTGAAACAAATGACACAATTACGTGCTACTAGGTTGCTGTCACAATTTCCAACATAATTAAGATCACAATCTGAAACTCCTACTAACAATATCCTATTGCAAATCTCCGTTAACTAAACTTTTAACTTCTCATCGTTCTTTTTCTCAATACTGAAAAAAATTAATTCTATATTGTTCTATATTGTTCTGCAAGCAGGCAATACTAGTTGAAAGTCCTTCATTCTCAGATTATAGTTTCTCAGTTTTTTTATCCTGACTGTCAATAAGAGAACTTATATTTAAATTATTAATATTATTTTTTATTATTTGCTCCAGATGACTTCTAATATCGTTCTTCAGTTTTTCAAAGTATGGTAAAAATTCATCCAAGTTGGCCATAATTTATTTACCAGAATCTTGGACACCAAAAAAAACAATTACTTCTGGAAACAATAAAAATTGGTTGTAAAAGGTACGTAGAATTAATTTTTAGCTAATTTGCACTTTGATAAAATATGAAAGTAGTTTTTGAGTTTGGAGCTCAGTACAAATTAGGCCTATAAATAATCAAATGAAGAAAAGAAAAGATCCCGCCAAACAAGTGAAATAGATAAACTCATTTAAAAAATACACAAAAAGCGTAAAAAAAATTAATAAACGCAGGATAACCGTCCTCGTACCCTTTAGATCAAGTTTCACAACCCACTATGTTCTCGCTCCTGTCAAACTTACGCTGCTAGGTTCTTCGTCAAACGATATGCAAGTACGCGTACTACTCCCAGCGCCTCGTTTCGTAGTCTATATGTGCTCATTCTTAAGACTAGCTGTGTCTTAGAAAATATCCTTATCTTTTATGTATTTCTATTTATTTCTAAAGCACCCAGCATACTAAGAATATTGCGTCTACAATCACAAAGAAAAAACGTAACACATAATTCAAACACAAAATTTAAATCAATACACCTAGTTCCACTAGTCGCTATTAAAATTTCTATCACACCCTCCCCCAAGTTCTATTTATTTTTGACATTCACTTATCCTGTACACAACCCCTTGTTTTACTTTCTGTTGTCATAAAATTTTATTAGTTCATTTCCAAAACTTTTGCATTTTTACTGCGCCACATGAACAGGCCGTGTTTACTAACGACAGCACACAACGCAACCGGCTAAACAATAATATGAGGCACGTTTTAATATTTACTAAGTTTCTTTCTTTATCCACTTTATATTTTTCCTTTTGAAAATATATTGCAATATATGCTCCGACATGTTTTTGATCACTAATCATAGACACAACCATGAGTCTTTTACACTCATGTGTTCTCTATTCGTAATGAAGATTATTTCATTTATCTGTAATGAGTTATTTACTGTTTTGTTTTTTATTTCCTTCTTTACATTATGTTCTCTTTTCTCTTGAAGAACGTGTAAGACACATATTACAACTGTGGCGCTACAAACTCTGTATAACAATGTGTTATCTTTCAACTGTTTCCTCAATCCTACAAAGTGCAAAACATTTTTCCTAATCATTATTGTTTCCACTTTGAGTTAACGTTTTTCATTGCCATTCCATACCTTGTTCACTTAAGGTTTATTATTTTCTGTAAGTATAATAAGACTGCCACTTACGTCTCCATCCGTTAAAATTGGCAAACACACGTCTTTAAATACCTATATTTTGGTTTCTTTGTTACTTATTTTTTGGTATTACTCTTTTCTGTAATTTATAGGTACGCTATTTGCACTATATTTATTAATATTTCCTTAACCTTTTTTCATTTTTTAGTTAAATGCACTACAAAATACTCTTATGACCTGCATTCTTGACATATATTTTATTTGTCTTTTATTCTGTCTGTTTTCTTAACGTATAATAAATAGCTGTAGCTTTAAGTCCATGTTTTGTTCTTTTTAACTGTGAAAAATACGTCAAAAGCAACTTGTAGTTGGGTGCAGCATTAGAAGAATTAACAAACTGCTGTACATGTTAATGTCCGCATATATAAACACTAGAAACAGTTTCGTTTTTGCTTTCACTAAACAACAAATTACGTTATATCATCTGTGCATGTTATAATCAAAACAACATACCAACTAACACAAACACTAGTAAATGTATCAAAACCTTTGTAAACTCATATGCGTATTTCATATGCACAGTACAGTCCCTACATGCCGTCTTAATATGTGCAAGCATAAGATTGTCAGGTTACTTTCATAGTCGAGTTTCATAGGCATAAGGGTGGCATGTTTTAGCAGCACTGCTTATCTTCTTAACTCAGGAAAAACAATACACAGCATTTCATGCATAAAGTCAAACATTCTGGAGATAAATGTCAAGAAACTAGAAGGTATTGTCTTAGGCTTTGTGGATGGTTACAGAGAATGCTGGTCTCAGGAATCTAATCTTGAACCAAGCGTAATCGCGGAATGTCTAATTCTAATTCTCGCCCAAGTTGTTCTCCAGTGACAATATTGTGCTGGGCTCGGTTACAATCAGCTTCATTACACTGCAGCATTTCCTGAATGTCTATATTGCGCAGCAGTGTATAGATTTTGTTCTCCTTCATATCTTCCGGTCTGCCGATTTGAAAATAAATATGGAAAATATAAATATATTTTTTACTATCTTTGCATGAACTGAGGAGGTGAAAAGTGATAAAAAGGAAGAAACAAAGAAAATTCGATGCCTAAACTGTTAACCCAGTAAACTCAGGCTGATTGTCTTTGGAAACATAAGCAATATTGTAAATAATGGCAAACTTTACATATTAAAAAAGGAAAATTTTAATCTGTGTTGCTGCGGATTAAGTCGTATTACTACCGAAACAAGTACAAAAACGGTGCATAGACTACTGACCGCAGAAAATAGCATTATAGCATTAGAAGTATTAAGCAATAAGATAGGAAAATAATTAAATTAATAAGTGACTAAATTGTACAAATTGTAAGGCGTAAAATTCCAAATGCATGGGAACAGCAGAGAAAGGGAACAAAAGCGATTGCGGGAACTATAGACGCATAAGCCTGCTGAATGCTGCTTACAAAATATATTCCAGAATACTTAATAACCGGTTAAAGGTATTGGCAGACGCACTCTTACAAGAAAACAAAATGGATTTCGGCAAGGACCCTCATGCAGCGATAATATCTTCACAGTGAAACGTCTTATAGAAAAACCTAGAGAATTTAATCTCGAATCGCTTTCATAGATTTCGAGAAAGCCTTTGACCGAGTGGACAAATGATAAACAATGGGTATCCTCCACACCTTGTAAATGCAATCAAAGGCTTGTATCACGGAACAAGAATAGTAATAAACACAGGTAATAAGAGAACGGATGAGATAAAAATTAACCAAGCAGTGAGGCAGGGATGTAGCTTGTCTCCCACTCTTTTCAATATATTGTAACAAATTCAATTTTTGTGTATTAAGGTGGCAAATACAAGTCTATTTGTGTTTGAGGAGCCCCACGTTCTTGGGACGCCAAAATTATACAACGGTACAAATCGCTTAATTTGAGTGTATATAAAATTCATATAACATTTTTGTAGTTGCGTGTTAATTATTAATAGAGTTTGGGTTGTAATAATAATAAGAGTAGTCCTTTTATAAATCGTAACATGTTTTCATTACTTTATTCAAACGAAATTATAAGTGAAGAACAAAAAAATAATAATATTTATTTCGCCATTAAATATTCATTATCAATTGTTTCAATGTTTCTTTGTTGCCGTATATTCATCATAAAATAAATCTTATATCTTATATTAGCAAAACTCTATGTTACACATTTCTTTGTTACACTATAAATTCTCGACTGCTCAGTCTGACTGTGTGCTTTATAAGTTTGTTCTTATTTACATTATTATTCTATGCTTGGCATACATTTTAGTGCTTTATAAAATTTTAAATATACTAATCGAATCGTTAGACTTCTTCTATATTTCCAAATACCTTACTTTATACATTTCGTGTGATATTACACGCTGATTACTTTACACACTTTAAATGAACGTTTAAAATTATTAAATCAATTGTTAGTTATCCAAGCAATGATTGAAGTATCTTTAAATTAATTGGTCATCATTAAAGAAAATTCTTACTAAAGTTAAATTACATTCTCTTATCTCTATCTACATATGACATAAATTTTCTTTATTTTCCAAGTTTTAAAAATGTCCTTTCAATGTCTTTATATTTTTATAATTATAAATTGGTTATTTGTCACTTCAATTCTGCAGATTGTGCCCATGTCCTCCGGTGATCTGTCGGTCCTCTCCTACTGGATTTCTTCTTGCGTTTTCCGGTTCCACTGGTCGTCCTTCAGTCACTCGTCCTTCATGGTTCTATCTGCTGGCTGTAGAATGGAATGATATGTTGCTCTGCATCAGCTGCTGTTGTTCTAGTAACCGTCTCTACTGCTCTGCATATCGTTCCTCTGCTCGATGTGCTCTCGCCATTTGTCTAGGGTGTTGACGTTTGTGGTTGTAGACTGGTTGTAGACGTACGACAATTGTAGTTAAAAATAACCAAACTAATAGTTACTGTTTTTTATTACTTGAATTAACGTATTGTCCATTAGACTTTACAGTTTATAAACAAAAGATCTTGTCGATATTGGACATAGCGTCCAGCTTGTCTGAAGACTGATTGAAAGTAATTAAAATTCGCGTCGCGGACGGACAGAGCTTACCGCCGCAACTGAAAACTGATTGAAGAGTAACTTTGCCTCTCCTGGGCTCGTATTTATATTTGCCAAAAAAACCACACCTGTCGTCACAGGATTCTGCAGGTCAGAAACTGTCAGTGTCGTCAGTTCTCCCACTATCGTCCAATTTCACATATTCGCACATTTTTGCCAATTGCAATGTCTAATGCGGATTTCAAAGTGATCTAACATTGTCTGATTTAATTACACATATTATACATAATTATCATAGTGATCGCATCATTAGTGCTCTTAAAATCGCACAGAATTCGCACTGAACGTCATAATCACACCAAATTCGCACTGTATGTGTGATTATGCACCAAATGTGTCTGATTTTTATGCATTTTTAGAAGTCTTTACAATCTTTCTAACATTTACGGTTTGCTTATAATTAAATAAAACTCTAATTTAGTATCTATTTGGGGTGAGATTGCAAACTTGCAGGCTTGAACAGGCTTCACCCAAACACACTACTTACTGCTGTACACTCTCTCAGCAATAAACGCGTGATCATGCATGTTCATTCCTGCGTCTAACTCAGCTTTCAACTTCACACCTGCTCGTCTATTACATATTACTAAAATTAATTTAAATATTTATTTTAATTAATACCTGCACCTTTCAGCATATGCTTTTATTGTCGCAATATATATATATATATATATATATATATATATATATTGTAACAAGACATATGAGCCCAATATTTGAGTAACCAAAATATTAACACATGTCATAATAATAGAGTCAACAAGACACACTAAGTATTTAATCTAAAATGCCAAGAATGAAACTACATGAGCAACTTATCAAGAAGAATAAACTCACAACACATGAGTTAACAAAATGTAATGGTAAATAACAATAATAATAACATTATAAGAAGAAAGAAGATACAGCAAACAGTGATTATACCACAGGAATCAATAACCCAATAGATTCGGTCAGTACGGAACAAATGAAAACAAGGAAGAAACATACTACGAGAAAGACACCTAATAACCACGGCATAAAATATAGATGCCAAGAGCCAGTCAAATATAGATTAATATCTTACCCGTGTAAATAATAACTGAAGAACTTACAGATTGAAAATATAGACAATAACTGACTACCTTAGATGACCCATATATAACTAATAATATTGTAAATGAGTAGAACATCCTACATTAGACAAAGAGTGGAAGTAACAATAAGGTTAACATAAAAGAAGCTGTAAATAAAAGCGTAGTGACATATTATCCACAGCATCAATGTAATATAAAGGAGAATTAGAATTGTCTCATAACTATAATAATATTGTTAGTCAAGTAATGAAAAAATCATGTAAGATAGAAAATAAGTATAGAACTAAATAATGAATTACCAGTTGTCATTAATAACATTATACTTGAAACAACAAGGTTAAAATATCGGTATGGAGAACCATACATGACTTCCATATTCTAAGATTTATATTTAAAATCATTTTCGAAATGAAATATTACCATAGAAACTACTTCTTTCTACTTACTGCTTCAGCCTTAACCACAGTACTGTGGTCACTAACGTATACCACCTCACGTTATCGCACTCGATTTTCACTGATGATGGAAGTCGATGGCATTACCGAAACGTCTGGTTTTGTAGAAAACATTGGACTACGGCCAAACATCACGGGACGGAATTTTAACAAAAACTACTTCTTTGTTGCCGATAACGTTGTACACATATATATAAAAAATATGCATAAAATTAATGGCTTGTATAAGTTAATGATTGATCTCCATTAAGTAGTGCTCAAGTTTCCAAAGTTTTAATATTATGATGTCCGTAATTAAAACATCAGAGCAGGTTTAGTGTGTATGAGGGTACACCGTGGACAAAAATTTTCAACATTTCCTATTGAGCGTTGCTTAGAGTAAAGCTGCGAATCTACAGTGTACGTTTCACAGAACAAACACGCGGAAAAGAAGGAGCGCTCCGAAGTCACTCATGGACCCTCAGCATCTTGCAGAGGGTTCATTCCCTAAAGACGGAAAGTCTGTCTATGAATCGTTCCTCTGTAAACACGTGCAGTTACACTGCCCAGCGATCCACACGAAGCAAATCGCTATCCACGCTGGACACTTTTTCGGCTTGCACGCGGTATGTTGGTATGGGTTTCGGCACTTTCCATTTAAAAAGCGTGCAAATGTAAGAAAATAAACATGAATGAGGCCAGAAATAACGCGAATTGTGTGTGTGTGTGTGTGTGTGTGTCTTCCCTGCCTTTTTATTGCGGTAGTCATAATAATAAAATGGAAACGTAAACATTACATAACTGAGATATGCTTGCCTGCCACGAACGATATATTTTCTCTCATACATGATTTACATTAAAATGAAAAAATTATAATTTTATTGCCTGGCAACAAAATTATTTTATTTTTAACAATTACCATTGTTTGAAAAAGTTTAAATGAATTTTCAAGTACTTTACTGTTGTTAAAACGTAAAATGTTGCAGGTAAACTACCCCTTCCCTTAACCGATCTTCACCAAAATCAAAAGGCCTTGAGTTCTCTACAATTTAGGGGTGTATGCAAAAAATTATTTGATTCTGTTTGAATATGCGGCAGTTATCGTTCGTCATAGAAAAAATTACCCTTGTTAAAACATAAAACGTTGCCGGTAAACTACCCCTTTCCCTTAACCGATCTTCACCAAAAACAATAGGTCTTGAGAACTCTACAATTCAGGGCTGGATGCGAAACATTATTTGATTCTGTTTGAATTTGCGGCTGTTATCGTTTGCCAAAAGAAAAATTACCCTTGATAAAAAAAAGTGTTGCAGGTAAACTACCCCTTTCCCTCAACTGATCTCACCAAAAACAATACATCGTGAGTACTCTACAAATCAGGGCTATATGCAAAAAATTATTTGATTCTGTTTGAATATGCGGCAGTTATCGTTCGTCATAGAAAAAATTACCCTTGTTAAAACATAAAACGTTGCAGGTAAACTATCCGTTTCCCTTAACCGATCTTCACCAAAAACAATAAGTCTTGAGAACTCTACAATTTAGGGCTGTGTGCGAAACATTATTTGATTCTGTTTGAATTTGCGGCTGTTATCGTTTGCCAAAAAGAAAAATTACCCATGATAAAAAAATACCGTTGCAGGTAAACTACCCCTTTCCCTCAACCGATCTTCACCAAAAACAATACGTCGTGAGTACTGTACAAATCAGGGCTGTATGCAAAAAATTATTTGATTCTGTTTGAATTTGCGGCTGTTATCGTTTGCCATAGAAAAAAAATCTACAGACAGACACACAGATAGACACACAGACAGACAGAGAGACACACAGACACACACACAGACACTTTTCGAAAAACGACTGTTTTTCATGTTTTGAGTGTAGTACAATCAGAATCTGCAATAATCTCGAACACGATTTTTTTTGCCATCTCCATACTTCCATTTCCTTAAGGAATATGGAAGTAAAAATGTAAATTTGTATCAACTCAATACACCCATTGTTGCTGCAAATAAAAAAACCACATAACCTAGATACCGTTACGTTCCACCTAATTTCATATTTAATAGTAGATAAAACATATCTGAACTGAAATAGTTTGTACCCTAATTCAAGTAGATGTAATAAGGTTTCTACCAATACAAATATAAGATACCAAGAGTAATCTTTGTCTAAGAATTCAAGTAAAGAAAGTGAACAAAACCAGCCAAAATGATATTCACCATGTGAAACATAGACAAAACCACATTGTAATGTTAGATAGGAATAACAGAAGGATACCTAATAATAAGTAATAAGTAAGATATAATATCACTATTATAATAGTATAAAAGAATTATAATCAGTGACATAATGTGTAATAAGAATAAATAAGCACACCTGTCATATATGACACCAGATGTAACTACTATTATCCAATCTATACGCTAAGGAACAGACTAGTGCAGTGGTTCCCAAACTGTGGGCCGCGACCCACTAGTGGGTCGCGGGATCTATTCAGGTGGGTCGCCGGACGACATTTAAAATATCTAAGTAAAATATCTTACCGACTGAAAAAAATATGAAAGTGTATTTCAAGAGGAAAGTTTTATAATCTGAAAAATCTGGCAGTCGTGGGACTGCCGACAGTAGTGTTAACTTAAATAACATTATTACTGAATAATATATGTTGTCTTTATAAGTGACCGTCCTGCAATATTAATAATTAATATAAAAACTCTTGTGCATAATAAAAATCTTTTTTCTGTACTTGTGCACAAAACTTGGTGCATAATTTTTATGTACAATAATATCGTGTACAATTCTCATGTGCACAAACCATACCATGCCTTCGGAGTTATGCGCGAACAAACAGAAAAAATATATACAGGTCAAATTGAGAACCTCCTCCTTTTTCGAAGTCGGTTAAAAATATCATTTTTGTTTATTCTTACATTTTCAATATACTTCTTACTGGTAAAACTGGGTTCATGCACAGACAGATTGTCCACAGAAAGTTTTCATCGCGTAATTATTTAACTGTATTTTGTACACTTAACAAAAATAAACAAAATGAATTATACACCGTGCACAAATAATTGTGCACGAGCAATTATTAAAGTGAAAAACTTTCTGTGCACAATATTTCGTGCAAAATGTGAAAAAATTATTAACTCGTTTTTAAAATTGAACATACTGAACTTTTTCTTTTAACAAATTAAATTTTGATAGCCATTTTGATTATTGAGACAAAATATCTTGTTACACCTTGAAAATTCTTTTGGTAAAATTTACCATTCATTATTTGTAATCTTCTTTTTAGTCCCTAATTATCCTCTAAATTTAAATTTACATTCCCCGCTAAAGAATTCAATTTTTCCCTCTCCTCTGCTATAAGAAGAGTGGGAAACAAACATAGGATGCAGAGAGGGGGAAATTGTTACGGATTCTCGTCGCATTCCTTTCTGATAACGTGACATTCTACCGATTCACTCCCGTGTAAATTTTTTCCCTCTCCTCTGATATAAGAAGTTAACACTTCAAAAGTTATGTACAAAATCCGTTCTAAACAAGAAATAAAATGTGGCTCAGAACGCGCAGCCGTAGGATTCGTTCGTAATTGCGATATGGCGACGCCGCGTCCCCTTCCACTTGCGACAAGTGTCAGATGAGTAACCTTGAGTTGATTTAGTCTTTCTCTGACTGTGGGATCGTGCGTTATTTGCTTGTTGTTTAGTCAAGTGTGTTCATGGGTGTTTATAGTGGCGGTTTGTTTTATTTTATACTATATTTCTATTTTCTATTTATTTCACAATGGACGCGTGGATTAAGACTGGATCGTGCCGTAAAAGACAGACTTCAGCTAATTATGACGAACCTTCCACATCCGGTACCAGTGCTTCATCTAATACACCTAAAGGTGACAGTGTTAGTGAAGTTAGCGAACTGAAATCCTTCCTGAAGAAGGCAAAACCCTGCTTTCGTAAATACAACGCTGACTATTTGAAATATGGGTTTGTTTTTTGTGGCACAGAAGACGAGCCGCTTCCTCAGTGTGTTGTGTGTTTTGAAGTACTTGCTAATGAAAGTATGAAACCCTATGAAAACTGGAAAGACATTTATCAAGAAAACATACAGAATACGTAAGTAAGCCAATCGATTTTTTCCAGAACAAAAAACGAGAATTTTTTAAGTCAAAATCAGTGATGACAAAATCGACTTCTGGTGAACAAAATAAGCAAACTACAATCGCTTCATATCGACTATCCTTATTGATAGCTAAAAAGGCGGCAGCTCACACCGTAGGAGAGGATATTATTTTACCAGCGGCCAAAATAATATCTGATGCTTTATTTAGCGAAAAGCAAACAAAACTAATTGGTGAAATACCCCTATCAAACACAACGGTAAAGAGAAGAATCGATGAAATGTCAGATTTTGTGAAACAGTCCATGATCACAGTTTTAAAGCAAAGTGAGTACTTTTCACTTCAGCTTGATGAAAGCACAGATGTAGCTGGCGAGGCTATTCTGTTAGCTTTTGTTAGGTTTGAATTTGATGGGAGGACAGAAGAAGAAATGCTCTTTTGTAAATGTTTGCCATCGACAACAACGGGGGAAGAAATTTTTAAATGTCTTGATGGCTTTATACTAGAAAATGAAATAGAGTGGTCAAAATGTGTTGCACTGACGACTGATGGTGCCCGTGCTATGTCTGGCATTTACTCAGGTTTGATTGCCAAAGTTAGGGCAGTTGCCCCTTCTGTTCAGTGGACTCACTGTAGCCTGCACCGAGAGGCCCTTGTACTTAAAGTTCTGGCCGAAAGCCTAAAGAAAATCCTTAATGATGCAGCGAAAATTGTGAATTTCATTAAATCAAGACCTAAAAATTCAAGAGTGTTTGCCGTACTGTGCGATGAGATGGGCAGTGAGCACAAAACACTTCTCCTGTACTGTGAAATACGCTGGCTGTCAAGAGGGAAAGTGCTATCAAGATTATTTGAGCTTCGAGATGAACTGAGAATGTTTTTTGTTGGAGCACAGAAGTGATGCGAAATTTGTGAGCAGTTTTTTGGAAATGTTAAATGACGAAAACTAGCTAATACGGCTTTCATATTTGGGTGACATATTCAGTGCTCTCAATATCCTCAATTTATCGCTGCAAGGGAAGGATGTCCACAAGTTCTATGTTCAAGATGAAATAGAAGCAACTATTAAAAAACTTGAAAGATGGTCCAGCAAAGTGAAAGACAGTTGTTTTGATGCATTCCCACTCCTCAGTGACTTCTTAGAAACATATGGAATCAAAGTTAACGAGGAAACTGCAACTGCCATGAAGCAACATCTTGAAGCACTGGCCTCTAGTTTCAGGTAATTATTCTCAAATGATTTTACTAATAACCACTTAGATTTGAAGTATTTCTTATTAAACATAAGTCTTATTATTTTCATGATATTATTTTTCACCCAATAAAGAAAAGTAACAATTAAGTTCTACTGCTTCTTTATTTAAAATGATAATAGTTACGGATTAATGTTTTAAGTTTAAGGTTTTTACGAACTGATATTTTTACGTTAGGCCCACTGAAAGTTGTTTGTTTATGCAAGAGTATTATTTAAAATTGGTTCTTGTTTTAGGAGTTACTTTCCAAGAATTCCTGATGAATTGTTTTGGATAAGAAATCCGTTTGTAGAGGACAACCTTAAAAAGCTAAAACTGTCAGCATCTGAGGAAGACCCCCTGATGGAACTATCATGTGATCCTTCTTTAAAAACTTTCTTTTAAGACTCAAGCCTAATCCCATTTTGGATCAAAATAAAGGGAGAGTATCGAGTGCTTGCAAATATAGCTTTGAAGGAATTAATGGGATTCACAACTACTTATTTATGCGATCGTGCATTTTCTAGTTTGGTTTTTTTAAAAACAAATATAGAAACAAACTCTGAGTGGAAAACGATTTACGCCTAAAACTAACAAGCTTCAATCCAGATATAGAAAGTATCATTAACACCAAGACTAAACAATACCACAAATCTCATTGAGTTTACCATTTAATTTGTATAAAATAAATTTCTTATTGGACAAAATATTGTTTCTTTTCTTTAATAATGTTCCCTTCACCATTTTAAAAATTCTTACTCAGCAAAGCATTTGCACATATAATAATAACTTCAGTTTCATATTACATATAATTTTACGTGTATATATATATATACACAACGTAGTGGTAGTGTGTATATATATATATATATATACTAGGTCGCAAAAATTTTTCCAGAAAGATTGTGGGTCCCATTACAAAAAAGATTGGGAACCACTGGACTAGTGTGTTAAAAACACAAGACTAACTATCAATATACTACTACTGATAAACTATTCTAAACTAAATAATGGTCTGAAAAGACACTACATTCCCAAATAAGAGTTAAATTAAATGTACACTTCATAGTGCCATATAGAGGTAATATTAATGACCAAAATACCGAGGAATAACAATATATTCCAACAAATAAAGACAAACAGTAATTGTAACAACTCAATGTTTACAACTGGGGCAATACAGAAGTTACCCAGATACCTTTTATTATAAATAATTTGTAAATACAATTAATAGACTTAGGCTAAGTCAATGGTAGCATAAGAACTATATTTTGTCAATAGATATCAGTAACAAATAAGTGAGAAATGTTGAAGAACTTGGAAGGCATACTCACAAGGAGATATGATTGCCATTAAATAGTTTTGATTGAAGAATAAATACAATTAATAGTGAATAGTGTAATGTGATAATCTCAAACATTAACTCCCTTAATAATGAACGGAAGCACACAATGTGTGATCTCTAAATAAAGAGCCAAATGTTACCAATACAGTGATAAGCTTAGATTTTAAATCTATGCCATAATAAGAAAGTTATTACAATTATAAAATATTTGTGTCAATTCGAGCAAATGTTTATACTCTCAAACCCAGACCCCCACGCTAAGAACAACAATTAAAATATTGCGCGGAGGGGGTATGTGCATCAAATTAATGATCGTCAACCAATCAGATCCAAGAAATTAGCCAATTTTACAACGATCACAGGACGGAACGGCAGATTCAGATGCCATTTCGAGACACTTTTTAATCAACTTTAGAGGAGAGAAGACGGCTACTCGACATCGAAAGGAATCAGCTGTTTACATAATTTGTGCGCGTCACCGTTGTCAACAAAGTTTCATAACCTAAATTTGTGTCAACATAACTACACCATTATTGAAGATGTTTTAAGTGTAACAGTGCGTTAATAAGGATTGCTAAGTGTATTATCCATAGCAATTCCGGGATTTAAAAAAGGGAGTACAGTGATTTTCTCAAAATTAGTTAAGAATTTGAAAAGACGATATAATCGAACAACATTCTAATAATGTGTACAAAATCCAGTATGTAGATCATTGCATCTTATTAATATTATTCAATCAACAGTACTAATGACAATCCTCAACTTAATTTGAATATTCTATTATTAAGAATTTTGCAAACAATTAATCATTTATTATGTATGAATACTGAGTGTGATATAACCACACCTGGTTGAAGTTGTTGTTTAATAAACCTAGATCGAACTAACAAGCATTCATAAGCGATTGAGAATTGTCGATTGTCTGAAGCAATTAACGAAAGTTAATGAAAAATTCAAATGCTATTTATGTTTCGTAATTTAGGGATAGTCTACTACTATTACTATTTAAATATTTCTGTCTTTTATGAATAAGAAACTAATGTTGTTAAGCTATATAAATACTTACAACTAAACAAATACCTTTTATAGAGTCAAATGATAATTCAGATGTTTCATTCAACAACACTGTTCCAAAATATTATTTTATTGTTCACATTTTAAATGTTTTATCAAGAGTTCTTTTAACGTTAACAAACGTTCTTTAAATCATTTATTGTCGGTTGACTAATAATTTAGTTAACCTAAAATGTCCAAAGCAGACATGGTTATAATTTTAAGTGTTAAATATTAAGAGATGATTAAGTTGTAATCATCCTCAAACAGCCTAATAACGGTAGAGTAAGAGTTCTAGTAAATTATTTGGTATTCTGTAAGCTAAAAGAACCCACATATGAATTAATTTATTTAACAAAAAGCATTTTAATCACAGATAATTTTTTAACCACCTGAGATAATTTTTATGAAACAAATAACTAATGTTACTTAATTTTGAACCAAAATGGTTAATGACATTATAGATCATTAAAAGAAGTGTTAGAACACAATAAATCCTTATTTTATACGATAAAGCGGAGTCAGTTAGTTCATTTCAGTAGACTAGGGTTTTCAGAATAGGTGAACGACTCTTATTGGATAGCACGACACGCAGCGGCGAATTTGAATACGGTAAGTCAATCTACAGATTAGATTGCTACATCGACCCTGCAAGATCGGCAAGACTCACTACAAGTAAGTGATCACTTCTTACCAAATATTTATGCTTTCAGCGAGGAATCTACGTCACCAATTCGCCTAGTCGACAGAAGAATAAATTAACCGAAGTTCAAACACTTCGCTAACTAACTTCCAGTGCATTCATCGTATTTATTTACATTGGATTCAATGAACGATTGAATTGAATTGAATAAATCAATCAAAATAAATAAACAAAAATGAAACTTCATTTAAAATTTAAAACAATTGAACGGATTTTAACACCCCGTACCTAATTACGTTACAATATATGTGTGTATGTATATATATATATATATATATATATATATTGAAGATGTTCTTAAAAAATGGCAATCAAAGGAATATCCTGGAGTCCAGCGAGACCGACATACTTACCTGAGTACGTTACTATTTGCTGACGATAAAATAATTATACAAGAAAGTAAAGATAAATTACAACTGGCAGTGCACCGACTGAAACAAATATGTCCAGAATATAATCTTAAAATTTCCTTGGACAAGACGAAACTTATGGCTTTCCAAGGCAAGTATCCCGTTAGGTCGAAAATAATTGTCAACAATAAGTCAATCGAACAAGTATCAAATGTTACATACTTGGGCTGCGGCACAAGCTACAATTATGACAATGACATGGAAAATAAAATAAATAAGTTCTAGGCAATATGTGGCACAAAAATAGAACATTAAATAACAAAACACGAAAAGACACAAGGATGAAATTGTATAAAACTATGTATGTACCTGTACTTATGTATGGGAGTGAAAGCTGCATAAATACCAATAAAGAAGACAGCAAAATGCAGGCAGCAGAAATGAGATTTTTGACCGGGTCAAAGGTTGCACAAGAAGAGATTTAGTAAGAAATGAATGCGTTGAAATGAACTAAATGTATATGCAATAAATGAAAAAGTAACTGAATATAAAGAAAGATGAAAACTACACGTAAATAGAATGAGAAATGGGAGAATACCCAAAAAAATACTTAACTACAACCAAAGAGGGAAAATAGATATAGGAAGACCACGAAAACGGTGGTCGTAAGTTTGTGAGGACGTAACAGGCAAATGCCTGATCCTTGTAGTGCAGAAGAAGAATAAGAAGAAACTAAATAATAATAGATTATATCAAATAATATTAGACTTAATAGTGGATAATAAATAAAAATGGCACAGAACTAAAGAAACACAATGGATGTGGTCTGATCATTTGGATAGGCAGGAAGTGGATGAATGGAAGTTGGAGGATAGAAGATAAAGGAGGAATAATATCTCCCTGGTGAAGGGATGATGTAGTTGTAAACTGGACAAGATATTTCTGACGAGAAGTCTCTTAAGAATGATTCGGGAGGCATTTGATAGTGGACAGACAATACCAGCGGTGATGATGACTATGACGGTCATGAAGATGAGATGATATATAATCTAATTTATTCTTTCAGCATGTGAAAATAATTAATTACATCGCTTCGTTATAAGTCACATTAAGGTGGTAAGTAAACAGCAGATGCAAAGATTTAACAATGTTTTAGAATTAAAATCAGTTAAATCTGTACCATGTAGCAAGTGAAGGCTGTCAAATATTTCATTACGTTTGTTACAGTAGGCTATATACTGCAGCCAGAACAGTGGGACTCAACAGTGTTACGGAACCCTAGAGGCTTTACTATTGTGTGGCACAGATACACGATAAGGGATGGACTTAATATTGTTTATCAAAGGCCGTTTATTATGCGTTGATGCTGCTGTGAGACAAACTGTATGCCCGTGTCCAATTTCAGATAAAGACAAGACGCCTTCATGGAAATGCTGACTGACGCAAATTGGTGGAGAATATTCGTTGATACAGATTAAAATTTGCCACATGTTTCTCAAGATGTACAATGTAATTAAATATTTTGTTGATTCATTTAACAAGTTTAATTACTACTGTGTAGCCTATATTCCTACAGAATTCAAAGTTTAATAATTTATTATTATCAAACTTTACGTTAATAATAGTTTAACGTAATAATTTTAACTTCTTTACTAGTATAAGTTTTTTGTGTCACAGTAGAGAAGGATGACACCAGTAGGCCCAGATAAACGGTAAATAAAGTTTATTGCTGCTGTTTATTACTGTTGTCTACACTGCTGCTGCTGCTGCTGCATCGTGGAAAGCTATAATTTACTGTGCCGGTAGGCGTAATACCACTCTTACAGCGAAAAATCCTACTTTTTTCTACACCGAAACAGAAGTATTTTTATTGTAACATATCATACTTGCTGTCCTATGTTACTATTCTATCCTACTGACTTACTTCCCCATTTTGTCGAAAAATAAATTCTCTTTTTGTTATTTTTCCTTCATCGTGATACCCTCTAGGGGAGTATATGATTTTCCAATTCCTTTTGTCTCAAGTATTTCTTTTATATCTATTACATTATCTGCGCATAAGGCTCTCATTATCTGTAGTTCTATCAATGTTACTTCAGTTTCAATTGGTTTGTTCCAAAGTATTCCTTCGGCCACAATAGAAATAGCTACTAGCACGCCACCAATTTAGTAGCACTTGTAATTATCTACTTCGCCTATTGCACCATATTTTCTTGTCTATTTTTTCCTCCCTGCCACTTTCTCATCGTTTTTATATATTTTCTCTTTTTTCTATGCAGCAATTCATTCATCCTCTCTAAAGCAAAATGTTTAGAGTGCTCTCTTTAATGTATAATTGCGTCTTCAAATAAATTGTAGTAGGCCATACCAGTTTTACCAAAAAAACAAACTTTTAAAGCACCTTACTATATTTATATCGTGTTCTAAAAGCAATTTTCGCACTCACAGCACGTAATTGTGTTACCTTACTCTCGTTACTCTGATTCAAGCAAGTAAAACCGTTACGTAGGCTTTATAAGCCTCTTCGAAGTAAATGGTTTACACAGCACGCGTTAGCCGTACTGATCGCACCAACTTTAGAAGTAATAACAGTAAACAACATAAGGTACAGTCCCGCGGTTCATATCGTTCATTGCTCTATGCGGTCACATACAAAGGCAGAGATAGTGAATACTTTGCAATCCGAAGTATATACACTTTACCTGTTAATTTTGTGGTACGTTTTATGATATAAAAAAACTGGAATAATTTTAACATTGAAAATGTTTATAAGGACGTGTCGCACATTTGCGGCCGATAGCTGGTGCGTGATCAAAAATGGGAATCGGTGAGTTTCCATAGAAACTACTTCTTTATTGTCAATAACGTAGTACACATATAAAACTTCCCTTATGAATGCGACGACATTTAATTTATAATCTGTACATTGGTAAATGAAGAATGAATTCATTGATTGGTGAATGAAGAATGAATTCATTGGTTGGTGAATGAACATAAATAGCCTATATCTTTTTTTTAGATTTATTGAAGCATATCCAATTCCCTTCTCTATGCAATGCCTGTAAATTTTTCATTGTCATTTTAAAATACCGAATACTATATTTCAAATTAATAAAAACATAAATGAATTCTTAAAAAAGCATAAATTATAAATATGAGTATACATAATAATAATTAACTAATTACATTTAAACTAAGTATTAAATTTATGTTTATTTTACTACTATATATGTACTCAATTAACAACACGTGTTTATCCACAAAGTATTTTTTCCAATGTAAAAGTACCCATTTTTTAATTTTAAAACTCACATAATTTACTCCTATTAACACGTCAAAACCTTTTTTGTAGTCAATGAATAATAAATATGTTGGTCTATTAAATTCTTTGTGTTTTTCCATTGTTGGAATGTAAAGCTATTATCAAGACAGAGAATCCTTTGCGAAAACCAATTTGTTCTTTTAATTATAGGTTGCCTGTCATTTTTATTAGTCTTGCAGTAATTATTCTAGAATAAATTTTATAGGCTGATATTAGCAAGCGCATCCCTTTGTACCATTACAGTTCACTTATCTCCTTTTTTAAAATTGGAATTACCACTTCTGACACCCATCCTTAAGGGATGCATTTATTATGCGAGAACAAAATATACCTATATATTTAATGAAAATTTACATGGTAATTTAATTTTCACTTTTTTTAACTTTCCATCCCCCTGTAATTTTAATCATACAAAATTAATGGTTACAGTGTGATTTATTGGAGTGTTGTTTATTAACTTACAGTTTATAAATCGGTTTACTATTTCTCACAATCATTCATTTGTCGGTAAATGATTATGTAAAAATTATTATTATTTAATTTATACGCATCCAACAATAAAGGTATTTGTTTTTTCCACTCACATAACCTCCCAAGGACACCAGGCAACATAATCTGCAAATTCCGATTAGCTGATTGGCTCCAGTTAGCGCTGTGTCTATTTATACACTAGAACTGGAACTAACAAAGAATAGTAACTTTTCGACGGACAATAGTTTGTTCTTCATGTTCGTTTTTCTTGACAGCACGGCAGGAAAGTTGCTTGTTTATGTAAGTTGCATGTGACGCTACAGAAATATTTTTCAAACCCACCAACATTGAAATTTCTGAAACTGCAGTATGTCAGGATTTGCCTTTAATTAGGTGAAAATTTTTTGGAAAAGTCGTTTTATTATGGTAACCATTTTATTGCTAAAAAGTATTAACTCCATATAAACTTAACACACCATAATTCATAGAATTAACAGAAATTATCTGTAGTCTAGTTTATAATGTCCCTTTGTAGTAGTAACGTTTTCCAAATAAAAAATGCTACAAAAAGTTCAAAATTTGAAAAAACGTAAAAGTAGTTCAGCTAATAAAAAAAGCTATAGTGTTGCCCTAAACTGAATGTAAAACTTTTTTAAATGTAAATTAATTTTGTTATCGATATCGAATTTAGCTCTCCGTGTTTAATATTTAGTCGGGAAGAATAAATTAGCACAATTTACACCTAAGAAAATGACGGCTATTGCGTGTTCATAGGCGATATAAATTCTAAATAGTCTGTAGCGTGTCAGCTTTAAGGGTTTGTAACTTCCTCAAATGCCTAGTAATAAGATTCTAAATTTGCTGCTTGGGTCTAGTATTTAGTCGTTGAAAATAAACATACTCAAAAATGGTGTGTCCTCACTGTGTATACGACATGGAATATCGAAACAGACGGTGTTGTGCTTGATTGGTGTCCCATACCTTTCTAGTTGAATATTGATTAATCTCCATGTAACAAACTGTAATGTTTGGAAAAGTGTCTAGTGTTTAGTGTGTGTTCATGGTTTACATCTAAATGAAATCAGAACTTCTAACTACGAGGATCAGTTGAAAAGTTCGCAAAGCGACATCTATAGCTCAGTGCTAAAACTAAAATCTTTTGTGTGTTGCAAGACGTATAGTGAACACCTGTTAATTTCCAGACATATCTGTCAATTTATTCATTTTTTACCAGCTGTTTTAAATTTTCGTGTCACGCGTGTTTTTAAAACGCACAAAATCAAACATCGTGTTGCGATGAATTCTCTATTATAAACGTTTTAACACTAATGGAAAATCAAAACGAAATTGTAAATGTCTTAGCAGATGCTGCGCCTTCAGAAACAACGGTAAGTGAAGCACACTTGAGTTTAAACGTGGGCATACAAGCACTGCAGACGATTCCAACAGTGGACTTCCAAAAAGTGCAACAAAAAAAGACATTATTGAAAAAATGTCATTCGGGTGTTAAAAGACAGCAGACTGAGGAGTGGATGGCGTTGACGAAATCATAGGCATCTCATATGAGCGTATGCATCATACTTTAACTCAAGAACTTGGTGTGGAAAAGCGTTGTACATGATGGCTGCCGCATCTGGAGTTGTTGCATTTTTTGGCGTGCAGTGCGAGGATCATCTTCATTGCTCGTACGACCACGTTTAAACTCAAGTGCCTACTTACATACCGTTAGTTTTATAGTCGCAGCATCTTCTGACACATTTACAATTTCGTTCTGAATTTCTTTTGGCGCTAAACAATTTTTAATGAAGAATCACTCCACGGTGTTTAATTTTATCCGGTTTTTAAAACACGCATGACCCGTCAATTTTAAACAGCTTCTAAACAATGAATAAATTGATAGATTGATTTAGAAATTAACAGGAGTTTACATAAAATACAAATCTTGCAGCACACGAAAAATTTTAGTTTTACCGCTAACCTACAGATGTCGCTCCCTCGAACTTCTCAACTCACCCTCGTAAAACACACTTTAATTGTAGATAGTGTTATGTACAATGACGTGTTGGACAATGTTTTGTCCCAAAAATTTCCATATTTGTTTTCCCACATTTATTTTTTTGTTATTTGTAATTCTGAATAAGTACTCGGCCAATCTGTTGATACTTTCGTCGTTTTTCCGATTCACGGATAACTTGATGTCACCTGTTCTTGTCTATGTCATCATTTTTGTATTATTCGTAAACCTCCCTTTGCATTATGTTGATGTTTTTCCATTAGGTTTCAATTACTTTAGAAGGTAAACCTTTTATCCCACTTTCATTTCTACCATCTCACCTATGTACAGTATTCAGTCCAATCAATAGTAGTCCATTTTCTTCGATCTTCAATTGTTGTATTTCAAGACATTCTCTCTCTCTCTCTCTCTCTCTCTCTCTCTCTCTCTCTCTCTCTCTCTCTCTCTCTCGTTTTATAAATTCCAAAAAAACACAGGATGATGATTTAGAATAAGTATATCAGAGCATGGATGACGGACATTAACATGTTTTAAATTTATTTATGCAATTTTTGTCAATTAGCCATAAGTTTTGTATTTAGTGATGGATAAAGACTTGTGTTATACCACATTCTTTGTAACATTTTGCTCTATAATTTCATGTATTTTGTTTGTGAATATGTGCGCGCGTTCGCGTGTGGTGAACCTTCGTTGTTATATCTTCGGCGTCAGTTAACCGATCGGCATGAGACTTGGACAGTGAATTAATTAGGAAAGTAGCTACATTTTCTATATACTCTGTTGTTCTCAGCTATTTTTTAAATGTGGTTTTTTAGTAATTGAAAACTAAACTTTTCACGCTTATCAATTGAAGAGTAATAAAATTTCTAGATAAAATCTATGCAGGCTCTCGCAGATTTATACAAAGATTCGCCTGCAACGCGTCTATCTTTTGTCCACTCTACCACGTAGACAGTTGATTGAGCAATCAGAAGTCCCTAAATTCAGTCAGATCCGTCGATTGTCTGCTGTACTTCGGGCAGTTCATCGGAAGATGTTGCATAGTGAACGTGTGTTCTTCGTCAAGAGTTTTTCTTGTTCGAACTGGTTTAATCGAGAGTAACTCTAAGTCTTGGGACTCTTAACGAGTTTGTCGACTAGAACCAAGCGGGTGAACTACCAATTATAATTTATTAAGGGCTATTACGTGTTAGTGGAAGATTTTCCGCTTAAGGAGATTTATCTACCGTGGTAAATCCTTATGAACACGGAACACTTCAAGAATAGCCGGAAGGTGTAAGTAATATACACCGCTTTTTAAAATTGTCACTCATTATCACCCTAAGTATTGCGAGGGAGAAAACTAACGATTTGGAAAGTGACAATTTGTGTGTGAAATCTGCAGTTAGTGTTATCAGTTGTTCGGCGAACTCCAGCGCAGCGAGAGAGTGAGAGAGAGAGCAGAGCGGTGATCAGTGCAGAGAGAACGTAGCAGCGGCGGAGCGAGTGACGTCACGCCGTGTGTAAAGGAATTCTATGTGTCAAGTAAAACTTATCCAAACTGAACTATATAAATTCTTTTATAACAAATAAATTAATATACCTAATATTTGTGTAATTTAAATACATCGTATAAACAATTATTTATTTGTGGTATAAATAAATAATTTACTATACCTCAAATATAGACTTGTGCATAATTTATACACACATATCTATTCTATGCGAAAATATTTATTTGTATCGTAGCAATATATATATATATATATATATATATATATATATTATAACGATTCATATTAGCGTCCTATCTGAGCGTTATATGAAAGTGTCTGACGGAGGGAGTATAGCAGCGTAAGGAAGAGAGAGAGCGTACAATCGCAGCCATCTCACTCTAACCTCGTCACAGCGACATCCGATACCGGTACGAACATGAAAATTTTACTCAATACAAATTATCAGTTCAACCTGTGATAACTTAAAAACTAAGAAATATACGGAAATTCTGAAAACAGCATTGTATTCACCAAGTAAAGCTTTATAAGTAGCCGCAATCTCAGTTAATATAATTAACAATTGAAAAAGTTATACGGAAGACGAACGCCAAAAGGAATAACGAGAGAATTATGCTACGTAGGAATTAGATGTTTTTACACACACACACAGACAAAGACCTAAGCAACAATATTCTGTGTTCAGATCTTTGAAAACACGTTTGCAAATACCTGTAATCAATCGATTTGCAAACACAGGAAGTACGATTTTAACTAGAAATTCTCTGCAGTTTCAAACCTGTCACGGGGTGTCTCTTTCGTCGACCTGTTCGAGATTCTCAAAACTGGAAAAAACGCATGATTTATTTGAACAACCAATCAGCATCCCGTATTTAAAACTGACGCCAACTCAAAGCGAGGGGTAGCATCACTCTTCGTTCGGATCTTCAATGCGCTAGTCGTGTATAATTTACGTACAGAAATTTTTCAATCACGCAAAAGCGTAATTAAGTATCATATTCGAGAAGTAGTCCGCAGTGCAGATGAACTAGTACCGCTCAACAACTCTCGCTGCGTAAAGCAAAGTTAATTAATTAAATTATTAATTAATTAATCATCAGCCGTGAAGGACCTGTGCGACAGAAGGCTACAGCATCTGTAATTGCCAGGGCATCTTCTACAGCATTGATCAACATCAATTCTTCTGTGCAAAACCAACAAGAGGAGGACCCCTACGGATTCCTATCTTCGGTCAACGCATCAAACAGTAAGAAATAGATTCATTGATCAATGAAATAAGCACTAAACAAATAATAAAAGCAATAAACAATTTTTAAAAGACACTAAGAATTTCACACTTTGTATTTTAATTATAAGATTAGCTCTAACATAGTATAGGAGTGTTGAATGGAAAGTGGGGTGTAGTATTGGACGTGCAAATTATTGCAGACCTGTTCTTTAGCTCTGGTTTGGGAGATAGCAATCTCTTAATCAAACCAGATAAGAGCCATAGGTCGTTTGAACGTCTTAATCGTTACTTTTCACACTCACTCAGTAATTATAAGTGTTAGGGTAGAAATAAGTCCTACAATTAGCCTAATCAAGCTTAAAAATAATTAATTAAAACTTTAATTAAAATAATCAAGAAAATGTTAAAGTGTTATTTGTAACGATTCCCCTTGAAAACCACAATCACTGAACGAATCCTGAGAAAGAGTGTCTCCATGCGCTGAGCTAAGCTGAAACCGTGTCATTTGTATCTGGGATTTGTTCTGGCGCCCAGGTAAAGTAATATCACTGGTAAGTAACATTTTATCTAACATTCTAAATACTAGATAATTGTGTTAGATAAAAGGGAGCGTCGTATAGATTTGTCGCCGCAACTAAGAGGCACGAGTAAATCACCAAATTTATATATAGAAATATGTTTTGTATAAATTTGGCACGGCCAACTAAGAAACTGGATTAAGCTCGATTAAATCACCAAATTTAGCACAAAAGAAAGTTATATAATTTGGCGTTGCTTTTACCTAAGTGATTAGTTAAATTTTAATATTAATAAATTTTAAAAGAAGTGGAATTCAAGGTTACAAATAACGGTTAAATAATTGTTAAATTAATTTATTAAAAATAAAAAATGGCTAAATCGTTAGCAGTAGATATGGCAGCAATTGAGCAAATGTTTAAGCAGTTGACCACTAAAATGGATGATACAAATAGTAAAATTGATAGTACAAGTAGTCAATTAAAAACAGAAATAAAAGAAACAAAGGGTCAATTGTCTAATGAAATAAAAGGTCCTAATAATAAACTTGAAAGTACAAATAGTCAATTAAATAGTAAAATACAAAAAATTGAAAGTAAAGTTGAAGAAAATAATAAAAGTTTAGAAGAAAGTAATCAAAAATTGATAAATGATGTTAATAATAAAATTTAGCAAACTAATAAATATTTGCTAGCGAAATGAAACAAATAAATGAAAATTTATCTAGCCAAATAGAACAAAGTAGTAAAGAAGCTACATTTAAAATAGATGCAGAAATATCTAATCTAGCTAGTAAATTAGACAGTACTAATAATAAAATAGATGAAAGTAATAGTAGGTTTGATAAACATACCGAAGACGTTAAAACTACGCTAGAAGAGTTTAGGAAACAAGTAAACACTAATTTTCGCCGTCAAGACGAAAAACTAAATAAGTTTAGAAACAAATTTCATGAAAGGTTAGAATAAAAAGTAACCCTCATTAATCACCAATTCAGCGAAGTAACAGCTGAATTAAAAACACAATCGCTTCTAAATAAAGAAGAAATCCAGAATACTAGGGAAGAGTGTACCCAACTGGGTGAGAATATTAAAGAAGTTAAGAAACAGGTAGAGAGTAATGCTAACAGTGACGAAGTACATCAAAAGGTGGAACAGCAATTAAAGGTAATGCGGGAGGATCTGACTAAGGCAATGAAGTCACAGCAAACCAAAATAATGAGGTGTGGCGGCTATAAGGAAGAACCGGAAAACCTTGCATTTTCAGGAAACCCACATGAGAATCCTGTGGAATTCCTAAAGTTGTTTGAGGCGTACGTAACTCGTGTAAATCGACTGATGGACGACGAGGACAAGAAGGACATGTTAGGCCGATTTCTCAAGAATTGGGCAGGTACGTGGTGGAAAGTCATCTCGGACAGAGTCCAAACCTACTCAGACTTCAGAGAACAATTTCTTGCTCAGTACTGAAACGTTCAGATACAAAAAAGGGTACGCGATCATCTAGAATTTGGTAAGTATCACCCGTCAATGAATATGACAACCACCAATTATGTGCTTAATGTAATGGCGCAAGTCAAGCATCTAACACCACCAATAGAAGAGAGAGACCTAGTATATAAAATAGCGCGTCATTTCTCAGAAAGCGCTAGAGTAGCAAGCGCTATTAGAGGAGTGGATACTCTAGAAAATTTCATAATGGTTGTAGATGAGTGTCAAGATTTAGAGAGGGATCTACAGCGTGTAAGTAATCAGCTGAGAAACTACTCTAGAGGCGATCATCAAGAACCAACTTTCTACTCAACTAAGAGGAGAGACAATGAACGCCCGAAAGAAAAAGGTTTTCCCCATATCCGGGTAATAAAACCCAAAATCGACCGGAATTGGAGGAGAAGGGTAGAAGTAGGAGTGTAGAAAACAAATCAAATAAAGGGTATAAAGTGTGTAAAACAACTATAACTTCTACCGAGCAGCAACCGTCGACTAGTAAAATGAATACGGGAAACGGGAAACCACTGCAGGTAGAAAAGAAACAAAACTAAACCTACCATTACCTGCAGTGAAACAACCAAAGAAAACAGGTAAAAAGAACGTAACTAATAATATAAAACAAGTGAGCGATAGGGAGTTCTTGTTAAAAGAAGAGCAAGAAGTGGGTAGAAACCGTTATCCTGAATGTCCGGAAATAATTTGTAAGATCAGTAATCTACTAGTAAGAGCGCTTATAGACACCGGCACTGAAGTTACCTGTGTTAGCTCAATGTTTGTAGATAATTGTCAGTTTCGAAATTGTCCCAGACTAGCCGTAAAACATTGTAAGGTACAGGGAGCCACTGGTGCCAAAATGCAAAAGATAACTGAATAAATATATTTACCTGTCAATTTAAATGGTAACCATACCCAAATTGTAGCTCTAATAGTCCCGAAACTCGTTCATGATTGTATTATTGGGGTAGATACGTTACTTGAATGGAAGGCAGAAATAAATTTTAAAAGAAATACCATTACGATGGAAATAAACACAAATAAAATAAATGTAAACATTAAAGAGTTTAAGCATTGGAACTCGGTAAGTGTCATAAAAGGGTATATAGAGAAACCTGTAGTTCACGTTAGGAGTGACCAGCACTGTATTGATGATACTCAAGAAATTAACATTGGGACTGAGTTGAACAACGAGCAACAGAACCAAATTCAGCAACTCGTTGGTGAGTATAGTGATGTGTTTAGAACAGAGCCTGGAACAGCTAGGTTCTATGAACATCAGTTAACACTAACTGAAAATGCATCATTTGTACAAAGGACTTATCCAATCCCTCTACATTATAGCGATGAAGTGGAGAAAGAGATCCAACAGATGTTAGCGAATGGTGTTATAGAGAGACCAAGTAGTCCCTATATAAACACTTTAGTAGTTGTCACCAAGCCGAACGGGAGTACCCGATTATGCCTAGATGCTAGGAAACTAAATTCTTTATTAGTGCAAGTTTTGTTCGGGAAAAAGTGAGAAAGAAAATGTGCAAATTTTTCATCAGTGTAAAACTGTACATTAGAAAAAAAAATTAATGATTTATAAAATAATCAATTTTTTTTATAACGAGTGGGGGTATATATAACGATTCATATTAGCGTCCTATCTGAGCGTTATATGAAAGTGTCTGACGGAGGGAGTATAGCAGCGTAAGGAAGAGAGAGAGCGTACAATCGCAGCCATCTCACTCTAACCTCGTCACAGCGACATCCGATACCGGTACGAACATGAAACTTTTACTCAATACAAATTATCAGTTCAACCTGTGATAACTTAAAAACTAAGAAATATACGGCAATTCTGAAAACAGCATTGTATTCACCAAGCGAAGCTTTATAAGTAGCCGCAATCTCAGTTAATATAATTAACAATTGAAGAAGTTATACGGAAGAAGAACGCCAAAAGGAATAACGAGAGAATTATGCTACGTAGGAATTAGATGTTTTCACACACACACACACACACACACACACACACACACACACACACACACACACACACACACACACACACACACACACACACACACACACACACACACACACAGAGATAAAGACCTAAGCAACAATATTCTGTGGTCAGATCTTTGAAAACACGTTTGCAAATACCTGTAATCAATCGATTTGCAAACACAGGAAGTACGATTTTAACTAGAAATTCTCTGCAGTTTCAAACCTGTCACGGGGTGTTTCTTTCGTCGACCTCTTCGAGATTCTCAAAACTGGAAAAAACGCATGATTTATTTGAACAACCAATCAGCATCCCGTATTTAAAACTGACGCCAACTCAAAGCGAGGGGTAGCATCACTCTTCGTTCTGATCTTCAATGCGCTAGTCGTGTATAATTTACGTACAGAAATTTTTCAATCACGCAAAAGCGTAATTAAGTATCATATTCGAGAAGTAGTCCGCAGTGCAGATGAACTAGTACCGCTCAACAACTCTCGCTGCGTAAAGCAAAGTTAATTAATTAAATTATTAATTAATTAATCATCAGCCGTGAAGGACCTGTGCGACAGAAGGCTACAGCATCTGTAATTGCCAGGGCATCTTCTACAGCATTGATCAACATCAATTCTTCTGTGCAAAACCAACAAGAGGAGGACCCCTACGGATTCCTATCTTCGGTCAACGCATCAAACAGTAAGAAATAGATTCATTGATCAATGAAATAAGCACTAAACAAATAATAAAAGCAATAAACAATTTTTAAAAGACACTAAGAATTTCACACTTTGTATTTTAATTATAAGATTAGCTCTAACATAGTATAGGAGTGTTGAATGGAAAGTGGGGTGTAGTATTGGACGTGCAAATTATTGCAGACCTGTTCTTTAGCACTGGTTTGGGAGATAGCAATCTCTTAATCAAACCAGATAAGAGCCATAGGTCGTTTGAACGTCTTAATCGTTACTTTTCACACTCACTCAGTAATTATAAGTGTTAGGGTAGAAATAAGTCCTACCATTAGCCTAATCAAGTTTAAAAATAATCAATTAAAACTTTAATTAAAATAATCAAGCAAATATTAAAGTGTTATTTGTGACGATTCCCCTTGAAAACCACAATCACTGAACGAATCCTGAGAAAGACTGTCTCCATGCGCTGAGCTAAGCTGAAACCGTGTCATTTGTATCTGGGATTTGTTCTGGCGCCCAGGTAAAGTAATATCACGGGTAAGTAACATTTTATCTAACATTCTAAATATTAGATAATTGTGTTAGATAAAAGGGAGCGTCGTATAGATTTGTCGCCGCAACTAAGAGGCACGAGTAAATCACCAAATTTATATATAGAAATAAGTTTTGTATAAATTTGGCGCGGCCAACTAAGAAACTGGATTAAGCTCGATTAAATCACCAAATTTAGCACAAAAGAAAGTTATATAATTTGGCGTTGCTTTTACCTAAGTGATTAGTTAAATTGTAATATTAATAAATTTTAAAAGAAGTGGAATTCAAGGTTACAAATAACTGTTAAATAATTGTTAAATTAATTTATTAAAAATAAAAAATGGCTAAATCGTTAGCAGTAGATATGGCAGCAATTGAGCAAATGTTTAAGCAGTTGACCACTAAAATGGATGATACAAATAGTAAAATTGATAGTACAAGTAGTCAATTAAAAACAGAAATAAAAGAAACAAAGGGTCAATTGTCTAATGAAATAAAAGTTACTAATAATAAACTTGAAAGTAAAATTGAAAGTACAAATAGTCAATTAAATAGTAAAATACAAAAAATTGAAAGTAAAATTGAAGAAAATAATAAAAGTTTAGAAGAAAGTAGTCAAAAATTGATAAATGATGTTAATAATAAAATTTAGCAAACTAATAAATATTTGTCTAGCGAAATGAAACAAATAAATGAAAATTTATCTAGCCAAATAGAACAAAGTAGTAAAGAAGCTACATTTAAAATAAATGCAGAAATATCTAATCTAGCTAGTAAATTAGACAGTACTAATAATAAAATAGATGAAAGTAATAGTAGGTTTGATAAACATACCGAAGACGTTAAAACTACGCTAGAAGAGCTTAGGAAACAAGTAAACACTAATTTTAGCCGACAAGACGAAAAACTAAATAAGTTTAGAAACAAATTTCATGAAAGGTTAGAATAAAAAGTAACCCTCATTATTCAACAATTCAGCGAAGTAACAGCTGAATTAAAAACACCATCGCTTCTAAAAAAAGGAGAAATCCAGAATACTAGGGAAGAGTGTACCCAACTGGGTGAGAATATTAAAGAAGTTAAGAAACAGGTAGAGAGTAATGCTAACAGTGACGAAGTACATCAAAAGGTGGAACAGCAATTAAAGGTAATGCGGGAGGATCTGACTAAGGCGATGAAGTCACAGCAAACCAAAATAATGAGGTGTGGCGGCTATAAGGAAGAACCGGAAAACCTTGCATTTTCAGGAAACCCACATGAGAATCCTGTGGAATTCCTAAAGTTGTTTGAGGCGTACGTAACTCGTGTAAATCGACTGATGGACGACGAGGACAAGAAGGACATGTTGGGCCGATTTCTCAAGAATTGGGCAGGTACGTGGTGGAAAGTCATCTCGGACAGAGTCCAAACCTACTCAAACTTCAGAGAACAATTCGTTGCTCAGTACTGAAACGTTCAGATACAAAAAAGGGTACGCGATCATCTAGAATTTGGTAAGTACCACCCGTCAATGAATATAACAACCACCAATTATGTGCTTAATGTAATGGCGCAAGTCAAGCTGTGCCGGTGTAAAGCCGGCTATCGAAGATTTTAGTTAAAGTTTTTTTTTATTGTAATATAACGCGAACGCGAGTATGCTAGGTGACCCTTGTACTATGAGATAAAGCGGCGGTTACGCGCGCAGCTTGTGCTGAAGGGTCGCCTCGCTCCGCTGCTGACGGCCAGTCCAACTCACTGCCCCCACGGAGAAATACATCGATCTCTCTCTCTCTCTTCGAACTTACGACGTAGTTTTGTATCCGTCTGCATGGCTTGGTAAAGCGTAAATCGACTCCCGGTAAGTGTTTCATTATTGTTGTCTTTATAAGTAATTATACATGTATGGATAATTAATAACAATATGCAACCGTATAAAATACGTAATGATGTGTGTGTGCGACCCGACAAGTTTATGTTAAGAGAAACTCATTATTTACTGATTTACGTAACGCCCAGTATATAGCCCATGCTCTTTTATTATTTTCTGTAATAGTGTGAGAAGTTTTTCAAATGTCATTGTCATGGTAAAAGTGTACAACTTTAATTTATTAAGGGCTAAAAAACTTAGTGCGTAGTCAGGTCGTGAACTGTGCCTATGCATGCAGTAGACTGTCGGAGAGTTTGTTAATTAACTTCACAGTAGAGAATTAATTGTGAGAGCTTCCATGAATGAAATTTAATTAATGTTAAAACATTCTTAATGCTGTGAGTGCCTTGCAGTTGAATTTTTTGGTCAAATAATGATTATCGCTCACCACGTGGCCGTTTAACCTGCAAATTTATGTCGAAGCATGTTGGCCTAGTGCGGATCACTTTATATTAAGCCACATTTAATAAGGTCTGCTCATTATTCAAATTTACTTATTCCATGGCTGATTTTCTACCCTTTGAGCTGGTTACAAAAACTTTATTAATGAAAATTGTGCTTTTATTCAGAGTTAGTTGGAGGCCCGTTATGAGGTTAATTACCTGAACTCGGGTGTACATTTTTAGTGAACAGTTCTCTAATTTATTTGAATGAACAGGGTTCTCGAACTAAGCCGGATTCCTGGCTTGCTGATGGCCGTACACCTGCCTAAGCTGTGAACCATGAACAAGATCTTGTACGAAGAGGGAGCTGGAGACTGATTTTCCATGTAGCACTCGCCAGCATTTCTAAGGTGATATTCACGCTTTTATTTTACTTTTGGGGCCGGGCCGGCAGTGCGCCCGTTTACTTTAAACATTTTTGAAGCCATGTGACCACGTGTCCTGACTGCCTGCTAGCAGGGGGAGCTGCTGATCACGACTCTGAACATTTTTAATTAAATTCAAGAACACTTTTATAACTCATTCACATAATAATAAGTGCACTACCTGTAATTGTGTGTTGCACTGGGGGAGCGTGCCAGAGACATTCGATCTTGAACATTTTACTGTTCCATATCATACATGCCTTTAACTCTTTACAAAATTCATGGTACAGGTTAGTAGCTCTGTTCCGGCTGGAACAGAGACCTATATATTTTAACTTCACCAGGGGTTTCACATTTAAGGGCTGGGGGTTATCCTGGGTTTTTTTTTGGGGACGTTTTCTGAGGTTTAAAAAGGGGACTTGGTTTTTTCCTTGACACATGCTGGTGCAACCTCAGACAGGTTGGAGGCCGGTCAAATTTTGTCAACTACATGCTGGCGCGCTGCCACAGATACCAGAGCACAACCACCTTATTGTATTTTTTTATTTTAATTATATTTATATAGTCATTTGGGGTTAATAGAAATAATTGCTATTTTCCTGGAACATATATATGTTGATTTTGCTCCTTGCACAAGGGCTATACTGATTGTTTTTCTTAACTGGCAAACACATATTGATTGACTTGCACTGGTAGTATCTGCCGTTTAATTTTCTTTAACTATGAAACATGTACTCATTATTTTTGGTAAAACATCTATTGTCAAAATTTTCTGAAATTGTAAAGCCTCGAGTGATGAATTTCTGATTGTAAAGTATATAAGGATTTTGATTCCTTCGGAATTTGTGAAGTAAAATAACCGTTTAGAATTCTATAATCACTGTTTGAAATCAGGTGATGTAGTTCTGTCAATTTTATTTAATATGGTGAAAGGAACTTAAGGTTCACACACTCATGATGGGTTTGATCAGTAGTATGCTATGCACATGGGCGGTCCGGTTTTATTTATGAGTTATGAGTTTCCTCATCCTTTTCTGGGGTTTTGGCCTTTATGCAATTCGGCCATGAATATTTTATCACAGCTGGTTCTGAGTATTGCGGTTACACTGCCGCTAGTCAGGTGCATTCCAGGGGCATTGGTGCTAGAATTAATGTAGTAGTGAGTTTGTGTACCTTATGTTCTGTGTGTGTTGTTATGTTGTTCGTGTCTAGCTAGCCACGAGATGGGAGAGAATTTTATAATTATATATACATGTATTCACTGATTTTATATACATTTGTTGTGCTTATATTTATACACACTTGTTATGCTTTATATTTATACATACTTGTTATTATGCACACATGCTGTACTAATTTAGTAGTGTTGAATCTGGGCATAAAATAAAATTGTTATTGGTCTATTACAGCTGAGTTTCATTGCAAGTCCCGTCATACTGGACCCGGCACAATTTTTGCTTCTCTAGGCTCCAGCCTAGTTCTAATTGACTTGTGGCTTCTCTTTCAAAAAAAAATACTAAAATAAAATAAGTTGTTTTGATACTCACAAAAAGGACATAAAAGGAAAGAGGTGCCACAAAGCATCTAACACCACCAATAGAAGAGAGAGACCTAGTATATAAAATAGCGCGTCATTTCTCAGAACGCGCTAGAGTAGCAAGCACTACTAGAGGAGTGGATACTCTAGAAAATTTCATAATGGTTGTAGATGAGTGTCAAGATTTAGAGATGCACCTACAGCGTGTAAGTAATCAGCTGAGTAACTACTCTAGAGGCGATCATCAAGAACCAACTTTCTACTCAACTAAGAGTAGAGACAATGAACGCCCGAAAGAAAAAGGTTTACCCCATATCCGGGTAATAAAAACCAAAATCGACCGGAATTGAGGGAGAAGGGTAGAAGTAGGAGTGTAGAAAACAAATCAAATAAAGGGTATATAGTGTGTATAACAACTATAACTTCTACCGAGCAGCAACCGTTGACTAGTAAAATGAATACGGGAAACGGGAAACCACTGCAGGTAGAAAAGGAACAAAACTAAACCTACCATTACCTGCAGTGAAACAACCAAAGAAAACAGGTAAAAAGAACGTAACTAATAATATAAAACAAGTGAGCGATAGGGAGTTCTTGTTAAAAGAAGAGCAAGAAGTGGGTAGAAACCGTTATCCTGAATGTCCGGAAATAATTTGTAAGATCAGTAATCTACTAGTAAGAGCGCTTATAGACACCGGCAGTGAAGTTACCTGTGTTAGCTCAATGTTTGTAGATAATTGTCAGTTTCGAAATTGTCCCAGACTACCCGTAAAACATTGTAAGGTACAGGGAGCCACTGGTGCCAAAATGCAAAAGATAACTGAATAAATATATTTACCTGTCAATTTAAATGGTAACCATACCCAAATTGTAGCTCTAATAGTCCCGAAACTCGTTCATGATTGTATTATTGGGGTAGATACGTTACTTGAATGGAAGGCAGAAATAAATTTTTAAAAAAATACCATTACGATGGAAATAAACACAAATAAAATAAATGTAAACATTAAAGAGTTTAAGCATTGGAACTCGGTAAGTGTCATAAAAGGGTATATAGAGAAACCTGTAGTTCACGTTAGGAGTGACCAGCACTGTATTGATGATACTCCAGAAATCAACATTGGGACTGAGTTGAACAACGAGCAACAGAACCAAATTCAGCAACTCGTTGGTGAGTATAGTGATGTGTTTAGAACAGAGCCTGGAACAGGTAGGTTCTATGAACATCAGTTAACACTAACTGAAAATGCATCATTTGTACAAAGGACTTATCCAATCCCTCTACATTATAGCGATGAAGTGGAGAAAGAGATCCAACAGATGTTAGCGAATGGTGTTATAGAGAGAGCAAGTAGTCCCTATATAAACACTTTAGTAGTTGTCACCAAGCCGAACGGGAGTATCCGATTATGCCTAGATGCTAGGAAACTAAATTCTTTATTAGTGCAAGTTTTGTTCGGGAAAAAGTGCGAAAGAAAATGTGCAAATTTTTCATCAGTGTAAAACTGTACATTAGAAAAAAAATTAATGATTTATAAAATAATCAATTTTTTTTATAACGAGTGGGGTATATATAACGATTCATATTAGCGTCCTATCTGAGCGTTATATGAAAGTTTCTGACGGAGGGAGTATAGCAGCGTAGGGAAGAGAGAGAGCGTACAATCGCAGCCATCTCACTCTAACCTCGTCACAGCGACATCCGATACCGGTACGAACATGAAAATTTTACTCAATACAAATTATCAGTTCAACCTATGATAACTTAAAAAGTAAGAAATATACGGCAATCCTGAAAACTTCATTGTATTCTCCAAGTGAAGCTTTATAAGTAGCCGCAATCTCAGTTAATATAATTAAAAATTGAAGAAGTTATACGGAAGACGAACGCCAAAAGGAATAACGAGAGAATTATGCTACGTAGGAATTAGATTTTTTCACACACACACACACACACACACACACACACACACACACACACACACACACACACACACACACACACACACACACACACACACACACACACACACACACACACACACACACACACACACACACACAGATAAAGACCTAAGCAACAATATTCTGTGGTCAGATCTTTGAAAACACGTTTGCAAATACCTGTAATCAATCGATTTGCAAACACAGGAAGTACGATTTTAACTAGAAATTCTCTGCAGTTTCAAACCTGTCACGGGGTGTTTCTTTCGTCGACCTCTTCGAGATTCTCAAAACTGGAAAAAACGCATGATTTATTTGAACAACCAATCAGCATCCCGTATTTAAAACTGACGCCAACTCAAAGCGAGGGGTAGCATCACTCTTCGTTCTGATCTTCAATGCGCTAGTCGTGTATAATTTACGTACAGAAATTTTTCAATCACGCAAAAGCGTAATTAAGTATCATATTCGAGAAGTAGTCCGCAGTGCAGATGAACTAGTACCGCTCAACAACTCTCGCTGCGTAAAGCAAAGTTAATTAATTAAATTATTAATTAATTAATCATCAGCCGTGAAGGACCTGTGCGACAGAAGGCTACAGCATCTGTAATTGCCAGGGCATCTTCTACAGCATTGATCAACATCAATTCTTCTGTGCAAAACCAACAAGAGGAGGACCCCTACGGATTCCTATCTTCGGTCAACGCATCAAACAGTAAGAAATAGATTCATTGATCAATGAAATAAGCACTAAACAAATAATAAAAGCAATAAACAATTTTTAAAAGACACTAAGAATTTCACACTTTGTATTTTAATTATAAGATTAGCTCTAACATAGTATAGGAGTGTTGAATGGAAAGTGTGGTGTAGTATTGGACGTGCAAATTATTGCAGACCTGTTCTTTAGCGCTGGTTTGGGAGATAGCAATCTCTTAATCGAACCAGATAAGAGCCATAGGTCGTTTGAACGTCTTAATCGTTACTTTTCACACTCACTCAGTAATTATAAGTGTTAGGGTAGAAATAAGTCCTACCATTAGCCTAATCAAGTTTAAAAATAATTAATTAAAACGTTAATTAAAATAATCAAGCAAATAGTAAAGTGTTATTTGTAACGATTCCCCTTGAAAACCACAATCACTGAACGAATCCTGAGAAAGAGTGTCTCCATGCGCTGAGCTAAGCTGAAACCGTGTCATTTGTATCTGAGATTTGTTCTGGCGCCCAGGTAAAGTAATATCACGGGTAAGTAACATTTTATCTAACATTCTAAATATTAGATAATTGTGTTAGATAAAAGGGAGCTTCGTAATATATATATATATATATATATATATATAATCACGTTTATCCATCATTAGCTAAACATGCAAGTTCTGACCAGAGAAGTTCATCTTTTTGAGACCCCATATATAAAAGTTACAAGTAAGCTTAGACATTTTATTCTTACATATTCGTAATCAGCATAAAAAACCGTAAAAATATATATCCGTTTCAAGATAGTTTGTTGAAAAAAGTTGAATAATAATTACCCTGTTAACTTTATCGTTACAAACGACTCACACGTGTAAAAAAATGCATTACTATTTTATCACGGATATCGGTTTAGCTTTTAGTGATGAAAAATATGCACAGTGTTGCCACAAAATGTATATAAAGTCACGAAGGTCACAACGTTGCCAAGTCTACTGAACGTAAGCAATTCCTGCAATATTAGCAGGTGGTGTGTCTCGGCTGTTTATACAATTACTGCTTCCAGTCGCCTACGTTTAATTCCTGTATACGATCTTAGTTATTTTTAATTTCAGTACCGTAGTAAAAATAATCTTTGAAAGACGTAATCAACTATTTTTCAACGCTGTTATTAAAAAGTGGGTTAATCATTCAATGACAGAAAACATATAAGGTATAAAATGTTGTGATCACTTTATTCACACGTTCTTTTCTTGACACGTAAATAACTATATACTAAATAAAGATATAATAAGTATATCTTCATTGTACATTAGTATAATATGTAGTTAAGAGTACAGTGTACAAATGCAAATGCTAAACCAATAGAAACGTCTAAAAAAACACGTTCTTCTTCTGTGTATCTTCTGTAATTGTTAATTATATTAATTGAGATTTTGGCTACTTATAGAGATTTAATTACTGAACACAATGCAGTTTTCAGAATTGCTGTATATTTATTGGTTTTGAAGTTATCGCAGGTTGAACTGCAAAAATGGATTGAATAAAACTTACTCATGCGGCCGCGTGTTTGACGACGAAGCTAGAGCGAGATAGTTGCTTATTATACCCTTTCTGTCTAGCGTACGGCGCAGCGCACAGTGTCCCTTTCAATACAGTATATTTAATGTATCTTTTAAATGTCAATAAATTTCAATGTAGATAATGTAGAATGTAGAAAATGTAGATAAAGAAAATGATTATGATATTGATTATAATTATAATAATTGGAAGCTTGTTTCAAATATATTATACTACATAGAAATGTTTATACACGCACTCATGCGCGCACGCGTGTGCACGTACGCGCACCCACCCACGCAGGCATATTATATATATATATATATATAAAATTTGTGATGTTTTCAATTTGTTTCTTCTGCAAGTAGTATAATTTCGTATATTCTTTTTAACACCTGACGCACGTTTCACTGAAAAATATCAGTATCATCTGAGGTTTCTAAGTAAATTAATAACAATCGAAATAATTCTATTAATATAAAATTAACGAATAATAAAAAATTCCGACTTAATTTTACATCTTGTGCCATTTTGTCAATGTTATATGTGGACAGACTTGCTTACTTTTCTATTAAATGTAGAAATAGATTTTACCATTATTTTTTGCCGCAAACCATTTAATCTTGTTGTTTAATCCTTTTTCTATATGAATAGCTCATTACAATTATTGTTAATATTTCGTGTAAACAGCAGAGAGATGCTAAGTAGGACATTGCCTCAGGTAAGATTGCATGGTAAATCAAGACTCGCGCGTATTTCTTCCACCAGTCGGACGTCACGCGGCAAAAACAGCTGATCGCTAGGTTAGCGCGGGAAGCCGGAATGGCCCCCCCTGTGTTGTGGCTATTCAGCGCTAACACCACAAGATTTCTCATTCCCGTCAACATGAGTACCTACTCAAGGTCAAATAACATTCTTAATGTTGTAATGACAGACGTGTACGTTTACAAAACACTGTTTTGGCTGACACATATATACACATCTACGTCTGAACTCGCAACCTCTTATTTATCAGCTGGCCGGTTTTACGTTTCCACCAAACGTGTTCCAGAAAATCATATTAAAATAATATGAATATTTTATAGTAAAAACATAATAAAAATAATAATAATATACAATTTAAAAAGTTAATACACTACCTCTTGCTTATTCTAAGTTTTGTGCCGTATCACTTTTCCAAGGATTCATAAAATTGTTATCTCGAATGATACATGGATCTTGTAGAGCTCGTAATCCTAATGTTCCTTGCATGATTGATGGAATATGTACACATAATAACCGAGCAACATTTTACGTTAAACTATTGAAAATAACAATGGTTTTCCAAAGTACCGGAGACGAGATGACGGAATTGTTGAACTAAAAGGAATACCGTATATCATTTGATAATCGTGATTCGTTCAATACAATCGCTTCCTAATTCTACAGTACAATGCTCACATCAATATTGGAAACCGATAAATACATGTATAAATAGGCTTACCATACGTCCCGGTTTGACCGGGATTGTCCCGGTTTGACGACCTGATTCCGGGGGGCCCGGCCAGTTTGTCAGTTGTCCCGGTTTGAAAATTGACGAGAGTAGTTTCCGTCCGGGCGAAGACGTTGTGCAAGCTAAGCTCCCGATTTTTGGTTAAATCAATAGAAAAGAGAGTTTGAAAGATTAAAAGTAATTTTTCATGAATGGAAAATTCAAAAGCTGCAGTAGTCACTTTGCACGAGTATACACATTCAAATGACTTAGGGAGCACAAAAATCCTAATGTGTGCTACACTTGCTTTCCTTCGAAAAGATGTAGAATGTGGCTGGTAGTATATCCATGGTCAAGTTCCAGAGGAAGAGAAACTCGATTAATTCTTTAATTGTTTCGTAGAACAATAGCTAGACAATGATTAGTGCCACAGGAGTTACGGAACTGCTACTTCCGACGTCATACAATGAATAATACCGTACAAGCACGCATCAGAAACTAAACAGCCACGTTGGAAGACCACATCCAAGAATAAAAAACATTATCAAATGTTTATAATCTGAGGCAGAGAAATGTATTCAGAACACGATGTAACGATGGAGTGAAATTTTTAAGCTATGAAAAGGACGAAAAAGTATACTGAATTGGATAAACTAAAAGATATGAAAAAGATTCTGAAGTTGGGATGTTTCTCAAGATCACGTCGTCCGTTCTACAAGTTGACTAATAAAAATAAATAAAAAATAACCTTCCTTTTTAATTTAGAGAGAGAGAGAGAGAGAGAGAGAGAGAGAGAGAGAGAGAGAGAGAGAGAGAGAGAGAGAGAGAGAGAGAGAGAGAGAGAGAGAGAGAGAGAGAGAGTGAGGGAGCGGCTATGCAAGTGTGTGTGTGTGTGAGTTTTATAAAAATTGTAACTTGGTAAACGTAGTTGGTAACAAAAAATACATTTAACGAATTATAAAAACATAAACACAATACAGGGTGGATGTACATACATCGTTGTTTGTGTGTTCGCAAGTGGGAGGTACTCTCACGTATCAAAAATTAATTACGTGTCTTATCTACTTGAGTGTTCGCAAGTGAAACGAGTTGCAAGTGCCACTGTTCGTAAGTGGGAGCACACCATCGTCGGCCGGATACGAAAAGCAGATTAATTTACCTGGTTTCTTCGAGACAAAAGCATCAACATGAATCAAAAAATTTAACTTGCAACCATTATTTTAGTAAAACGTAGATGATTGTGGGTATCATAGCTTAGGCTTTTAGAGCATAGGCTTGTACATTTATCTAGGATTTACATTATGTAGCTGATGATAGAAGTTCAAATGCGAGTTCCTGGTCCCTAAAAACATGGGTATCTCAGCTGGGAGAGTGAACTCCAAGACAAAATACTGATCCTTCAAATGTGTGCGTGTCGGGTAGGTATAGGCCTACTCTGGGCTCCTTAAAAAAGCTACTGCTAAAATAACAGTGATTTGTTCTAATTTTGTTTGCTACATAATAAGGTGACGCCGTATAACATTAAAATTTGGGTTTGGCAAAGATTATCAGAATTGGCACATTCAACAATTAAAAGTTTTGTACGAATGAGCAGAAAATAATGGTATTTAAAAGGAACTATAAAGACATATCTTATGGTCATAAACAAACCGTAGAAGAAATTACTATTGTAATCAGTATAGTCATATTTGGACAGGTGTAGAAAAATATGGAGAAGCCTGTACAGGTGTGTCGGTGCTGATGTGAACACACATAAAAACGTTTGTATGAGATTAAACGTATGTATCCAAGATAAATACCGTTTTATCTACAACAGGTGGCTTCGAAATATGAAATTGGGGATTTCCCTTTTATTTAGGGGGAATTGTTATAAGGTAAATACAGTACAACCTGTCAAATCCGGACGTATCTCCAAACTAATTTTTGCAATTCTGTAATTGTTAATTATATTAATTGAGATTTTGGCTACTTATAGAGATTTAATTACTGAACACAATGCAGTTTTCAGAATTGCTGTATATTTATTGGTTTTGAAGTTATCGCAGGTTGAACTGCAAAAATGGATGGACTAAAATTTACTCATCCGCCGCGTGTTTCACTAACGAAAGTAGAGCGAGATAGTTGCTATTATACCCTCTCTGTCTAGCGTACGGCGCAGCGCACAGTCTCCCTTTATGTACATAAATATGTAGGAAAAATAAGGAAAATATGTAGCTAAATATGTAATATTTAAGAAATATGTAGTATTAAAATACTTTCACATCAACAATATAATTTACATTTTACGAGAACATAACAGTGCCCTCTTTGAAAGGTTTTGAAAATAATAGGTGCTTCATTTTGAACTTTTTAAAATCACTTTCAAAACATGCAAATATATTTTGAGCAAAGTCAATGTAATCCATAAAATACTAATCAAGTTCGGGGCTGACACTAATCACCAGTTAGATTACCACTTCTGTTACAGAAAATAAGTTAACCCTCAGAATACACAGTATCTGAAAGTTCAACTCTTTGTTGAAGAGTTTACAATAAGACAGCATGCATAAGAAATGAATTACTTTTCAATTGTTTATTGTACTTTAGAAAATTTATGAAAACATATTTTAGAAAACAGTATTAAAAAGAAACCTTGATATTATAAAATTAACAACAACAAAGTATTTTACCTATGGATTTCTGTAGTATAGGACATGAGTATAAAGTAAAACATTGAGAATTATTAACTATTTAACAAAGTATTTTACTAGGAGAGTTGAAATTACTATAAAATTAAAGGTAGATTTTTGACTTGAAAATCTATATTGTATATATATATATATATATATATATATATATATATAAATCTCTACTATAACTCTGCATAAGAATAAAGTGTCCATGTAAGTTTTTTTTCCACTGTTTAGTTGCACAATTAATTATTAAATACTTTTCTATATTGTCTGTTGACATGGACTGTCTTCGGTCTGAGAGTATGTTTTTATATATAGAAAAGGATCTCTCGACATCACATGTCGTCACCGGCGCATGTTTATATAGAGGAATCGTACTTGGAAGAATATTCTCAATCGATTCTACAGTTTCGCCGTTACATATGCGATAAATGGTATGTAAAGTTGTGTAACCAGGGTTTCTATTCAGCACAGCATTTAATTTAGTAGAAACTTTGTCACCGACTTCACCCTGCACAGCATTTAACTTGTTAACTGCTTCTTCAACTATTCCTATGGCCTCTTGGAGAGTCAGACCTGCAGTCTCCAGTTTCTTGATACAACTGAAATGCGTTTTGATGTACGAAACTGAACATATCACCTTAGAGTTGTTGAATGCAGACAAGGATTCGCTCGCTGACACTGCAGAATCGGGAGATAATGTTTCCACCACATACTTCACAGCTTCAAAGTTGTCACTGTAGAAATTTACGGCTTCGATCCAGGTTCCCCATCTTGTAATTACGGGTTCTGGAGGCAGAGGTGTGTCAGGTAGCCTTTGTTTGTAGCACTGGATACGGTAAGGAGCTTTCAAGAACACCTTTTGTGTTGCTGATATTAATGTATTTACTTCGGGGAAAAGGTCTCTGACAGTTTCAGCTACTTGATGCAATCCATGAGCCAGGCATGTAACATGTAGTAGGTTGGGGTAAAATACATTTAGAGAATTACCTGCTTTTAACATGTATGCTGCTGCATCTGTATACAACAGCAGTACCTTCTCTTCTTTAACACCATTTGGCCATAACAAACTTGGCAAAATACAGCTTTATCGTCAGTTGTAAAAGCACTGTCAATCTGTACCCATGATTTTAACTTAGATGACAAAGATGATGCGGTCGGTGCCATGATAAAACAAGGATATTTGTATTTAAAAATCTTAAGAACTTGCGTTGAACAATACCGCACAATATATTATTTAAGACGTCTTTTGTCCAACAACGAGAATCCGCCAAGGCAAGAAACAAGCAAGCGCAGAAGTATAGGCGAAAGACAAAACACTGACTTGACAATAACTTCAACACACCACACTGCACGCCAGATTGTTATTTACGTGTAGGCTTACACTCCGAGAGCGTCGATAATACTGGCGTCAAAAATCACATTGTGCCCTACAATAGCATAGAGTTATATAGATATTTGTTTGTTTAGGTAGATGGAATCCGTTGCGAGAATTGCAAGATCTGCGAAGAGTATTTATTTACCGCGGACAGCACGTTCTTTCCCCACCGACCCCGCTGAACGTGCGAACAAAACGTAAATGAGTGGGGCCGCGCATACCATTCTCATCTAACATCCCGTGCAAAATGCCTTACTTGTCGCTTGAGCTCGTAAAAAATTTTACTTCTTGAAAGTAGAATCTATGTGTGCAATTGCAACAGATGCAATATTTTGCCTTTTCTTGTAATAAATTTAATTGGACCTGATTCTGATTAATTGCACATTTGCGCATCTGAGTAATGTTGTTATAGGCCTAACTATTTTTTGCCATTTCAATTTTCAAATTGAAGTAAAGTATAGTAAAATATGTAGAAATATGTAAGATGGAGTGAAATATGTAATATGAACAAAATATGTAAAAATATGTAAAATTAAACTCGCGGATAAGACACCTATTGGTATGATTCGCCGATATCTGGCTTTTCCGTGTAAATGTGCACTCAGCATTCAAATATGTAATTACATAAAAATCCGGGCCTTAATCATCACCTACACCTGCATAAATATGAATGTAGGGGCTACTCATTACAGTATTCACTTCCCCTTCCTTTGTATTTTGATTTGACAGCATTACAGGATGTTTACACTACCTTGTAAGCACGTATGTTTCCCCTTCTGTTTTGTCCAATATACAGTAGATTTGATAGAAATTTTAAATGAAGAAGGAATCTGCTACTTGGTAAATTAATATGTATTGTGCTTTTAAAAGGAAAAGAGAGATAGCTACCGTTTTTCTAATTCTATCAGTATGATAGAAAACAGATATAATATAAAATGTATGAGACCCCATTAATATTAAGTATTTATCTCTAAATCACCAGTCGATTGTCTCAAAATAATGCGAAAAATTGCGAAAGAAACTACCGTGTAGTTATTTTTATCTCGCAAGGGTGTGTACGATGAACTATAGAAAAGAAACTTGTAGATAAATGTTTTTAAACAATGCCGTTTGGTTGCTAATCCCCGACCTTATAACTTTTTTATATACTTGCTTTTGTATAGAAAAGTCTTATGAAATGAAAAGAAATTAGTAAAAGAGAATGGAAAATTCCAGGGTGAGGAAGAATATTTAACGTTACGAATTATAAAACGAAGGAGATATTACAGCTGCAATAAAGAGCAGGCAACGAATTATATCAAGGGCTCAAGAGAGAAGTAACGCAACGGAAGGCTGATTGGAATTCCTCAACTTAAATGTGAAGGAGGTATTGTATAATATTAATACTACCTGTAACTACCGCAGACCTTCCTTTGTCATAAACCGTCTCCTCACCATTCCCGATGGACCTCCTCCCAGAAACCCCCGCCAACGGAGAAATAGAAATAATTAAGTCTCTTCGTCATACTTACTACACCTGGCTTCCTTATTGATAACTTAACATCTTAAATTTTCCTATCTACCTATCCGGTCTTTATCCCTCTCCTTTGTGCCTCCCCGCCTTACCTTGACGCCTCTCTGACACCTCCCTCCAGCTTTGGCGTCCTGCGTTACTCGACTTCGTCTTGGCTGTCGTTTGACTTATACTTTTATTATGGCTCTACCATCACCCATTTGGCTCTGCACACTACGTAAACACACAAATACACATCCATACACTACACTCTATCCTGAATGCCTCCACCTACTTCGCCACCGGTCCGCGCTGCGCTGGCGTGCGACTCCTCTAAATCTCCAATCGGCGGAAGGGTGCTTGCTCCAGATCAGCCTGAGTCTTATCCTCTGAGACAAGTCTCAGACAACGCAAAAAAAGGTATAATATTATAGCCTACTGTCTACTATGACTGTGAGACGCGAATATGACAGCAGATACGCAAGAATGTAGGAGGCTACAGAAGAATAAAGGAACGGTCCAACTTCGGATATTATGGCTTAAGTAATCATATTAGAAAGGATTATTACAATTTATTTTATACACCACACAATATATGTGATAATTTTAATTTTTTATTTATCTATAAATTTTGAAACGAATTAAGACCTGTATTAACATCAACCGTTGTGTATATAATTCTTTTCACTCAGACTTTTCACAAAGTTTAGTGATATATTAAAACCATGTGTAAGATAATCAATTTTTGTGAAACCTATAATATACCCATTAAATAGTGTAGACTAGACAAGTATGATAGTAGCTTAATACAGTCTTTTTTCCGGGATGAAAGGGAAATTATAATATTGTGCGCTTAAGAATGAAACTTTTTTTGTTACTAGACCAACGTTTATGAAAATCTATTTGGCTTCATTTCTCAGATTGTAATAAAATTGGAATCAATTATAGCCTATATCAAATTAAAAATTTTTGCCAAAATTATTTGTTACTAACCAAGTTTACTTTATTTTCTTAACCGATGGATTTTTGCATATCAAATTCCGTTTATTAGACATCGATTTTTCAATATAAAATTGGTCTCTAGATTACTGATTTGCGTTAATGCGTCCAAGAAAAATAGTAGTTTGATAAACCTTATTACTAAGTTTTAATGTTTGTTTACATACGGCGTTTTCAAGAAACTGTAACAGTGTTAGAATAAATAGGCCTACTAAAAAATTTGATTACATACCTGCACCTAGTTTCGTATACAGAAGCAGTGTAAAAAGTATTTTGTAAAGCTTTCTTACAAAATTATAACATAACTGAAGCCCAAATGATGTTTAAGATTTTGCACGTTAAGTCATATGAAGTTTACTTAAGAACCTGTTACGTTCAGACTTCCTGAGATACAGTTATTGAGAAGAACAAGAGTAACAGAAAGAAAGAGAGAGAGAGTGAGAGAGAGGTCAAAGTACATGATGTTTACTACAGTTGGCTACTTATAAGGAACTTGAAAATAATTAAACTTATTGTAATGTAGAAAGTTAACGAAACATGAACCAAAAGCGAGGATTATGTGCAGCAGACTCAAGAGTTTTATTAACAGGATCCAAACAGCCTTTGGTGAAACGATTATTACGTTAAATAATTTATTCGCAATTAAGAAGTGGTACATTTTGAAGAAAGGAAAAAACCGAGGATGAGGAACTTATAAGTTGCTATTAAAATATGTAACTTACCTTTTGGATACCTAATTATTTTACAAGCAAGTTACGGAAACTATAAAAAAAAATTAATTCTTAATATATAAGCCTTCACGTATTATTTCAAAAAAATTAGATTACTGCTCACTGTGATATACGAAAAGCAAAAATATAATTAATGTAACATTACAACTCTTCAACTCTGTAAGATATAAACTCTTCTGCTTCTGCAGGTTGTTATTTATATTATTGGTACTTGTAGAAATTTTTATTAATCAGAATGGTGAATAAATTTCCAACGGATGGGAGTCAACTTGAAACATGTTGCTTCGGTACTACTGTATACCAACAACTGCATAACTATATTCTTACAAATGATATTCGGTATGAATGAGAATAATTAAAAATTCGTAATTCTCTCTCCCCCGTCTCTCTTCTCCCCCTCACTCTTTCTCTGTCAATTTTCCCCATCTACCTCACTAATAGGGGCAAACCTCACTACTACCTTTAATTAAACATGACTACCTCACTATTAATTTCCTTTTATTTTCATTAAGTTAGCACGGCAGGTCCTTCTGCGACTGCACCCAAAGCGCGCCTCTTTAAGTGTTTGTTGAAATGTTACACTGCTACAAACAGATTACTCAAGTTTGAATGTGTAGTCTGTACAAACACAATGAATGATTACACAAACAGATACAAACAAACAGTGAAGGATTGTGTGTAACACTGAAATTGTTGACAAAAAGAAGAAACTGTACGAGTTGGCGCGCGCGAGAGAGAGAGAGTGAGTGAGTGAGTGAGTGAGAGGACTGAGAGAACATGGGCAGAGGTAAAAAAAATCTGTCGCATTAAATTCACGCCAACAACATTCTTAATGTCGTAATGACACAACAGGATGTAATTTCGAAACTGTTAATTTCCTTCAAGTGTGTACTAAAGTAAAGAATGTTACAATTTATAAGTTGGTAATTACACCAGGTAATGCTAACAACCAGTAGCCTACTGATTCGAATGTGTGTGTGAAGAGGGCTTTTGAGTCTGATAATAACGCTATTACCTACTTGACACAGAAATTCCCGTGTCACCTGCATTTTGTATTATGCAAACGTTCGGAGGATGTAAATTTTTCAACAACATTGTTGGAGTGCCAACCTTTAGAATGAACCGTTGTGGCGGAATGCAAGATTGATTTAAAGAATTCAAAAATTCTTGGAGATAGTACACTATATTTTCAATATTAAATACGGTGTTAATAGATTCTTCGGACTTTTTATTATCCCCAGAAAATTTTTCCAAACTTGTATCATTATTTTCCTTCACAGATTCGATTCTTTGGGAATAACCACTTGTAATTTTTATCAAGTAAACACTTGACGTTTTGCACAGAATTTAGCAATTAATACAGTGTTGTACTATTTACTATGTCCCAGTTTTTCGTCAATTTCTGTGAATCTATCGTCATTAGGAACACTACCGTCACCGAGGTGCAGTAAGTTTGTAGAAAAATCACCATCTCCTCCTCCTCCTAAATGGGCTCTCATATTGCTTTGCAAATTTAGTCTGAATAGCATTCCACATCGCCGAGGACTTTAAACACACTGAGACAATATCAGCGCGGTTACAGTAATCTTGCAGTTACCGGTAATCTCTAGCGAGAATCCTCTGAAATAACAAATGTTACGCTACCCACTAATTTGTTACAACTTCTTAAGTCTTGGAGAGTTTGATTGACCGTTTCTATACAGTCCACAAATCGCCTTCGTTTTACCGTTCATGATTAGTTTCCGTTTTGATCGCTCTTTCTTTTGTCATGCCTCCTCTTCAATACGAATTGCTTTTTTAATAGGAGTCAGTGAGAATACTTGACTTTTTCTTCTTAGCGCATTTCTATTTTATTTTTGCAGTCGCTTTCGGATAAGGACGAATTTATTCTGGTGTCAATTGTGATAAGGTATTAGCAGATGTCTCGTTTATTTCCGACGTGGGAGGTCCGGCTACTGTGGTCTCTTGACAATCTTTTGTTGGTGTTAATCTTCCTTCATAATTAATTTTGTCTCCTATCTCTCTGTCAATTACAGGTGAACACAGAAACTCTTCGATACTGAATATATTTTCATTTAATGGCCAAATTCCAGTTGAACTAAAACCTGCTGTCAGTTAGATGGTGTAGCTGCCTTTGAAAGAGCATCTTTTGCTAGCCCAGGTATGTCATGGTTTTACCTGGGTTTATTGTCATCCAGCTCTCAGCGGCTGCACCGAAACAGGCCATATAAACACTTGTCTAATGGCTGAAGTCAGATTGTAACGGGTATGAGGTATAAACTGTTTCATAAATAGTAAAAAAAGAGAGGCTGTAATTTATCTTGATGGATGTGCTACTCCAATACAACCTGCTGGTCCATAAATAATCAAAGTGATATCTACATAACACTCTGTGGATATAACGATAAGTGGTGGTTTCCAGCTGCCATCTATGAAAATACCACTGGTTTCACCCTTTTCCAAAGGGGTAACCCTGCTGACTTGTTTATTTCCCTTCAAACTGACAACTTTGTTAGGACAGTGCACTGTCGTTATGCTGCCTGGTTTCCTTCACATTCCAAATATTGTGACAGTAAAAATGAAGGCGACTTATCACAGAATTCCAATATTGAAGAAAGTTTTATGTTATGTTTATTAAAACTAAATGCTATTGCAAAACTTGTTGCTTCAGCCTCTCTAAAAGACAACCTTGAATGTCGCTGCATGAAGCCAGTAAAACAATCTTTTACCGGCCCAGTTCACCAGAAAATCGACATTATTTGCAAACAAGTATTCGGAGGCTAACATACGAATATTCTTAGGGTACAAACCATAATAACTAACAGAATAGTGCAGATCATAACACAGAAATCTGATTTTTCTTTTTGTTCTTTCCTAAATACAAGTTGTGGAAAACGCCGAGTCTTTGTAGGGTTTGTGAGCTACATCGCCCCAGAAAGTTTTTCACTTGTACGTTTGAACCAAATATGAAAAAAAGAAAACAGAACAAAATGTTTTACTTACATTGTACCAACATACCACTTTCCTTCTGGTGAAATTGAAGGTACACCTTTAATTTTAAAATTAGGAATTGATATTAGAAATAACCACTAATTACCAATAGTAAAGACTGTAAAAGATAAACAAAATGTAATCTAATAATAACCAATAGATATACCAGTACTACATAAAGTCAAATAAATCAAATGTAATACAGAAACACAAAACCGACAATAATCCAGTGTTGTATATTATAACTATATGCTTGCCATAGAATGGATGCATGACGAACAAAATTATCTTGTAAACTTATCATAAAAGAGTAGGAACTAAACCAACAACATTGAATGAGGCAGAATACTATTCGAATAAGTAAATTCAAGGATTATAGCCACCCAAATACTAATAATAACCATAATAATAAATAAACCATGTTGACAGCTAGATGCAAGTAATCTTGGTTACTTTAAACCAAAGCAATTTTCAGTATAAATGCAGAATGAACTACTGCACAATAATAACAGTGCTATCAAAACAATGATAAGAGATATTCAAGCAATAACGAGAATAATTTGATAGGATTACAACCCATATAAAAAGGTAACTTCCTAAAGTATAGTAAACTCACTTAACAAACTATAGTTAAGGTAATAAAACCACAAGATGAAGAAAAAGGACACTATCAGAAGTGACAATGACCAATGCAGTATGCATAGGCCATAATAAAATGTTATTAACTATTAATGTTATAATAATATTAAGTATCATGTACATGTTGTGTTTATGTTAGTGTCTATACAGGAAAGTACAGAGCAACTCACCGCAGCTAATAATAGAAGAGTCAACGCAACTTCTTCAGAATCGAACTCATGAAATGGAACAAAAAACATTCTAAACTATTTAAAAAAAATTAATAAACGATGTCAAAGAGTAAGTAAACCGATTTATTCATATCGGATTCAATAATAGATTGAATTGGGTAGAATAAATCAATAAACCAAAAATTAATAATAAAAACCAAAACGTTAAAAATAATAATAAAACAGACAATCTCGTCGTGCTAAAATGTTCATACACACTTTTTAAGAGAAAATTACTTAAAACTTCGAATCTAACAAGAAAAATATTGTGTCGAGTATTCATAATGCAAACCCTTAGATATCAAATATGAAATGAAAATATAAGTACCAAGTAAAATGTATATTCTATAGCCGGCAGAATAAGGGAAGGACAAATAAAATAGAGGCAGGATATCAAGAGAATGGAAAACATGGGACTACCTAAACAAGTAATAAGATACAGACCTCAGGGAAGACGAGATATAGGTAGGGCAAGGAAAAGAGATGCCTTCAGTGAAGGCAAAACAGGCTGTAATCCTATACCTTGACATGGAGAAGATTCCTAATACTTAATAGCACACTTAAGAACAAAATATTGGTATGGAGAATCATACACGACTTCCATGTTCTAAGATTTATATTTAAAATCATTTTCGAAATGAAATATTTCCATTGAAACTACTTCTTTCTACTTACTGCTTCAGCCACTTACTGTGGGCACTAACGTATACCACCTCACGTTATCGCACTTGATTTTCACTGATGATGGAAGTCGATGGCACTGGCGAAACGTCTGGTTTTGCAGAAAACCTTGGTCTACGGCCAAACAGGCCGGGAAGGAATTTTAAAAACAAACTGCTTCTTTGTTGTCAATAACGTAGTACATATATACAAAAAATTATCAGGTAAACTATTACGTTACAACAAAAAAATGTTTCAGGTAAACTACCCTTTCCCCGTAACCGATCTTCACCAAAATCAATAGGCCTTGAGTCCTCTATAACTCGGGCACATATGTAAAAAAATATCTGATTCTGTTTGAATTTACGGCAGTTATCGTTCGTCATGAAAAAATTTCTCTTGTTACAACATAAAATATTGCAGGTAAACTACCCCTTTATCTTAACCGATCTTCACAAAAAACAATAGGTCTTGAATACTCTACAATTCAGGGCTGTATGCAAAAAATTATTTGATTCTGTTTGAATTTGCGGCTCTTATCGTTTGCCATAAAAAATCTAGACAGACACACAGACACTTTTCGATAAATTACTTTTTTTCATGTTTTGAGGGTAGTATAATCAGAATCTGCAAAAATCTCTAACACGATTTTTTTTGCCATCACCATACTTCCATTTCCTTATGGAACATGAAAGTAAAATCAAAGTAAAATTCTGATGGCAACAAAAATCAAATATTCTATCAAAAATTGGGGATATACATTTTTGGTAGGTATTTGGTAGGCCTACTTGCATTGCACAAGGAATGTGTTATTTTCAATAGGTTATTGATAAAAAAAGACTTACAAGTACATTGATTTTTATTACAAAATTTATACAAAACAGTTTCAATTCTAAGGTATCAATAATTAATAAATATTAAGGATAATGAACAAATTATTTCTTCATAGAAGATACATAAAAACATTGCAAAAATAATACATATCAGACAAATATTATTACAACAAAAATACCACACAGACATTTGGGCTTTGTTACTTTATCAGTAACTATAAGATTACATTCATAAAGTACATAGAATATTTATTTACAAGAACATAATTACAAAAAGTGAAAACACCTTTGATGAAATAAACATTTTATTTATTACATCAAACATAACTAAACTCAGATGACAATATAAATGAACTAAATATAGGTTTTTCTGCGAGGGAGTGTAGGATTGATTAGGGGTTCAATTAGTTGAAATTATTAAAAAAAAAAAAAGCATAAACTATAAATAGAAAAACTAGACTGGTATGTTTACAACAAAATGAAAACTTCAAGTTACATTTAAGAGATATTCCGTGTCAAATCAACAAGTGCTACAACCTGACCCTCTTAGATTTATTTGAAATTAAGTATGCATGTAGTATTCATAAATAGTAACACAAATCAATTTTTTCACATTTTTCTGACGAAAGGTTACTGAGTAATGGGTGCTCAAAAATGAAAAAAATAAATAAAATTTTTGACTTGCGCAACAATATTGATTTGTTCACAACTTGTGTTCTAATTAAGCTAGAACAATGACATCGAGTTCATTTGAAAGCTCTTTTAAAGGGCTTTCATATGATATAAAACATAATTAGTTGAAAATATATATATTTTTTATAAACACATCATTATTGCATTTACTGAATTTTGAAAAACTGTATTTTCAAAATTCTCAAAAAAATATATGTGAAAGATATTGTTTTCCTCTACATATTCTGAAAGTTTCAACTTGGGATGAGCATGGGATCACTATCAAAAGTAATTTTATGTTTATCACGATTCTGTAAAACGTCATTCAGATCGGTGAATTATTATTATTTTTATTTTCCTACCCGTGACAATTTTTCAGAATCATAGTTGGATTTATTACTTGGCCTACAAAATTGTACTTTTCTTTCATACAAATAACTGTGTTTTAAAGCTTAGCACTAGCTAAATTAATAGCTCAAAATTAATAAATTGACCTACATATCTAAAATATATATCTTAATACAGTGATCCAGGTTTTCCGTGTACAAGCAAAAAAATCTCATTTTAAAGACTATATACAAAATGGTTGGTTGGTGTGACTATCTCCCATCTGTTTAGTATTTTGTCATCGGATAATATTCAGTCAGCTGTTGTCAACTGTTGTTGAAAGTGACCTGTACATTTTCTTTTGGTGTGACATAGCCTATAAAGTGAAAAAAATGTGATTAATTCTGAAATGTTGTGTTTTGAAATTAGCTTAAAGGTACTTTTGTACAATTCTCACAACAGTGTATAAGTTTATATGCCTACAACCAGTTAATATTGTAACGAGACATATGAGCCCAAATATTTCAGTAACCCAAAATATTAACACATGTCAATAATTGAGTGAAAGAGACAAACCAAGTGTTTCTTCTAAAAGGCCAAGCATGAAACTACATAAGCTACTCATCACCAAGGATAAACTCACAACAATAAGAGTTAATAAAACTAATGGTAACTAACAAGTGAAATAACATTATAAGAAAAAGAAGATGCACCGAACAATGGTTGTACCACAGGAACCAACAACCCAATAGTTTTCGGTCAGTAAGGAACCAATGAAGACAAGGAAGAAACATACTACGAGAAAGACACCTAACAACCATGGTATAAAATATAGATTCCAAGAGCCAGTCAACTATAGAACATCTTACCCGTATATGCAATGACTGAACAACTTACAGATTGAAGAGATGGACAAGAACTGACTAACTGAGATGACCAATATTGTAACGCAACAGAAATGCTAGCACTCAAGTTACATAAAAACAAGGTTCACAGAATAATAAACAAGTCAATATTTAACCCCATGATAGAACAAAGAGCTAATAATTATATTTATAATCATAGATACAGGTAAATAAGGATGCAAGGTAATATTAACAAGAATAACCGAACCTGTAAGTTAGACAATAGTTGATGATATATGTTTAATGAAAAACAAACAAAAAATGAAACAATAATTTACTAATAGCAAATAAGAATTTTGAGTTAAGAGGTATTATTTTGTGACAACAAATGTTATGATAAAGTTTATGTTATGTTATACCAAATATGTGTTGAGTTAATGAAAGATAATGAAACAAGATGTATTATTCAATGACTGTTGTAGAATGAAGTGTGAAGCAGCTAATTAACGTTAATAGATTTGAATTTTCTTATATGTGATCCATAGGTCAAGATAAAATTGTTATTAGATATGGAAAAAATAATTGTTTATGTAAATGTTAATAGTTAAGATTTAATTATATGTATGAATTTATGTAAAAGGGGCTATAGATGTGTACCAGTTATAAACACAGGTAGATCTGTTTACAATAAAAGGCCTAACAGCCAAAACCACTATATAACCACTCATAACATAAAGGTTAGGTACATCAATTAATAATAATTAATGAATACGATTTGAAGAGCTAGAAAAAACATTAAATTAATAATGATATATAATAAAATTTATACAAATTATGATAATACCATAATGCCATGATATCGATTAATAACATTTAATATCGAAAGTGGATTAAATATAAAAAAAGGAAAAAAACCGGCTTATATCAAAAAACCAGCAGAATATGTGTAGAAAATAATAAACCAACTATCGGTAAAGTTACATTCCAATAGGATAGCAAATTGATAAGGAATAGACAAAAAATATATGAAATAAACACTATATTCAAAACATGTGGAAGGAAGAAGTCGTGTGTTGCTAGGGACGACAGAAGAAGAGGAAGTTGTTAATTTGACAATAATTGCTTTGATGATCTGAATGTGATGAGATTAAAAAACCCAAGAATTATCTATTTAATCGGAATATTTTAAATCATCAGACACGATTATAAAACACAAAATCCTAATGACAATGTTTATGACTATCACCAGTACAGTTTAATCCAAATAACACTACAGTATGAAATCACAATAGAGAATAAATAACTGGATTATACAAGGAAGAACTTGAACTGTCCCATATCCGAAGGGAATTGATGATATACTAAACCAAATAGAAAGAATTAACAGTATCACAATTAATAATATTCACTACACCAGAAGTTATAACCTTTCAAAAACACGGAACAACACTAATTGCTTCAACCAAGAGAAGAACGTATTTGGATCCTGGCGTTGCAGAAGAAGCATCAATCGGGCTGTAAACCAATCCAAGCTGTAATTCCGAAGTGGACAGGAGAAGAATTCCATTCTATTAAATCGAAGAAAGAAAATCGTACGGCATAATTGTCCAGAACAGTAAATTTATCAATCAACCGCCTACACGATTGGCTTCGTTCTAGTCTGGTAAATTATTATTATATTAATCATACTAACTACACAACACTTTAAATTTGTAAATCTTGCATTCTTATCTATGTATTTTTAATCTTCCCCACAGTTACAAGAACCTTCACACCCTGAATTAAATTAATTACAAATTAAAACACACTATATAACTAAATTTAAATAAAGTATCAGAATAATCAACAATCGATTCATACAATCTATAGCTCAAGCGTATGTTAATTAGAACATATATTATTCAATGTTAAAGAAGTAAACAAATAAAGAACCTTTATATATTGGCAAAATCTTGTTATTTGGAGTATGGTTTAATGAGCTAGGAATAAAAAAGTAACTGAATACGTATAGAATAATTGGTTAACATAAACATTGAAATAACCTATAAGTTTCGTTGAGCCGATACTACAGCGCTTATAGCGGAATTATCTGACACCAAAGAGAGAGAGTAAAAATACAAAATTAGACAGAATTCTCTTCAAGGTATAATAGGGTTGAACGGAATTATAAAATAACTCATTAATTATTTAAGTTACAGGTACACAAACACTGATAGTTTTTAGAGAGCTAAGTTAATAATTAATTACTTACATCAATACATCCCACAACTCCAAATATCTTCGAGATTTACATAATTAAAATAATTCAAAACACATTGGCATAGGTGTATGTACAAATTGACAAACACAACAGTGGGGTTTTAAGGAGAGGAAACCCATTCCTGTACAATATACAACAGATAATATTATAAATGTATAGCACAAGATATGTTATAAAAGAATGAAAGTAACTAGACTGTTAACTGAATAGAAGCTGTGAATAAAAGCATAGTAACATGTTATGCATAGCACCCATGTAACATAAAGAAGTATTAAAATTGTCTCATAATAATAACAAATATTACTCAAATAGTCAAACAATCATGTAAGATAAGAAAAGGCAATAACTAAAGAGTTATTAGTTATCATTAATAAAACCAAACTTGAGAAAATAAGGTTAAAAGAATGTAAATTTGTATCAACCTAACATACACATTGTTGGTACAAATTTCACCTAAATTCACATCTATCAGTAGGAAAAGCCTACCTAAACCAAAATGTTTTGTGCCTTAAACCAAGAAGAACTGATAAGCTTTCTACAGGTACCAATATAAGATACCCAAAATGGATTTTAAATAAGAATTTAAGTAAATAAAGTGAACCAAAACCGACCAAAAGGGGATTCACTAAGTAAAACGTGAACAAAACCACTTTATAATACCAAATAGAAGTAAAAGGTTAATGTCTATACCACAAGTAAGGTGTAATGCCACTATTGTAATAGTATAAGAATATTATAAGAAAGGACATAATGTATTATAATCGTAATTAAGAACACCTGTCATGTGACACTAGGTGTAAATAATGTTAGTCAATGATATACACTAAGGGACAGACCAGTGTACAAAAAACACTAAACCAATTATAAAGAGACTACTATGATTAAACTATTGTAACTAAATAATAGTAGAAAGAGATAAAAGAATACCAAATAAGAATGGAAATAAGTGTACACCTCATAGTGCAAAATAGAGGTCAGAGAGAGATAACTATATAAGAATACAGCAGTTCTATAAGGAGAAATTTACCTCCAAACTTATAAATTTTGCACAATCATCTGGCGATATAAGAGCTTCTACAACAATGGACTCTGTAACAAAGAAAGAATTTTAGCTAACAGAGAAAAATAATTATCATTGCCAGTATCAACAAAAGTGCAAATTACTAAATGAAATAATTGCAATTTTATGGGAAATAATGTTATTAAACTAATTATGTACTTTATTAAGAACTTTTGTTTTCCAGCAGCTTCCAAAACTCTTTATATAAAAAATAATATAAACAAACTTATTTAGAGCTTCTAACAATACTTATCTTAAAATTATCATATGATTATACTTTCCAAAGGAAGCCCCTGATTTGAAAGCATTGACACATAATACTACTAATTAAAAATGATTCCAACTACTATGTTACTAAATTTTCTCATTTAAAATGTAAATGGGACTGTTAATAACTTTATATTGTTGTTATTAACAAGACAAAAGAATCATTAATGGCTATTTTATCACAAACTTCAAAATCTCCTATAAAGCTTGCTCAATGAAATAGGACATTCCTGATGCAGAAAATTAACTTTGCCATAACACAAATTAAATAGGCTAACACCCAAACAAAAAAATGCTTTGAAAACAAAACATTAATGAAATATGGTATGAATTAATTGTGCTACATTCAAAGCTGATTTTCTTAATTGATTTAAAGTACCTATACAAGTCTAGTTTGTCAAGTAAAGATAATTTAGGTAAACCTAACACTACATATGAAACAAACATTAAATCAAATATGCTAATGTTACAAAATTCACAAACAGAAAAAAAAAATTTTTAATTATCTATAGGCTAAATTGCTTTGATTATATTACCTTCTCCACTTCATATGTTTTCCACATCAATATCATCTGATGTCGATACTACTGATGGTGCAATAATAGTCATTTTTTCCCAGTCAATTCTGGAAAGTTCAGGAGGAACCTGAAAGATCATTACAAAACTCATACATAATTTTTCACTAAGTTAATAATTATAATAATATTAAGCTAATAATTAAGAGAATAATTTATTTTCTTAACCTAGCACAATATTTGTAGGTTAGCACTATGAATTTACAAAAAGTTAATGGATTTTGTGTAAATTTCTAAAAAAAATTAAATTTACAGCATAATCTAGTAGTTATTTTATAGTAATCTATTTTAATTTAAATGAACTCAAGTCACTATTGCTTGGTTACATCCCTGCACTGAAGATTCCTGAAAAAGATTTCTAATATAATCACACAAACTCGAAAAACAAAAACTGTTCAAATGATTAACATTGAATAATATAATCCTGATTATAAAGTTAACTAGAGTTTAAGGGGTGATTTTATACACCGAATATAAGGTAACATGAATAAATTAACACTGAACTTACTACGTTCCCAGTCAAATATGAAAGTAAAGTATGAAAATATATGTAGACATGCACTATTGGTGTAAGTTCTGGAGCTAAAGATAATTCAACTGTGACACAGAACTTAGTCTATTATACTTAACACCCAGGCCTATAAACTTTTGATCTTTTTCTAAAAGTAATTAATTTTATTTCAGAGTTAGGTTAGGCTTACAGGCTAATCCGCAGTAAGTTTAGCTAAATCAGTTATATTATCATAGGCCAGACTTAATCTAAATAAAATTATTCTGTGTAAAGGTATCAGTAACTTGATATTTATACAGAATAAGCATTTAATACAGAATACATATTTCATTTAACTGGAGTCAGTTCCCTCACAGGGTCTTTTTCAAAAATGGGTTAATTAATTTTATATTTTTAGTTGATTAGAGTTAAGGGGTGCTTTTATACACTGAATATAAATAACAATTAAAACTATATGTACCTTTTTTTGCTGTACGTCTCCTAGGCCTACTTTCACAGTCATCTGAAAAGTAAAATATGACATTTTTTAACAATACGAAGAATAAAATATGACAATTGATGTAGACATGCAAGTATCTGGAGCTAGAGACAATTTACTGTGATAAAGAACTTAGCCTATTATACTTAACACCCAAGCCTACATAACACAAACAAATTTTGATTTTTTCCTAAAAGTAATTCATTTTATTTCAGAGTTAGGTTAGGCTTACAGGCTATTCCGCTGTAAGTTAATCGGCTAATGCCCTGCTAGTTTGCTAGTTTTGTTAACATAATTAATCACTAACTAACTAAGTGTGTTTGATATTTATGTAGCATAAGGTGACGCGTATATGACAGGTTTTATTAATGCAGTAAAGGAACAAATCTAATGTAAATAGTCTTTGTATTATTTTGGAATTCAATTTTTTAAAGCAAATGATAATACCTTATGCACCTTTGTAAAGGTTTTTACTTATTGGGGATAAGTGAACTGAATTAAAACATCAAACAAATGATTTTTGTTTCACAATCAAAACAATACGCCTACTGTATTAAATTTATTATGGCAATTCTATTTACCCTAAAACACTACAATACAAAACTCCAGAATTTTTGTTTTTGTATAAATTGGCCCGCTAATAATGAAAAAATAAAATTGTATTAATTAAATTAGAATGCTAACTTGCTCAATTATTAAATTTTGGGCAGAACACAGTGCTATTAGGCATAGTTGGTTCTATAACAGATACGTGTTCGACAAAGTAATCTAGACATGAAACATAACCTAACGTATTTCTTTTATAAATTTTATGAAAAATGCTGAATTTGAAAGTATATTTAGAGTAATATAGCTGGACTGAAGAATTAAATAAAATTTGTAACTAGTTAAATACGAGCAGAGTTCAAATTAAATATATTATAGTAAGGCGTACCATCTTGTGTTAGGTAGGACCACATTTTACGAATAAAATGATTTACAAATTGGATACATTACACATATATAGGTAGGCTAGAGTAGACAAAATAATTGTCAGACTTACAGGTCTTTATATATCTATAATAAAGAAACTTTATTTAATTAAATTGCTTCAGTGCCTTACAGGGACTTTTTTTAAAAATTAGTTAATTACCCCTTGGGTAATTATGAAGATTCTCATCAATGCTGATATTGCGCTGATATATTTTTATTATATTCTTCTATGTTATATAAACACGAGAAAAATAATTTTAAACGGCGGTCGAACCTATTTACGGAGACAAAAAATTAAATTTTTACTCCCATAAGAACGCATGGCGTTAGCCTAGGTATATTGTATTAATTAAATTAGAATGCTAATTTGCTCCATTATTAAATTTTGGACAGAACACAGTGATATTATGTATAGTTGGGTCTATAACAACCGGTAGGCCTAGTGTACAACCCAAAGTAAGCGAGACATTCATACATAACCTAACAGCTAATTTCCTACAAACAACGGAGAACATACACTAAATAAATGATCATCTTACCTTTCATTATTATTCCTAGCGCCTCCAACATATTTTTACTTCGACTTGCAATCACAAACACTTCATACGAATTACAAAATTCTGTCCCACACACGTTAGAAAACTCAACGAATTACCGCACTAGACGACTAAACAGAATAAATTATGGCAGGTCCAATATTTCGTTATACCAACTAAACAGAATAAAAACACACTTTCCTCTGTAGTGTCTGTCTTTTTTACACATGTTACAAATTTTATAGAATAATTATTACGAATGCCAATATGGCCGACTAACTACCCATATTTCATTATATACATTTGTTGTACACATATATATAAAAAATATGCATAAAATTAATGGCTTGTATAAGTTAATGATTGATCTCTATTAAGTAGTGCTCAAGTTTCCAAAGTTTTAATATTATGATGTCCGTAATTAAAACATCAGAGCAGGTTTAGTGTGTATGAGGGTACACCGTGGACAAAAATTTTCAACATTTCCTATTGAGCGTTGCTTAGAGTAAAGCTGCGAATCTACAGTGTACGTTTCACGGAACAAACACGCGGAAAAGAAGGAGCGCTCCGAAGTCACTCATAGACCCTCAGCATCTTGCAGAGGGTTCATTCCCTAAAGACGAAAAGTCTGTCTATGAATCGTTCCTCTGTAAACACGTGCAGTTACACTGCCCAGCGATCCACAGGAAGCAAATCGCTATCCACGCTGGACAATTTTTCGGCTTGCACGCCATTGGTGTGGGTTTCGGCACTTTCCATTTAAAAAGCGTGCAAATGTAAGAAAATAAACATGAATGAAGCCAGAAATATAGCGAATTTTGTGTGTGTGTGTGTCCTGCCTTTTTATTGCGGTAGTCATAATAATAAAATGGAAACGTAAACATTACATAACTGAGATATGCTTGCTTGCCACGAACGATATATTTTCTCTCATACATGATTTACATTAAAATGAAAAAATTACAATTTTATTGCCTGGCAACAAAATTATTTTATCTTTAACAATTACCATTGTTTGAAAAAATTTAAATGAATTTTCAAGTACTTTACTGTTGTTAAAACGTAAAAGGTTGCAGGTAAACTACCCCTTCCCCTTAACCGATCTTCACCAAAATCAAAAGGCCTTGAGAACTCTACAATTCAGGGGCTTATGCAAAAAAAAATTATTTGATTCTGTTTGAATATGCGGCAGTTATCGTTCGTCATAGAAAAAATTACCCTTGTTAAAACATAAAATGTTGCCGGTAAACTACCCCTTTCCCTTAACCGATCTTCACCAAAAACAACAGATTTTGAGAACTCTATAACTCAGGGCTGTATGCAAATAATTATTTGATTCTGTTTGAATTTGCGGCTGTTATCGTTTGCCAAAAAAAAAAATTACCCTTGATAAAAAAACCGTTGCTGGTAAACTACCCGTTTCCCTCAACCGATCTTCACCAAAAACAATAGGTCGTGAGTACTCTACTAATCAGGGCTGTATGCAAAAAAATATTTGATTCTGTTTGAATTTGCGGCTATTATCGTTTGCCATAGAAACAAAATCTACAGACAGACACACAGATACAGACAGAGACACAGAGACAGACAGACAGACAGACACTTTTCGAAAAACGACTTTTTTTCATGTTTTGAGTGTAGTACAATCAGAATCTGCAATAATCTCGAACACGATTTTTTTTGCCATCACCATACTTCCATTTCCTTAAGGAATATGGAAGTAAAAGCATAAGAATACGTATTAATAATATGTGTACAAAAAGTGCATAATAATAATTATTACTAATCATTCGACATAAAAAGATATAGGATATATTTTTCAAATATTCTTAATGAATGATTGGATCAGTGCTACACCAAAATTACAAAATATTTACAATAAGAATGAAAATATTGAGTAAACGTCTGCTATACAGTCGCAAATTATATGTATGTCACTTTAGCCACTTTAACCCGAACAAAACAGATGCTTAGCAGAGAACATTGAATCAGTGAATACTCAAACACACACGAGAATAGTGTGACTACAGCATCTAAGATTTTGCACGTTACACCCAAGTCACTGCAGTGCACCCTTACTATCACGTATCGCCTCACAACATTACGTTCAGTACTACCTCTCCTAATGGACAGTCTACCCTCCTATTGCGACCACAGAGCAATTTGAACTTGTGTTAGTACTATGTTCAAGTTTCAAATCTACCTTACTAAATTATGTAAACAATTGCTTGCAAAAGCCGTATAACTTTAAAGACTGAAACACTTGTTGTACAGCTATAGGCCTATAATTGTTATTAATTTCTTGCTTCTAGAAATGAATACCTTTATTTGAAAACGTTTATACCACTACAAGTAAATGCTCTAATGTACAAAATCAAATCTGCAAAGTATGAAATATCACCTCACTATTTACCATATCTTAACTTTATGATAATGTTTCATATCACATCATATGATAATGTTTAATGATAATTTTTAATAGCATTTATTAATATTTCAGTAGCTTTGTATTATCATAGCTTACGAAATTAATCTGCTAATGTGTCTTCAAAACATTACCTAGTCTTTCCAAACCACAAACCTTTTGTAACCATGAATTGTGCGATACGTTGAACGCTGGAAAAGAGACAAGGGTACGACTACGGAATTAGCTGCAATGCGGAACTGGCGAATCTGATAACATCCGCATGTGTTAAAACGAGAGACAGTTTTCTTCCAGCTGTTGCATAACACATGTTACATGACTCGTTTACGTAAAAACACGTATAAACCACGTATAATGTATAATATATAAGCCTCTTAAAGAAATATTATAGGAATCTCTTAAATTTGTAAAGAAAATATAAATTTTTATCATTTTGTTACTTCATTATAGACACAGCTGTAATGGAATATTTTTCGTGTAACATACAGCAGCATTTTTTCTTTAATGTACAGCTGTGCACATGTATTCTACTTACATAGTTTATAATGTTCTAATGTTACCACATACTGCTGTAGTGTTCTAATATAAGCATTTTCTTTTACTGAATAAAGTATTTGATGCTAAATTAGTAATTAATGCCTTCAACTAAATACAAATGCCGTATAGGACTACAGTAATATAAGACGTTAATTAAAATAATGCAATAATTACGTTGCGGTACAACAATTATGTATATAGGCCTATATTTCCGCTTTCTAGTTAACCGTGGATGGTGATAAATGCAAACGATGTAAAAGTCATTATAATGAGACTGTAATTTTCCTCACTTCCAATAACAAGATAAAACTTTTCCAGACAGTAATTCTAACGTTATTGATAATACCTACGCAAATTTTAGTTTTAACGCCGGTCACACATTTCTACAAGCCCAGTAGAATTACAAATACTCCAATATCTTATACAAACTAAATTTTTTACTTACCTTTAATATAAATTTTTTCTTCGACATTTTATTGAAGTCACTGATGATAATAAGTAGTTTAAATGAAAAGTAAGTGATGATAAAAAGTAAGTGAAAAAGTACGGTTGTATGAAAAAGTACGGTTGTGTGAAAAAGTACGGTTATATTATAACTAAGTATTCAAAAAAAAAATTAAAAAGATAATAAATTGTGTCTTTTAAGGTTACAAAATAACTCAGTTTTCAATTTACACCGTACTGCTTTACTGCCCTGAAAAAAACGGTCATACGCAAAAGCATACTACTGGGGAAAAAAATAATAAAAATAATAAAAAAATAAAAATAAAAAAAAAATAAAAATGAAAAGAATTATTATTTTTTATTATTAAAAATAATAAGAGTAAAACAGATAAACTGTAATAAAGTTTATATCGGACAGACAGGTAGATCTTTAGAAAAAAAATGTATGGTCACAATTATAGTTTTAGATATAATGATGGCAAATCAAATTATGCAAATCACTTGTTAGAAAAAGACCATAGTTATAATGACAATTTTGAAATTTTACATTTATCTGATAAGGGTCCAACGCTTGATTTATTAGAAAGCCTTGAAGTTAATAAACACAAATATTTAAATATATTATTAAATGATCAGTTAGATCTAAATAGCTCGCCTCTGCTTAATTTGTATAAATAGATTTGGTTTATGTTATGTTATATGTTTGTGTAATGTGTATTAAATCTTATTGACACGAGATTACTATAGCTCTCTACACAACAGCACTTGTATTATATTTTATATTCTGTATTGTTTGTACGAAAATTAGTCAGCTTACACCATCTGATGAAGGCACTGTGCTGCCGAAACAGCTGTCATGGATTTATAATTTTAATAAATTGACGAGTGAAAATCACTAAAACTATTTTATGGTTTTATTTTTTACTATAATTTACTACTGGGGATGAAATCTTGATGTATCATAGCTGGAAATAAATAGAAACATAGGTATCAGATGAGACATGGAAATCGGCAAACGTATAACAGATGTTATCAAAAGACGGCAAATCATGAGGTTTGCCATGTTAATACGATGATGGAAATGGTGACTGATAGCCAAAAACAGTTTTAGATTAGGACCATAATCAGAATAGGAAAAGAGAAAGACGAGAGGTATGTAGAGAAAAATAAAGGCGATTGGGACAGGAAACATGAGTACAGACGTCTCTAGAAATAGAGAAGACGTTGAGAACAATGAGGTGGCCATAGCCGCACGTATCAGTTCCAGGAACAGACAGAGAAATACTGTCAAGATTAATTTAACCGACAAGTAGATCACAATGATATGAACAAACCTAATCCACTACTCCCTTATAGGCCTAATTAATTTCCACAAGAGAATATGAATTTTTTAACAGTTTGAAAATGCAAGTTTTGATTATCTATGATCTTGTGATACAGGGATTAAGGAACAGCGTCTCTTAATAAAAGTGTCTTTTATTGTATTATTAGTAAGTTTACTGCAAGCGTGTGACTAAATACTGGCATATATTTATTCTCCACTGGACGTAAGTGGTGTGGGCTAGTGTTTTCTCACGTCTACCTTGGAGCTTACAAGGTCTAACGGTGTTGTTTTTGCACGTTACCCCCTCTATAAGCCAAAACATCTGCGTAAGGACATTTAAAGCGCAAAACAACAACACACAGTCACCTGTCTGAAGTCACAACAAAACTAACACACATAAATATCCATTCATATTTACATCGGTGCGATTTAAGGTATTTAGTGTATTTAATTTACCTTAGTGTATTCAATCACATATACGACATTAAGATAGTGAATGACACTGGAGTCTATTTCAGTTGTTACACAATTAAATTTGAACTAACCGAATATAGAAAGTACACGCAGGTTTTGATAAGACAGTGTTGTTATAAGATAATTCAAAGCAAACGCGTAGAGTGATATCAAAGTCCTGTATAACATCTTCACACTGATCATTTCAATACATAACATTAAAAGTCAACGTTTTACCATTTTCGAGACTTTCAGCATACAATTGTCCCGTACAGTGTTGATACAGAGACACTAGATTGCAGTGCATTCCGAGAGTTTTATTAATACAACGGAACGCCATATTTTATTGCGTGAATTAGTTTATGAGGTCTTAAATAATGCAGCATAGTTATGAACAAAGGTCTGGTGAGAAAATAAAAAAACTTTAGCAAATTGTTGTTCATAGAATTATTCAGGAAGAATGCTCACAAATCGCTAAACAAATATATCAGGCAGGCAGATCATAGCAAGGACATGAGAGTTCCATTTTTTCCGGCCTATTTTAAACATTAATACATTCATGTTGTAACAAATTAAAAAAATTTGTAACTGTAGTTGTTTGATAAAAAAATTTTGTTTATTTTTTTTTTTAATTAATTTAATATTAATTATTTCAAAATGTTTCGTGGTGTTCCGAACTTCTTATTATTTGTTTTAAGAGAATTATATCCTTTTCTGTATTTAAAATTCTTTTACCAGTTAATAGGATTGTCTCCAGGAACAATCGATTGGTGAACTTTCCTTATTTGTAGGTTATCTTCCTTCAAAGTTGTGAAATTCTGGTAGTTAAGTCTCTATTAAAATGATATATTATGCTAGTTATAATTTAGGAATAAATTATATTCAATTTTATAATAATTAAGGAATTTCATTCACAAATAATAAAGTAATCGATTTTCTATCGATTGATTAATCGACTCTCTCAGGGTATATCAATAGATTGTACAATTATTTATTATCGGGTTCTTTAAACAGTTATTTTATATATAGTCAGAGAAAAAGGGCAAAGTATTGAAAGTATAACATTACAATATATATCAGCTTATTAATTAAAATACATATATAACATTCAATACATAATAGTAAGTATCGAACCGTGCAGATTTACAGGCAGTGTCGCTTGGAATTGTGGGAAGTCAAAAATGGCCGCTCCGTGTTCAGATGTAATTGACGAATGCACCTCGCAGATTCTGCTTCCAATAAAGGCTGCTTTTCCTATGATTTCTCGTTCCTGCAGCTGCGATTATTCCTTCTGGTGTTAGTGGAGTGTTTCTGGTTAAGTGTTCGTGGTTCACTTCGATAAAATGTGTTGTGAAGTTATATTTCACTTTAGTCTATTAGGTCGATAACTGCACTGTTCGTTTCGTTATGTGGAATTAATGGTTTCAATTGTTTAAATTATTTATTCACTTGTTTTCTGCTCTGTTTTATATTAATTTAATGTTTCTAGGTGTTCGTTTCACTGAAGTTAAAGTTTAAATGTAATTTTACAAAACTCGCATTTTTCGCAGTAGACTAGGCTTGTCGAAAGAACGCCATTTATGTCTTCACTATTAGATTATTATTTTAGCAAGAGCTCGTCTTAAGTGTACTTCACAACCTCTAATAATGAACTAACTCATTTCCTTCGTCTTCTACTAAAGCCTTAGCCAATTTAATATTAGCAATCCATTGTTTCAAAACTTTCTGGCTTCCGCTACATTTAAAATTTTTACATTATACTACTGAATATATTTTTTCTATTATTTATATTTATTAAATTCTAAATACATAATCTTCTTCTTCAGTTCATTCTGCTTGATTTGATACCAAATAAGATAGTTTTACTAAGTTTTTTATCTAAAATGCTATATTTACCTCATTTTGAAAATTGTAAGTTTTAATTTTACTTCCTGTCCTTTTCAAAATGTTTGCCATTTTATATGTTATATTAATGATTGTATTAAATTTCAGATTGACATAAAAGGTTTATCTTCCCTTAATTTCTTGTAATTTGATTAATTGGTTATCTTTTTAAATATTGTGCATTAATCTGGGACTCCCCTCTTTGAATTTTCAGTTGTTACATTTGCATTTTTAACAATAATTCTTAATATCTTTTTACAAAATCTTTCTTAATTATAGTTCCAGTTATATGACTCTATGACTGATTTACCTTATATAAATTCCATCAGTTTAACTATTTTTCTGTACTTAATTCATCAATTATAATGCTGTTTAGATTTACCATTTGGCCTAGAATTTAACTGTTTTTACATACAAAGTTTTTAAATAATACATCTTGTTTATACCCTTTCTGACTTTCTATTCTAATATAATATTGATTATTATTTCCTTATTTTAACAAAAGAACATTTAGTATATAATTCATACTATTAATTCATAACACATAATTGAAATTAACCATGGTATTTAATCTCAGACATTTTAATCTGGATTAACTATTCTTAAAACATAATAAACATTTTCAGAACAAAAGAATGGTGTTTAACTCTGAAATTTCAGTAATGAGTTATCTGAACTTATTCTAAACAAAACCTATCTGTCCTTCCATCGTTTACACTATTTCTTATGCTAGTTTCATTTTCAGTCTTAGCTGTTTTTTGTTTGATTTTTGGGGTAATGATTCTTGGTCACTTCACTTTTTATATGGCCTGCTCTTGTTTTATTTACTGTCATTCTAATGAATTTTGTATATAAAGAGTGGCAGTTATTATTTAGGAACACTTGTATTATTTGTCATAATAATACTCTATTTTATTATTATCATTGACACAATATAAACACTTTAAAGTTGTATAATTTCACAAATTACTCAGTTTATGAATTCCAATATTGACACATTAGGTTTATTTAATATGTTGCAATCATTCGTCTTCTGCCGAATGCAACAATCCGCGTATTGTACCTTGCCTGACGTCACGCCCTCCCTTTTACCAACCCTATCGCTTGCTTTGTAAAATTTCGTCAGTCTCCCATCAAACGCTGTGAGCTGAGCGGCCCGTCGCCGGACTTTCATCAAGTTTGGGAGCCTCAATAACCAAGGTAACTATGATTGTTTTTTGAGCTATCGTAAATCAATGCTAGTAGCTAATAATTTTGTGTAGGCCTATTACGTTTGTAACAAAAAAAAGAAAACTTGTAATAGATGTAAAAAGATTGTTATCCGTAACCAACCAAGATGTATCTTGTCTGTAATGTTCAGCCTCGCCTAAATTTAAATTTCAGTCAGTCAACTTGATGAAAAGACCTAAGATATGGAAGGTTGAGTGTCAGTATTCGTTATATATTTAATTTAAAGTCCTAACCTTGTAATGCTAATTTGTAATATTGTAAATTGTAACACGCACTGTATGAATCCATGCGTGCGTGTTAATCGAACGATGTGGGTATAAAAGTGTACTAAAAGATGTGAAAACTTTCAGTTCGAAACTTGGTTCAACGTTCCAGACAGAAGACACGAGAACACGAACTTCGTACAGTTTTACACGATCTTGCAGCACAGACATAGCGGTGGTTCAGACCAGGTACGGAGGAACACGCGGCCGTAGTGACCAGATACAGCAGGTCGCAAAAAGGATTTATCTGGATTGCCAAGTATCATTTTTACCTAACAACTTACGGTGCTAGTTGCTGCATAATCACGAAGCAAAAGCGAGACAAACTAGTTACTCGTCATAAGTGTCAGAAACAATTTTATAAACTTTTGCGATAGATAACAGTGTCAGAAATTTATATATAGATCACAGCGTATACGCTGTACACCATTTTGTAAACTAGCATCGATTTATGCGACACCCCCATATTTAGCTTTTAACATTTTTTATATTCAGTTTTTCAAAAAAAAATTAGCTCAGTACTGACCGTTGCTGACTGGCACATAATTAAGTAAATTTTAGAGGCTCGTAACGTTTTTGAAATAAACGGGTCGCATCCGACTCAGCTCACAGATTGATGCTTTCAACAATTTCTTTTACTCGCACCTCCTCCTTTTATATAATGATGTTAATTATAGAAACGCTTAAGAAATAAGTTGTAACACAGGAAAGGTGTCTTAAGCATTTTGATGTACTTAGATATTAATTATGTTATTTGTGTGTATGCTGAACACTTCCGGGGCCTAGCAGCGGGAAGTGTGCTACCGCAGCAGAAGTGGTAGCCGGAGCGTGGTTATTTTGGGTTTTCCTTGGTCCATGGGTTACTAGGCATTTAATTCAATTTAATGGGTTATAAGCCATAGTCATCACGAGTAATTATGTTGATCTTGTGTGTGTTGAAATTTTGTATTGTTTGTATTGCACGGTATTGGTCACGTGAAGTTTTGTATAGAATTTTGTATTGTATAGGATTATGTATTTTAAATGTTATATGTGTAGTTAAAAATTTTGTCACGAGTAGGTCTTTGCTGTAAGTTGTCGTGAAATCAGATCGTTCAAATTATTCGCTCGCGAGTAGAAAACCGCTAGGTGAACTTTGTCTGGCAGATAAGGCTGCCAGGCGAACCTGTCCGTCTTATCTGCATTCCACCGAACAGCTGCCCCTTATCGTTGCACATTGTATGTTTTGATTTTGTTATCGGTCGTAATATGGCCTTACTCAGAGACATTGATCAGCTGCGAAAGCACGACTTATTATTTGAACTAAGGGCTCGTGATGTCGTAAAAAACGGGACGGTAGGGGAACTGCGGAAATGCCTACGTAATGTAATGCATGAAGGGAAGACCCCCGACACTAAATACCTCGAGGGGTTGGACATTTCGAAGGAGTGCAGAGAATGCGACTTGATATCGGATATTTTGGATGTCGACCTTGCAAACATCGGCGAGTCCCAGTGCCGAACCGACCATCAACGGCTTACAGCCAGGTGTCGGGCTTTTGAGGGCCGGTTAAAGTTGTTAGAGTCTTGGGCGGAATCGTCGGGGGACGTAAACTCCCGGAAACATATACTCTCTATAGGGGAAAAGGTTAAGAGGGTTTTGGCGGACAGCGAGACTTGTCCCGTCGCGGAAAACGAGGTGAGCCCGCAAGAGTCAGCCCCACCAGGTGGCAGTCGTTCTTACGCTGGACCGCTTATTCAATTTAGAAGATAAGGCGGCCCCATTAGGGAGCGCCGTTCCCGGACTCGAGCGGAACCCTTTCGTGAGCGAAACAAACACCTACCCTTCGCGGTTGCCTACCAGCTGTTGTTACAGCAAGTTGCCTCACCCCGCCGAAAAAATAATCCCCGGTCTCCCTAAAGCAGACGGTTTCTGTGTGGAAACTCTGCTAGAGTTTTTTAAAATAGCTATGAGACTGAAAAGGTGCTTTCCGGTTTCGGAGGCCGGGTTTCTGGCGTTGCTTATGCCTTATTGTAACGGGGCTTTGGGCGATCGAATTGCCAAGTACCTGGCGGCCGATGACTTTGACCGTTTTCACCAGGAAGCCCTGGATTATTTCATTCTCGATCGGTTGTTTTCATCCTTAAAGCAGAAGCTGTTTTTAAGAGCCCAAGAGCGCGGAGAACCTTTGTCGACTTATATCTCCGAAATAAAAGAGGCGGCCGAGGTGCTGCGACTACCCGTGACTGAGAAGGAAGTAGTTGATAACATCGTTTCGGGGCTATCCGCCCAAACGAGAACCTGTCTCGTGTTCTGCAGCCGCCCGTCCACGTTTGCCGATCTAGACAAGATCTGCGTAGAGGTGGCGAATTTCCAATTCACCGATCGGACTACCGCGTATAGAGGCCCTGCTGTTCCCCCAGCTAATGCAGGACCGCGCGAGGACCGGAGGCGGTGTTACCATTGTAAGGAAGAAGGGCACGTGAGACTTTACTGTTCCCGTCTGAAGGCCACGAATACAAAAAACGCGTATTGAGAAACAGTACGGTCAGCAACTGTTTCTCAACCTTCTGCCCTAAGCCTGACCTGACTGGCCGTGACCGCGTTCCCTTCGAAACTGTTTTCACCCCGATTTGTTACCTGTGCAAAAAAAAGGCGCACTATATCTGGCGGTGTCGTTCGTTTGTCGGCAAGATGTCCAAAAAGAATCCCCGAAAACGTCGTCGCAAGACCAACAGAAGAATGAGCCGAATGTTGACTCAAAGAGTCACTTCTCAATACTTATATAAGGAACATCTGGGGTCCGGAAAAAACTTAGCGAGTTTGTTTAAGAACAAACTGTTTTCGCCCCAGGTGGAGGTAGTTTTTAATGATAGAACCGTGAAAGGTCTGATTGATTCCGGGTCGGTACGTACCATTATGTCGCGTCGGCTGTTCGAGAGCATTGGAGACACCCGAAGTGTCTTGAAGTGGACTAACAGTGCCGTAGTATGCAGGAGCGCCTGCAACGGCAATTTGAAGATCAATTTGGAAGCCTTGTGCCGGGTGAAAATCGACGCGTTTACCTGGAATTTCCCTATATTGGTCGCCGACAGCCTGTCTTGCGATCTCATACTCGGCGCGGATTTCATCCATCACACCCGTTTGGTGCTGGATATTCACCAGGGTGTAATATATTTTAAATTTCGCTCGAAGAATCTTATTTCTCTGTGCGACCGCCAAAACAATTCGGAAGGCTGTAGCTCTAACCTTTTAGTAAAAGAGTCCTTTGAGGTCGGGCACCTCGATCGTGAGAAGGCCGACGAAGTACTTCAGGTGTGTCGCCGTCATAAAAACGTTTTGACCGGAGAGCTGGGCCGGACGGACAGGTTGACGTACGATATAACCTTGCTGGATAACCGGCCGGTCAAGGCCCATCCCTACCAGCTCGCCCCTCCCAAAATGAAAGCCATGCGTGAGATTACGGACCAGTTGGTTAAAGAGGGCGTGATCAGGCCGAGCGTACCCTCTTATGCGAGTCCTGCGTTTTTGGTCTGCCGGCCGGATAAAAAAACCCAGGTTGGTCATCGATTATCGTAAGCTAAATAAAAATATTGAAATTGAAGCGCAGCCGCTACCGAACATCCATACCTGCTTCAAGTGGTTTTCCGGCGCGAGGTATTTCAGCGTCTTGGACCTCTCTAACGCGTATTTCCAGATCCCACTCTCCGAAAAATCGATGCCCATTACGGCTTTCGTCGTTCCATACGGGTTGTATGAGTTTTGTCGGGTCCCCTTTGGGTTGAGTACCGGCGCGCAGGTGCTTACTAGGTTGTTGGACACGGTCTTGTCTGATATAAAGTACAGGTTCGTGTTCAACTATCTTGAAGACATTATTATATATTCCAAATCCTGGGAGGCCCACGTCCGCCATGTGGACGAAGTGCTCACGAGGCTGGGGAAAGCCAAGCTCACGGTTAACCCCGAGAAGATACGTTTTGGAGTCAAGCAGATAAGCTTTTAGGGACACCTTGTGTCCGAGCAGGGCGTCAGAGTGGATCCGGATCGGACCCGCGCCATTCGGGAGTTCCCGCGTCCCAAGGACGCCATGGGCGTAGCTCGTTTCATCGGGATGGTGAATTATTTCTCCAAGTTCATCCCTAAATTTTCGGAAATCGCGGCACCCTTGAACCGGTTGAGAAGAAAAGGCGAAAAGTTCCTTTGGGGAACCGAACATCAGGACGCCTTTGTGGGCTTAAAAGAAGCCGTTACCCAGCCCCCCGTCCTGCGCATGGCAGACTTTGACAAGACATTTATCCTCCAAACCAAAGTAAGCTCTTGTGCCCTCGGCGCCGTGCTGTTGCAGGAGATCGAGGGGGTGCGTCAGCCTATCGCGTACGCCTCCCGCGTGCTTACTCCACAAGAAAGGAGAGCGTCGTCCGCTTACGAGTCCGAATGTTTAGCGGTTATATTTGGGGTGGAGAAGTTCCGGCAGTACTTGGAGCACCGAGAGTTCGTATTGGAGACTGATAATCAGGCGCTCTCGTGGCTGCTTTCACATCCGCGCCAGTTAGGCAAGTTAGGGCGCTGAATCGCCAGATTCACTTCGCTGAAGTTCGAGGTGCGCCACATCAGGGGAACGCAGAATCCCGTAACCGACGCCTTGTCTCGAATGTTTAACGTGGAAGGCGATGAGGATACGCCGGCACTGTGTGCTGGCGTCCTATCCAACTTTCCTTTAAGTTTTTCCGACCTGCATCAGCTGCAGCGCGAGGATGACGATGTAGCGAAAATACTAGAGGACGTTGAGTCAGGATCGAGCAAGGACAAATACTGTCTGTCGAAGGGGGTTTTATGTACGACAGATAGAACGGGTAAGCCTCATAAGGTTTACTTACCGAAGGCGGTAAGGGACATGGTCTTTAAGTATTTCCATAACTCCCTCATGGGAGGGCATTTGGGTTTTTTTAAAACGAAAAGTAAAATCTGCAACCAGTTCTTCTGGCCCGGTTGTCATAACGATGTGAAGCGAATGGTCCAGCGTTGCGACGTATGCCAAATGAGCAAGCCCGCCCGAAACACAAAAATAGGTTTTCTGTCATCCTCAGTGCCGAACAGAACTATGGAAAAAATTCATATTGATTACGTCGGAAAATTGCCCCGGAGTAAAAAGGGAAATCGATTTATCCTGGTAGCTGTGGACTCGTTTTCGAAGTTTTGTTGGTTGTGTCCTGTGCGCGATTCCACTTCGGCGGCTACCGTACAGGCGTTGAACACGTATGTTTTTCAGAATTTTGGCTTTCCTAAATACATAATCTCGGATAACGCTACCTGTTTCAGCTCTCATGTGTTTCTTGGAACGCTGCATTGGTACAAGATGTGTGTCTGGCGGAACGCTGCAATCGCAACCTGAAAGCTTCCCTTATAGCTTTCCATTCGGGGAAGCAGTCCTCTTAGGATGAGTCCCTGCCCTGGCTGCAAATAGCTTTTAACTCTGCAAAGCATGAATCCACTAGAAGAAGCCCGTTTGAGGTAATATTTAAATTCGCTCCGTCCACTCCCCTGACCTGCGCGTGGGATATTCAGAGCCTTTTGCCCGAGGCAGCGGAAGATACTCAGGTATAGTGTGGCAGTCGGTGAAGTCCCACTTAATGAAAGCTTACCGCCGTGCTACTAACGCGTACAATAAGGATCGTCAGGTTTGTCATTTTAAAATAGGCGATTTGGTGTGGTGCAAGACCCATCCTCTTAGTTCGGAGCGAACAAGCTTACAGCTAAAATGATGCCCCGATGGTCGGGTCCCTTCCGTATTATCGATTTCCTAACTCCGGTGACCGTGAATTTGGGACACCCGGAAACCTTGTCTCACTTAAAAAAAGGTCATGTTAGTTCCTTGAAACCCGCGTTTCATGAAGATGGCTGCCATGCCCCGGACGCCGCTGTGTCGGCATAATAAGGATTTTCCCTTGCGCATTCAGAAACTAAATTGCCACATCGCCTTCACTCCCCTTGCTGGGTGAGCGACCGGAGACTGATCAACTCCTTGTCGTTCGCTTCCGGTGTCGAAGCGTTGTTGTGTACAGGCGGCGCTTCTAAGGAGACTGAAGGCGTCCCTCGAAATTGTCCTTAGTTAGCGGCAAACGCCGTATAGAGTAATTGTAATGATCCAAGTTGGTGTATGTAATGTGTAGGGCTTATCGAAGTCGATTTCATTTGATAGTGTCCTGAATTTTCCTCGCGCGCGGGAGACCTTTTGCCGAGACACTAACCCACGGGATCCTGGTTTAGGGGATACCCATTTATGAAGTGCTTGTCTGAGATACTTCCGATTAACAATTGTTTATGCCTTGTTGTTGTTGTTGTGTTTATTGTTGTCGTTTAGTATTTATTGGAGTATGTGTTGGCTTGTATTATTGTTGTTAACGTGATAGTATTAAGTGGTTATATTTTCTGTTGGTCACGGAGTTATTGGACGGTTCGTGTCCTTATGGGAGTGTTGATTGTTAATTTGATTGCGGGTGATATCTTAATTTTACGAGAAACCTTGCGTGGTCTCTTTTGGGTGCTGTTGACGAGTTAAAACTTGGACAACCGCCGTCACTGAACTCGACGGTTGCCTTTCGGGGGGGGGGGTGGAGTCTGTTCCAATTATTCGTCTTCTGTCGAATGCAACAATCCGCGAATTGTACCTTGCCCGACGTCCTGACGTCACGCCCTCCCTTTCAACAACCCTATCGCTTGCTTTGTAAAATCTCGTCAGTCTCCCATCAAACGCTGTGAGCTGAGCGGCCCGTCGCCGGACTTTCGTCAAGTTTGGGAGCCTCAATAACCAAGGTAACTATGATTGTTTTTTGAGCTATCGTAAATCAATGCTAGTAGCTAATAATTTTGTGTATTATGTTTGTAACAAAAAAAGGAAACTTGTAATAGATGTAAAAAGATTGTTATCCGTAACCAACCAAGATGTATCTTGTCTGTAATGGTCAGCCTCGCCTAAATTTAAATTTCAGTCAGTCAACTTGATGAAAAGACCTAAGATATGTAAGGTTGAGTGTCAGTACTCGTTATATATGTAATTTAAAGTCCTAACCTTGTAATGCTAATTTGTAATATTGTAAATTGTAACACGCACTGTATGAATCCATGCGTGCGTTTTAATCGAACGATGTGGGTATAAAAGTGTACTAAACAATGTGAAAACTTTCAGTTCGAAACTTGGTTCAACGTTCCGGACCGAAGACACGAGAACACGAACTTTGTACAGTTTTACACGCTCTTCCAGCACAGACATAGCGGTGGTTCAGACCAGGTACGGAGGAACACGCGGCCGTAGTGACCAGATACAGCAGGTCGCAAAAAGGATTTATCTGGATTGCCAAGTATCATTTTTACCTAACAACTTACGGTGCTAATTGCTGCATAATCACGAAGCAAAAGTGACACAAACTAGTTACTCGTCATAAGTGTCAGAAATAATTTTATAAACTTTTACGATAGATAACAGTGTCAGAAATTTATATATAGATCACAGTGTGTACGCTGTACACCATTTTGTAAACTAGCATCGATTTATGCGACACCCCCATATTTAGCATTTAACATTTTCTATATTCAGTTTTTCAAAAAAAAAATTAGCTCAGTACTGACCGTTGCTGACTGGCACATAATTAAGTAAATTTTAGAGGCTCGTAACGTTTTTGAAATAAACGGGTCGCATCCGACTCAGCTCACAGATTGATGCTTTCAACAATTTCTTTTACTCGCACCTCCTCCTTTTATATAATGATGTTAATTATAGAAACGCTTAAGAAATAAGTTGTAACACAGGAAAGGTGTCTTAAGCATTTTAATGTACTTAGATATTAAATTATGTTATTTGTGTGTATGCTGAACACTTCCGGGGCCTAGCAGCGGGAAGTGTGCTACCGCAGCAAATATAACAAAAAAACTTGCTCTGATCCCCTTTTTATTCTTTGATTTTATTTCTAATTAGTTTTATAGTCTTTTTAAAATCAAGAAATCTACTTATAGAAGATAATGAAGGTTTGTTTTTTGCATTATATAATTTATTCACATTGGTTCACTTTCAGTTCTACTTTATATACTTTTGGTTTATATCTATTTTACATGGTTTTCTAAATTTGGGATTTTGCTATACTTTCAGTTGTTATTATTTTTATTACTTTCTTTTGAGGTTTTTTTATGGGTTTCTTATAAGAGCACTCCTTCTTCTTGTGGATGTTGTCTTGTTTGGGTGTCTTCCTTACTTACTCCTATCCTACCTGGGTATTACTTTACTTTATTTTTAGTATTGAAGTTTATTTTGATTACTCATCACTCATTGTAATATTGGTTTTAATGAAACTCTTACTTCAATCTATGATTGTGCTTTACGGTGGTTCTTAATTAATTTTTTATGTTGCTTCCTTGGATTTAAAATGTTTTTATTTTATTTTATGATCTTTCTACCATTCAGAACTATGGGCATTATCTGTCATTCTACAATATGTACTCTTTTGCTAAAAAAAACTGTCAATTATTTATCATGATTATATGTACGGTACTTTACTTTTGCAATAAGACACATTAACAGTGAACCTCAGCCTTATATTACATTGTTATAATTACCAATATAAATTACTATAAATAAATACCATAAATTATAATAATATATAGTAGTATAAAGTCATATAACATAAATTACCGTATATTACATTGTATTTAAGGAGAAAATTTCGTATTTCTTTCTTCTTTTTCAAACAGTTTTATTAACTATTATTGTTACGGTAAACAATTTTTGAATTTTTCAATAATTCAGCTGTAGATATTACCAATTAAAGCAAGATCACGTTTATGCTACATCTAATTGCTACAACCCAGTGGACTCGACTTAGCGCGAATTCATGTAGCCTTCTTCGGTTGGTAATGCCCTATAATAATTTATATATATATATATATATATATATATATATATATAAAAATGATATATTATATATATAATAATGCCCTATATATATATATATATATATATATATTGTAAAAGAATCGTTTGTGGGGTTTTTATAACGATGTCTTTCACCCTTGGTAATTGTCTTTATAACAGACGTTTATGTGTGTGACGAGCGATTTTATGTCACTCGTTGTATTCGCCGTATTCGTAATATAACTGTATAATTGTGGGTTTATTATTGGGTATTAATTGATTAATTACCTTTGTGAAAACTAATCGTGTGTAGCGGGCCGGTTTATACCTTTTCTCAATACTTACTGGCTAACCGTATCTCTCGTCGTTCAATTCAAATCTTACCGCCTCGCCACTTGATTGGCTCACGCTGTCTTGCAGTGTCAACTTCGCTAACTGTAGTATGGTGATGGTTTGTTTTAATATTTCTTTATATTACCTTGTTTTATAAGAATCAAACATACAGCAGTTGAGGAACATTAAAATTTATTGAACCGTTCTTTATTTTACCCGTTCAATTACAGTTACTGAATAATACATATATTTATGTTAATACCGGCGTTTACAAATTGCTCGGTTGGCAATGGCCTCGCTTGGCTTGCTCAGTCGTACGTAAAGAAAACGTTATGGCGTATATATCTTGTTTACAAATATTATTTTTTCTCTCAGGGAATAGGTCCTTTTGACAACAGAAGTTGGATTATCGGCTAATAAATGCACAAAATCATAACATTCCTTAAAACTAAATACACAATAGTTGATATAAAACTAAAATATACAATGTAAGTTATTGGCAATGAGAATTAGAATAGGTTTGGTTAAATTCTTGTCAGCAAGTTATGTTTTTTAAAAATTATTATAATTTAATATCAAAGTTTATTGATTAATTAAGTTTTATTCAGAGTGATATATTGATTAAATTCAGTTATTGAGTCAAATTTGTGATCAGTAAAGTGAAAATATATTTAGTTCGTTATTATGGATAATTGGAAATTTATTTTGAAGTGAAGTTGTTATTTTATACTCATCGATTTCTTGACGTGGCTTCTCCGATGATCGTCTTCTTCTTCAAGAAACCTCTAGTAGTCCTCTCTTCTTTGAATTGTCCGAAATACCCGTTCAAATGGTTCCAATTCGAAGTTCGGCTTCCATCAGTTCTCGTAGATGTTCGATGTCCTCAGGTTGAGTTAGGTAAATCCACTTCTTCCTTCTGGATAGGTCGTCTATTACGTTAATTTGAAGTATTCGTATTTTTTACAATGATTTTTATGGTTTAATTATTTTAATAGTCATTCATCTCATCAGTTGTAGTTTGGAAAGCTTCTCCTATACTTCTTCTTTCAAAATTTATTAAATTTTAAAGTTTTTAAAGTTAATTTTAGATCGAGAGCTTCATACATCTGCCCTCCGCGTTAGTCAAAAATGAAGTAAATAGAATTCCAACGGTATTTTATGTAATAAGCGTCAGTTGCTATGGTTACCTACCGAATTATGCTATTTCTCATTGGTCAATATCTTATGACATTGTTATATTCTAACGTTTTATTTTGGTTTAAATTTATAAAATAACTTCAAATTATGATTTCTTTCTTATATTAGTAGTAACATCAATTATATGAACACCATTGTTCTTCTTTTTTGTTAAGGATTATTTTGATATCCTTCATGATTACTTTTGTATAGTTAATAACATTTTCCTTATTTTCTTATTCATATTTCTTATGTAGTTATTTTTAAACTGGATATTAGTTATACATTTTTTTACTAGATACACTTACTTAACTGCTTAAACAATTGATATACTTTAATTGATATTGGGTTATTGTTTTCCTTTTAAACTTACAAAGTTCTTTCACTAAATGTTAGGCCTATAGCCTAGACTTCCCCATACTACTATTTAACATTCTTTATAACTCATTAGCTTTATATATTGGTACATTAAACAATTTTTTATAGAAACAGTTAATAAAACATTGGTGCTTCTAACCACACCTCTTATTATAAAAACAAACATTTTCTTACCAGGCTCAAACCTGAAATTCAACTTCTAACTGTTTTTTGTTTTCTTATTTCTATCTTGCTTATTTTATAAGTTAATAAATTCTATGGTTTCTTTTAAAACAATAACGAAACTCTTATAATACTAATTTTAAACAGTACCTTACACCATATATCTCACTTACTAATTCCTTCACTAAAATACAGTGTCTGTCTTTCTTATCTTCCACTCTAATAACTTAATTTTCATCTTATTTTATATTCATCCTTACTTACTATTATTGAAGTTACTAATGGTACAATTAGTTCATCCTTATGTGATAACAGAAAGTTCTATTCAAAGGCTGTTTAGCTATTCTATTACAGTCTGCTTCTTAAGTACTTTATACTGTACACTCACTGCACTTTTCCCTTCCTAGAAGGTTTCTTTATTTATTAACACTTCACATTTTCATAATATGCTATTTACATAGCTTGTCACCTCCTACTTATATTTATTCACTTTTTTATCTCATTCACTTGATATTACTCACACTGTTTGTCTACTTATTTTAATATCACTGTGTGGTTATTGGTCGTGAATAATTATTTTATTTTCAATTCACATTGATCACTTTTTGTTATTAATTATTGCCTTTATTTGGCTCAAAGTATTTTTTACTTGCATTGACTATGTTTATCATTATTAAGTTATTTTTAGCTTCCTGCCTTATATTTATAAGTACATGTTTCTTCTTCTTTCATATAATATACATAATATCTCTATCTTACTTGTTATTGTTTACCTGGTTACATCTTATTTTGCCCTAACTGTTTTAGTGCATTGTTTCACATATATTTATTAGTCATATTTTGGGGGTTACAAATGTTGTTGTTATATTCTTGGTTACATTTGGTTTCTTGTTCCTTCTTTCTTGTTCCATTCTATTTTTCTTGTTTTTCTCCAATCTATTGGGTCAAGTCATTGTCAGTTCCTTAGTCAATTGTCATTTCGTAATTTGGTCATTAATCTTTGAGTTATAAGTTTTTTGACATTTCTTCCTACCTTCAGCTTTTTTTTTTTTGTTAATCATTAGTGTATTTTCACTATCTTATGTCATGTTACAATATATATATATATGTATATATATATATATATATTCGTATTGGCGGGGATCCCACAGCTACTGCCGCATCCCGCATCTCAGTTTCCATATCAACTTATTATATGTATCTTCATTATTCAGATTCTTTTCTTCCATACTCCTTTCGATCCATTTTAATCTACGTCTGCCTCTTTTTCTTCTGTTGCTAGGTCTGTATTTGAACACACTCACAGGTATTCTTTCATCACTCATTCTCATTAGGTGTCCATACCAGGAAAGCTGTTTACTTTTTATATCTTCTATTACAATTTCTTTTCTATTTGTTCTTTCCCTCATTACGTCATTCCTTACACGTTCCAGACGAGAAACTCTGGAAGCTCGTCTAAGATAGTCCATTTCTACAACTTCAAACTTCCTGCGGTTCTTTCCCTTGATTGTCCACCATTCTGACCCATAGGTGGTAATTGGTTCAACAATGGCTTTATAAATATTGATCTTTGTCGGTAGCCCGATTTTGGTGGACCATAAAAGTGAGTTTAATTGGCGTATGGTCTTTTTTCCTAAATCTAATCCATGTCTTATATCTTCATCACATATTCCATCATCGCTAATTATACTTCCTAAAAATTTATACTTTTCACATTTCTTAATTGAAGTATTATCTGATAACTGAAGATCCGATGTTCAACTTCCTGTGGCTAAATACTCTGTTTTTTTAAGTTTATGTTTAATCCCCATCGATCATAGTCTTCTACTATTTTTCTCATCATATAAGTGATATCTTCTTCATCACTGGCTATCACCATTTGATCATCTGCGAATAAAAGAGTGTATAAACACTTCTCTTCTAATTCTATTCACATTCTGCTGCACTTGTCTTTAAATAAAGTGGGAGAAAAACAACATCCTTGTTTCAGTCCCTTACTAATATTAAACGACTCGGACACTTCTCGTCCTATTTTCACTCTGGCTTGAACGTTTTTGTAGATATTATATACACTTCCTACGTATATGGGGTTAATTCAACTATTTTCTAAAGTTTCAAATAATTTGGCTAGTGGGACATTGTCATAAGCCTTTTCGAGGTCTATAAATACCAAATCCGTTTCTAAATTCCTTTCAATTACTTGTCGCAACCTAAATATGTTGTCGACACAGGATCTTCCCGCTCTAAATCCACTCAGTTCTTCCACATTACCAATTTCTCCTTCAATTTTGTTTTTTAGGATTCGACCATACAGCCTTCCTATTGAACGAGTTACACTAATCGCCCTGTAGTTATTACAATCTTGATTATTCTCTTTTTTATATATAGAACTTACCAAATAGATGTTAAAATCTTGTGGTATTCCTTCTCCTTTAATCACTAACTTACTAAAAATATTTGTTGATAGTTCCCACAAAATACTTGGTCCATATTTCAACAATTTAATAGGAATGCCTCCCGGTCCAGTGGATTTATTGTTCTTCATTGCTTTAACTGTATTTTCTACCTCCCTTGATGAAATGAGTTCCACACTCTCTCTTTCTTCCTCTCTTATTCGTTATATAATTTGTTTATATTGTTACAACACAAAAAGCCACCCCAATACCAGGGAAAAACTATATGAATCAACTATATCAAACTAATGAAAATAAAATGACTATGACGCGACAAATGACTATGACCCAACACAAGTGACTGACCCAATAAAAGAAAATAAAATGAGAAGGTTGTAACATGACAGATATAAGCATAATATTGAATGGCAATTGATCATTAGAATATAAAATTATAATATTTAAATTTGGAAGAAAGCATTAAGTTTAATATAAATAGATTAATTCATAGCAACTGTGGAAAGAAATCATTATTATAAAGAAAATACAAGTTCAAATAAAAGGAGTTACTAGTGATGAGTCATCCAAGACCAGTCTCATAACCAAAGGTTTTCAAGGTATAACCCAGGAAGGTAAAAAAGAAAATAATAAGGCAGTACTGAATATGACCTAACCCACAACGAGGAAGAATAAATAGAAGAGAAACCCTAAAATAAGCCAAGATCAAACAACACAGGTGGTGTATTTCTGAAATCAAGAAGAAGATGGAGAAGATCCCAAGAAACCTGATGGCAACAAGAAGAAGATGGAGAAGATACCAGTCCCAGAAGGCAGGAGAAAAGAAGACTGAAGAAAGAAGAAGAGGGCAGCATCCTGAAGAAGATGTCATGCTCTTATAAAAGACACCCAAATCGCTATATCCCCAAAATAAATATCTAAAAATAAAAGTATAACGAAATAAAAACCACATGTATATAAATTTAAGAGAGAGGAGTGTATAAAGTAAAAGTTTCCTGTGAACTAAGATGAAACAATAATATAGTACCCATGGAACAAATCTCCATTGAAAAAACGCTAACCAATTTATTATGTTAATAAGACTATACGACCATTTAGCATTAACATGATATATAAGTGCAAAGTGAACCAGTGATAGTTTTGGGTATTATAAAAAATGAACCTTATGTTTCATTCTTGGCAATCACAAACATTGGATGCAATGAAATATGCATTTTTCAATGACTTAAAATGTGTACTGTGACAATATGTTGTTCATAAGACATGAATCTGTTTAAAATAACATTTTTGTTTTACATCAAAAAAGAAAGACAGATGTCATAATACTTTTTGAACAATTCATACTGTTTATTTGTTAATGACAGGGTGCAATTTCCCAAAGACAATGTATAAAAGACGGTATAAAAACTGTAGAATCCTACTTATAATAATAGTTAGAAATAAGAATATAAATATAAGGTTTTTATGTATATAGTATAAGAATGTTTAAAAATGTTTTAGATATAAGGCCATTTGTTTGGGTCTGAAACAACTAACATCAGAACTATAAAAATAGTTACCACTTGTAAATAGTAGAGAGTAATTAAGATGTTAGTTAGTACAAAACCTTTGTTGTAAACTATATTTCCATGTTGGAAATGGGAATTTTGTTGCAAAATGTCTGATTTGAAGACAACCATTTATTTAAAAAAAATATTCTTTATTTGTTTTAACTATTATTTGTATTGTAACCAATACTAATTGTTTTGGTGTAATTTGAAAACATGTTTAATTTATAATACTATATGTAAAAGTCAGAGAGGGTATCACACATCATATATTGTTTGTAAAATATTTTGTAAGAAAAATTGTTAAAAAATCATAGGCCAAAAGAATGGAAACCAAACTTCATCAAAACAGAGAAATTAATCATTTAAATGCGAATAAACAAAAGGGGTTTAGACAAAATAAACTTGAGATCATGCCATATAATTGCACATACCATTTAGAGAGGTTTTAATAAATATATTCAGAATTATAAATAAAAATGAAAATGACTAAACTCAGAAATTTGGACATGGGAGTCATATATTTCAGAATAATGTTTCAGAATACAACTAATTCAATTAATTACCAGAAAATAAGGGAATATGAACCTTTTAGTACAATATAGGATTATTAATATTAAATATAACTGATAAAATGGCTGAATTTATATAATGACAGGAAGTAAATTTTGATGTTTTGACTTATCAGAGTATACCAAACTGAAAGTGAAATTACTATTTTTTGGACAGAAAACACTATAAAATGGCATTATTTAATCTGAAAATAAGCTGAATGAACTGAAAGATTAATTTAAATAACATCTAGTGAATAAAATTGACAAATAACCAAAGTTTAGGCATTCATATAGTGAAAATGTAAAAGTGTACACAGGATGTGAAAAATATTTGAACAATGTTAAGGATAATATTATATGGGCTAAGAGTTTAATTGAAACTGAAGGAAACAGTTAGTTGATTATTAGTTTTTGAACGGTTAACATGACATACGTTTGGTAACGTGCATAACCTAACCTATAATAGACATACAAAGCGAGTGTATAGTACGTTATTGTGAAATCGCGAGTGACTTGTGGAATACTTCTAAAAACTATCATATTATAACAGAAACAATCAAGAAACACTCCATAAACACAGAACAATACATATCTACTCTGAAAAACACCACAAAACACAAGAAAACTGTGTAATACATTAACCCAAATTAGTGATGGAATCGGGGAAAGTGTTTGAACTAATAATTATACGGATACACTAAATACAACTCAGAAACAGTACACTAGACACTACACAACATTTTACAAGAGATTCGCAGACATCAGAACAGGAATACTACAGGAAAATCTTTTATTTGGAACGTCCAATATACGAATGACATCTTACTAACTTCACGGCAGCCATTTGCAATATTGGTCATCATTGCCAGAACCCCGCCTTCTAGTTCGACACAGCTGTTGGGTGAAAACAATTCTTATATTTACAAATTATTATTCAATGTCTGTGTTTATTAATAACTATTAATTTGATTGTAACGTTATACTTTTTAAATATTAGCCCGATTTCTCTGACTTTGATAATAACTGGCTGTTTAAAGAACCCTATATAATTTTTATATCATATACTTGTAATTTTTTTTCGATATCCTGAGAATCGATACTAATCGATAAGAGTCAATATTGCTATTACTTAATAAAAAACATTAATACTTTTCAATACTTAATAGTTCTTTATTTCTTCAATAATACTAATTACCAATAATATAATTCTAATTGATAATCTACAAGGACTTTACCACCCGTAAGTGAAGATAACCTAAAAAATAAAAAGGTAAACAAGTATCGATTGGTTTGAAGACAGTCTTATGAGTGGTGATAGATTATTTAAAATATACTAAAACTTTAACAAAAATTTTCAGAAGAGCATTACACTGTTTAAAACTTCACAGCCCTATATTAATTAATTGATCCTAATTAATTAATTAATAAAATTTAAAAAATTTTTTTAATAATTAATTTTTTTATAAACATAATTTTTTTTTAGTTTCCTTCAAAACAATAAATTTTGTTTTGAAACTTTCGGCGAAGCTGAACATATATATTCCTTCATCAACTTTACGCTACTCGACCGATCTTGCTACCATTGGGACTCGACCAGCTGGGAAACTTAAGGAAGTGTTTCAGGCCAGTAAGACGTCGAGAGCCACACCAAATACACACCAATTAAACATATTATATTACAATTTACTTATTTTATTACAAATTGGCAAGTCCAAACAGTGGGGCTTGATTACATAGGAGTCTAACATACTTCACAATCTATTATTATATCATCTAAACACTTTACAATTTTTATTATTTTATTACAAATTGGCGCACAACTTTAGGGGCTTTAATTAGCGATTGGAAGGCCAGTACATTCTGCCCAATCACTAGTTGGAGCTAGGCAACAGCTACAAAGCCAGAGAATTTCAAGGGAAAATGCAACGACGTGCAACATCTAAGAAACGGGCGGCGGAGGCCGAGAAAGAAATAGAAGTTGACATGGACAACAAGGAGGCGACGCCAGTAGAGGCGGAAGAGGTATTACCACCGGTGTTGTCCAAACAAGCCGAACAACCGGAGGCACCCACACAGACAGGGGTAGTCAATGTTCCAGAAAAGGAGAGACCGTTGCAAACAGAGGACATGACAAACCAAGAAATGTTCAGGCGGATGATGCAGGCAATGAATGAAAATAATAAGAACCTAGAGTCCAAGATGGAGGATAATAACAAGAAGATAGACGAAAATAGTAAGAAAATGGGGAGTGATAACCAGTCCTTGAAAGAAGAATTAAGTGGGATGAACAAGAACATGGAAGGGCTGAAGGAAGACAACCAGTCCCTGGGTAAGAAGATTGATGAAACCAATAAGAAGATGGAAGAGGAGATGGAAGAAAACAGCAAGAAGATGGAAGAGAAGATGGAAGAAAACAGCAAGAAGATGGAAGAAGAGATGGGGAAGAAGTTAGAAGAATTGAAGGAAGACAACCAATTGTTCAAGGAAGAATTCAAGTCGACCAAAGAAGAATTGATTAATAAAATTGAAAATACTAATCAGAAAATCGATGAAACCAGGAAGAAGATAGAGAAGAACAACCGACAATTGAAGGAAGAGTTGAAAGAAGATAACAAGAAGTTGGAAGAGAAGATGGGGGAGAAGTTGGAAGAATTGAGAGAGGACAATCAAATTCTAAGAGAAGAGTTAAGGGAGGTAAATCAGGAGAATTTGGACAAACTGGACGAAAGGATGGAATTGTTGCGAGAAGAACTGAATAAAGAAATCACTGTTAACAAAAAAGCGATGAATAAAAAGATGGAAGAAGAAAATATAATGGTCAATCGACAGATTCGAGAGATTGATGGAAAGTGCAACCAGACCGAAAAGGAGGTCCATGAGTTTAAAGAAGTGGTGAACATCAAGTTCACAAATATTGAAGAACATAGTCGTAGGAAGGTAGAAGAACAGAGGAAGGCAAATCAAGAAGAATTCGGAAAAGTACGCAACCAAGTCACAGAGCGATGTAATGATATACAAGAGACCATGGCCAATATCACCGGTCAGGTGCGACAAAGCCGAGAGGAGATGGAAGCGATTAGAAACAGACCGACTCATTTCACCGGATTGCCCGTCAACGAAAGCCGAGAGTGGCTCAACTTCCGGCAATACAAACGCAAGCCGATGGAGTTCCTGGCTAGGGTAGAAGAATATTTAACCAAGCATAAAATTACTCAATGGAGCCATAGCAGGGAGATATTCGACGAGTCTTTCCGAGACATAACAGATAATTGGTGGATGGCCAATCGGAGTGAAATTTCCGACTACCAACAGTTCCGGAAAATGTTTAAGACAAAATACTGGTCTGAGACCACCCAGAACTTGATCCGTGACAATATTTGTAATGGAAGATACAGGTCACAATTAGGTAGCAGTATGACGGCATATTTCTTGGGGAAGGTGTGTATGGCAAAACACCTTGAGCCAGCAATACCAGAAGAATGTTTAGTGAATAAGATATCTTATCACTATGATGAGGACATTATCAGGGCCCGGAGAGGTAGTCAGATCAAGACGATCCAAGGAATGACCGAGTTATTGGAGGGATACGAGAACGAAGAGTATTATCGGCAGAGCAGAAAGAGAAATGAGAGACCAGAAGCAAGGCCGACTACCTACCCCAATAACGGCAATAACCATGCAAGTAACCGGAACCAGCCCAGTAATTACGACGGCCCTAACAACCAGCCGCGTAATAACCAGTTTAACGGAAATTTTAACGGCGTGAGGAATAACAACCCCTACCCAAATAATAGAAACCACTTTTATCAACAAAATAATAATGTTCCATACAGTCAGAGAAATCCATATCCCAACAATAATGGTGACAGACCTTACCCACCTAACCGAAATTACTATAATAATAATATTAGTAATAATAATAATAGCAATAGTAATAACCGAGTGTCGCGCCCTAGGGTAAATTTTATAAGAGCAGAAGATCGCGGACCCAGGAGATATTATCAACCGAGGAGGAGCAGCTTCCACGGCGCCGACCGAAGATGGAGGAGTGCGGAACGAGACGGCCCAAGATACGAACAGGAAAGACGAAGTACCAGCCTGGAAGATCTTGGCAGACAACAGAACAGGGCGTTAAACATCAACCAGAGTACAGAACGTCAGGAAACAAACCAGAGTTTCCCGAACGATGCCTCGGTCAATAATAATATAAACAATGACCAGAATACTTTAAACGAGAGGAGGTAGTAATCAACAACGATGACCCGTTACTGCTTATACTTCCTGGGTTAGAAAAGGATGATTTGCGACAAGAAAACCAGCATAAAAACATCACTATTATATGTAACCATTATCTGAAAGACATACGAACTGAACTTTTGGAAGAGAACAAGAAGAGTCTCAGCAACAGTAATAATGAGATAATTTATATAACAGCGGAGGTGGAAGGAGTTCCCGCTAAAATAATGATAGACACAGGAGCTAATATTTCAATAATAAACTCAAATGAGTTGGAGAGAATACAATGTACATGTGGAAAAACTTTGCCAATGTTACCAGTCAACAACATTGTGTTGGTAGGTGCAACTGGCCGCCAGAATAAAACCATTAGGAAGCAAGTTTCCTTAAGTGTCGTTAGCCGTGATATAGCTTTAGACATGGAATTTTTAATCGCCACTGGATTACCATTTGACATCTTAGTCGGTTGCGATATTCTTCGTAGATATTCGGCAGTAATCGATCTTAATTTAAATAGAGTATCACTTTTCCCAGACGGAGTAACATGGACCGCAGATCTGGTAGGAAGCACAACTATACTTCCCAGCCCAATACATCAACAACTTCGGAAAATTAATATTATAAGAAACAGCCCTCTTTCTAAACCCATAATATACAATAATGGAGGAGAGGATTTATGGTCAGTTAAGATCCAAGAAATACGGAATTTCCAGTGCGGAAGCGATAATAAGAAAATACCAACACATCTGGCTGATCGTCTAATCGCTATATATGAGAAATACAAGGCGGTGTTTTCTGATGAACCAGGGAAGGTAAAAAACTACCAGTGCCAACTTCGTTTTAAAGAAAACGTAGAGTTTAACCGGAGGTCATATCCAATAGCGCAGTCGCTCAAAGAAGCCGTGAGAACAGAGATAAACAAGATGATAGAAAACGACATCATTGAGATTAGTCAATCACCTTACACTAGTCCAATTATTGCTGTTCCGAAGAAAGACGGACAAGTCCGGCTCTGTTTAGATGCGCGTGAGTTGAACAAGACAATTGTGAATGACAGAACATCTCCCGGTGAAATAGAAGAGATTTTAAAACGTTTTCATGGTACTAGATTTATTAGCACCTGGGATACGGTCTGTGGTTATTGGCAGGTAGAGCTGCATCCACAAAGCCGCCAGTATGTAGCGTTCATTTTCGAAGGGCGCAATTACCAGTTCAAGAGACTGCCCTTCGGACTTGTCAATTCTGTCGCCATATTTGTGGCATGCATGGACCAGAAGCGCTCCAATTTACCACCGTCTATGTTGACGATTTACTAATTACATCCGGAACCTGGGAGGAGCACTGTTACAGAGTGGAATTTGTACTAAACAAACTAGCGCAGAACAACATAACACTGAAGTTGGAGAAATCCAAGTTCATAGCGCGCGAGGTACAATTCTTAGGCTTCAACCTAGACGACCGAGGTATTACCCCATCAGCAGAAAAAGTGGAGGCAATTCAGAGGTTCCCGCAACCAAGAAACAGGAAACAATTGCAATCTTTCCTCGGACTCTGTAACTATTACAGGAAGTTTCAGAGCCGATATTCCGAGTTGACCGCCAAGTTTCAACCACAGTTATCTGCCAAAAACAAATGGACTTGGGGTGAAGATCAAGATATTACATTCCGCTTGATAAAAGAGAAGTTTCTGGAGAGTGTCATACTTCGTCACCCAGATTTTAAGAAACCGTTCTTTCTAAACTGTGACGCTAGCGATCTAAGCTTAGGAACGACATTATACCAGGAAGATGAGGAGGGACAACATCTGGTAATAAGCTTCGCTAGTCGCACACTGAACCAGTGCGAAAAGAACTACAGTGTGACAGAAAAGGAATTGTTGAGCGTGGTGTTCGCATGCAGCAAGTTCCGGACGTACATTCTCGGATATCAAGTCACGGTACGAACTGATCATAAATCCATCTCGTTCCTTCGTAGGTGCAAATTGAGTCACGGCCGATTGGCTAGGTGGGTACTCGCCCTACAAGAATATGACCTGAAATGGGAATACATTCCAGGAAAGAAGAACGTGGTAGCGGATGTGTTGTCACGTATAAATCTGGAAGATCAGACTTTCGAGGGAGAGAAGGAGAGCTTAGTAAAAATTTATAACATATTCACGACAAGAGCCGATTTACAAGCTTTGTTAATAAATATCCGAATCCATCAGCAGTCTGATCCTAAGCTGAAAAACATTGTGAGTCGTTTGGAAGCCAATGATGAAACCATATCTAAATACTACCACCTTAACAAGGGAATTTTATTCATAAAAACCGCCTTAGACGATGAGACGTGGAAGGTGATAATCCCACACCAAATCGAAAAAGAGGTCATCATCGATTACCATGTCAGGTATGGTCACATGGGAGCGTTAAAAGTGATACAAGCTCTAGAGGAAAATTGTAAGATCAAGAATATCAACCGCAAGGTGAGAACATACATCAAGTCCTGTAAGATCTGCCAATGTGCAAAAGTAAACAATGAAAAGACAGAGGGTATCATGATACCGATAACTTCCAACGCAAAACTGGAAAAAGTGTTTTTGGATATCTGCGGGCCATTTCCCCGTAGTGGTGGTCGACACAGATATAAATACTTGGTAATTATAATGGATCACTACACCAAGTATATAAAGCTATATCCGGTTAATCGGGCAACAACAGCAAAGGTTTTGGCGGTGATTATTGATTTGTATATCCCAGAGATCGGTAGACCATCTTCTATTATTACCGACCATGGTACACAGTTTAAGGGGAGGAGATGGCGAGACACGTTATTAGCACTTGGGGTCAAAACATATAAGACATCAGTCTACCACCCAAGTAGCAATCCGGCTGAGAGAGTACTAAGAGAAGTGGGTAGGATATTGCGCACGTACTGTCACAACCAACAGAAAAAGTGGCAAGAGTACCTAGCAGCGACAGAAACATTCCTAAATTACGCCCACCATCCAGCTATAGGAATTCCACCGTACTCAGCCATGTATGAGAAGCCGACTCCCCGAGACATTGAACAAATCATTGAATTTCCAACGAACAATAATAGGAAATTCAACCAATTGAAGTTTTACAATAAGGTAGCAGAAGATCAGGAAAAACGGCAAGCCAAATACCAGAAGGCAATAGGGCGAATTGTAACATATAAAGAGGGTGAAAAAGTCCTCCTAAAAAATAGAGAGCTGCCTAGCACTTTAGAAGGCATAACCAAAAAACTACTATTACTATATACTGGCCCATATGTTGTGGTAAATGATAAGCATAACAATACATATGAGTTGAAGGAAATCGTTTCAGGAAAAATCAAAGGAGTGTACAATCAAACTTCTATGAAGAAATATTATGAAGAATGAGTTGTGAGTTTTAGAATTTTGAATATATATTTTTTTTAAAATTCAAAAATAATGTAAGTACATCTTACAACCTAATATTTTGAGAAGAACATTCTGGAGAATTAAAAGAATTTTTTAATTTAATTTTTTAAAAAAAATTCGAAAATAATGTAAGTACACCTTGCAACCTAATATTTTGAGAAGAACATTTTGGAGAATTATAAGAAGAAGGAATTTAGAATTTTTATTTAAAAAATTCTAAAATAATGTAAGTACATCTTACAACCTAATATTTTGAAAAGAACATTCTGGAGAATTATAAGAAGAAGGAATTTAGAATTTATATTTAAAAAATTCTAAAATACGTAAGAACAACTTACAACCTGATAATTTAGAACAAAACTTTATGGAAGAAAGAGAAAGAGAGAGAATTTTGAATTTATTTATAAAAATTTAAAATTGAGTAAGTACATCTTACTACAACCTGATAATTTAGAACAAAACTTTATGGAAGAAAGAGAAAGAGAGAGAATTTTGAACTTAATTACAAAAAATTTAAAAATGAAGTAAGACCAACTTACTATAACTAAGTTTATGAGAAAACTTTATGGTAAATAATTAAGAAGAATTTGATTTTGGAAAAATACCAAAACATTCAGAAATAATAGTAAGATAACAGTACTATAAACAATTCTGAATGAAACAATTCTGGGAATAAATGAATTAAACAGAATTTGAATGTTGATAGAACGTCAGTACTTTGAAACAAGATAAGATCAACATATTACAAGGATTTATGAGAAATATTTTTCAATTAAATAAAAGGAATAGTTTGAATTTTACATTAAAACTAACCAAGTTCCAAAAAATAATTATGTGTCAATTATGATTGAATTGAGAAGAAAATAAAGTGGTTAATTCAGAAAAGAGAATTAACGTTAATCCAGAATAAATGCTAGACATTCACAATAGAATTTGAAGGAGTAGAGAAGAATAACAAAAAAGAGTGTAATATGCAAGAGAAGAAAAAATTTGGAAGCAAAGAGACTAATTACCTATGAAACGATAATGAAAACAGTTAATTAAGAGCAAAGAAGAACAACTCATACCAAACATATGGAGAAGATGATTTTGAACCAATGATAATAATAAGACCTATATGAAATGCAAAGAGAAGAAATACCACATGAAATATGATATAAATGAATTAATGTTAATGAATGCGAAGGTGGATTAATAACTTTCTAAGAGAAAGGAAAGAACCAAAATGTTTAAATAAAATGATCAATATAACAACCTGTATATCTAATGTAAAGAAACAATGTTAAAAAATTAAATATAATATATTAAGACCATTCAAATAATGAATACGAAAGACTATTTATAAAGACCATGCTAATACTATGAATAACCAGAAGAAAATATAAAGAGAATTCAGATGGAGAAGAAAGAGAGTTACACTGTAAACAGTAACCAAAATTATTAAAAGAAAGGTTTTCAACCATAATTAAATTAAATATATCAGACAAGTTAAGAGTTTTGAAAAAATATATATGTAATGAGTATAATAATGATTATGAAGATTTATTAAGATAGAAAATGTGAGATAATCTGAGAGACTACGAAGTGGAGAATCCAAAGATATTTTTATTAGTCGAAAATGAGACTACTTTTTATTTATTTATTCGATGACTGACTGAAGATAATTCCAGCAGCATTATGTTTTTTGAGCAGGGATGGATATGCCTCTGTACTCAATTTATAGAAGTGGTGTATGGCCAGCAGAGAAGTAGCGTACAGTGCCCCTCTGATCTGCCCCAGCCCACGTGATAGGGAATGTTAGGGAATTAATATCCCAAGGATACAACACGAAGTTGATATAGAAAGAAAATGTATTACAATTATAATATATCTCAGAAGACACTAACTATCCGAAATGGATCAGTAGTAAAACAAATAATTATATATATAAAATTAATTAAACTCTAATTATAAAAAAGTCGATATAAAAATGGAGAAGAAAATGAATTATAAGAAATGATGAAATTATCATAAGAAATTATTTCATCCATAAACATGTCTGAAATAATTACTTCTGGAGGGGAGCAATCTGTAACATGACAGATATAAGCATAATATTGAATGGCAATTGATCATTAGAATATAAAATTATAATATTTAAATTTGGAAGAAAGCATTAAGTTTAATATAAATAGATTAATTCATAGCAACTGTGGAAAGAAATCATTATTATAAAGAAAATACAAGTTCAAATAAAAGGAGTTACTAGTGATGAGTCATCCAAGACCAGTCTCATAACCAAAGGTTTTCAAGGTATAACCCAGGAAGGTAAAAAAGAAAATAATAAGGCAGTACTGAATATGACCTAACCCACAACGAGGAAGAATAAATAGAAGAGAAACCCTAAAATAAGCCAAGATCAAACAACACAGGTGGTGTATTTCTGAAATCAAGAAGAAGATGGAGAAGATCCCAAGAAACCTGATGGCAACAAGAAGAAGATGGAGAAGATACCAGTCCCAGAAGGCAGGAGAAAAGAAGACTGAAGAAAGAAGAAGAGGGCAGCATCCTGAAGAAGATGTCATGCTCTTATAAAAGACACCCAAATCGCTATATCCCCAAAATAAATATCTAAAAATAAAAGTATAACGAAATAAAAACCACATGTATATAAATTTAAGAGAGAGGAGTGTATAAAGTAAAAGTTTCCTGTGAACTAAGATGAAACAATAATATAGTACCCATGGAACAAATCTCCATTGAAAAAACGCTAACCAATTTATTATGTTAATAAGACTATACGACCATTTAGCATTAACATGATATATAAGTGCAAAGTGAACCAGTGATAGTTTTGGGTATTATAAAAAATGAACCTTGTGTTTCATTCTTGGCAATCACAAACATTGGATGCAATGAAATATGCATTTTTCAATGACTTAAAATGTGTACTGTGACAATATGTTGTTCATAAGACATGAATCTGTTTAAAATAACATTTTTGTTTTACATCAAAAAAGAAAGACAGATGTCATAATACTTTTTGAACAATTCATACTGTTTATTTGTTAATGACAGGGTGCAATTCCCCAAAGACAATGTATAAAAGACGGTATAAAAACTGTAGAATCCTACTTATAATAATAGTTAGAAATAAGAATATAAATATAAGGTTTTTATGTATATAGTATAAGAATGTTTAAAAATGTTTTAGATATAAGGCCATTTGTTTGGGTCTGAAACAACTAACATCAGAACTATAAAAATAGTTACCACTTGTAAATAGTAGAGAGTAATTAAGATGTTAGTTAGTACAAAGCCTTTGTTGTAAACTATATTTCCATGTTGGAAATGGGAATTTTGTTGCAAAATGTCTGATTTGAAGACAACCATTTATTTAAAAAAAATATTCTTTATTTGTTTTAACTATTATTTGTATTGTAACCAATACTAATTGTTTTGGTGTAATTTGAAAACATGTTTAATTTATAATACTATATGTAAAAGTCAGAGAGGGTATCACACATCATATATTGTTTGTAAAATATTTTGTAAGAAAAATTGTTAAAAAATCATAGGCCAAAAGAATGGAAACCAAACTTCATCAAAACAGAGAAATTAATCATTTAAATGCGAATAAACAAAAGGGGTTTAGACAAAATAAACTTGAGATCATGCCATATAATTGCACATACCATTTAGAGAGGTTTTAATAAATATATTCAGAATTATAAATAAAAATGAAAATGACTAAACTCAGAAATTTGGACATGGGAGTCATATATTTCAGAATAATGTTTCAGAATACAACTAATTCAATTAATTACCAGAAAATAAGGGAATATGAACCTTTTAATACAATATAGGATTATTAATATTAAATATAACTGATAAAATGGCTGAATTTATATAATGACAGGAAGTAAATTTTGATGTTTTGACTTATCAGAGTATACCAAACTGAAAGTGAAATTACTATTTTTTGGACAGAAAACACTATAAAATGGCATTATTTAATCTGAAAATAAGCTGAATGAACTGAAAGATTAATTTAAATAACATCTAGTGAATAAAATTGACAAATAACCAAAGTTTAGGCATTCATATAGTGAAAATGTAAAAGTGTACACAGGATGTGAAAAATATTTGAACAATGTTAAGGATAATATTATATGGGCTAAGAGTTTAATTGAAACTGAAGGAAACAGTTAGTTGATTATTAGTTTTTGAACGGTTAACATGACATACGTTTGGTAACGTGCATAACCTAACCTATAATAGACATACAAAGCGAGTGTATAGTACGTTATTGTGAAATCGCGAGTGACTTGTGAAATACTTCTAAAAACTATCATATTATAACAGAAACAATCAAGAAACACTCCATAAACACAGAACAATACATATCTACTCTGAAAAACACCACAAAACACAAGAAAACTGTGTAATACATTAACCCAAATTAGTGATGGAATCGGGGAAAGTGTTTGAACTAATAATTATACGGATACACTAAATACAACTCAGAAACAGTACACTAGACACTACACAACATTTTACAAGAGATTCGCAGACATCAGAACAGGAATACTACAGGAAAATCTTTTATTTGGAACGTCCAATATACGTATGACATCTTACTAACTTCACGGCAGCCATTTGCAATATTGGTCATCATTGCCAGAACCCCGCCTTCTAGTTCGACACAGCTGTTGGGTGAAAACAATTATTATATTTACAAATTATTATTCAATGTCTGTGTTTATTAATAACTATTAATTTGATTGTAACGTTATACTTTTTAAATATTAGCCCGATTTCTCTGACTTTGATAATAACTGGCTGTTTAAAGAACCCTATATAATTTTTATATCATATACTTGTAATTTTTTTTCGATATCCTGAGAATCGATACTAATCGATAAGAGTCAATATTGCTATTACTTAATAAAAAACATTAATACTTTTCAATACTTAATAGTTCTTTATTTCTTCAATAATACTAATTACCAATAATATAATTCTAATTGATAATCTACAAGGACTTTACCACCCGTAAGTGAAGATAACCTAAAAAATAAAAAGGTAAACAAGTATCGATTGGTTTGAAGACAGTCTTATGAGTGGTGATAGATTATTTAAAATATACTAAAACTTTAACAAAAATTTTCAGAAGAGCATTACACTGTTTAAAACTTCACAGCCCTATATTAATTAATTGATCCTAATTAATTAATTAATAAAATTTAAAAAATTTTTTTAATAATTAATTTTTTTATAAACATAATTTTTTTTTAGTTTCCTTCAAAACAATAAATTTTGTTTTGAAACTTTCGGCGAAGCTGAACATATATGTTCCTTCATCAACTTTACGCTACTCGACCGATCTTGCTACCATTGGGACTCGACCAGCTGGGAAACTTAAGGAAGTGTTTCAGGCCAGTAAGACGTCGAGAGCCACACCTAATACACACCAATTAAACATATTATATTACAATTTACTTATTTTATTACAAATTGGCAAGTCCAAACAGTGGGGCTTGATTACATAGGAGTCTAACATACTTCACAATCTATTATTATATCATCTAAACACTTTACAATTTTTATTATTTTATTACAAATTGGCGCACAACTTTAGGGGCTTTAATTAGCGATTGGAAGGCCAGTACATTCTGCCCAATCACTAGTTGGAGCTAGGCAACAGCTACAAAGCCAGAGAATTTCAAGGGAAAATGCAACGACGTGCAACATCTAAGAAACGGGCGGCGGAGGCCGAGAAAGAAATAGAAGTTGACATGGACGACAAGGAGGCGACGCCAGTAGAGGCGGAAGAGGTATTACCACCGGTGTTGTCCAAACAAGCCGAACAACCGGAGGCACCCACACAGACAGGGGTAGTCAATGTTCCAGAAAAGGAGAGACCGTTGCAAACAGAGGACATGACAAACCAAGAAATGTTCAGGCGGATGATGCAGGCAATGAATGAAAATAATAAGAACCTAGAGTCCAAGATGGAGGATAATAACAAGAAGATAGACGAAAATAGTAAGAAAATGGGGAGTGATAACCAGTCCTTGAAAGAAGAATTAAGTGGGATGAACAAGAACATGGAAGGGCTGAAGGAAGACAACCAGTCCCTGGGTAAGAAGATTGATGAAACCAATAAGAAGATGGAAGAGAAGATGGAAGAAAACAGCAAGAAGATGGAAGAGAAGATGGAAGAAAACAGCAAGAAGATGGAAGAAGAGATGGGGAAGAAGTTAGAAGAATTGAAGGAAGACAACCAATTGTTCAAGGAAGAATTCAAGTCGACCAAAGAAGAATTGATTAATAAAATTGAAAATACTAATCAGAAAATCGATGAAACCAGGAAGAAGATAGAGAAGAACAACCGACAATTGAAGGAAGAGTTGAAAGAAGATAACAAGAAGTTGGAAGAGAAGATGGGGGAGAAGTTGGAAGAATTGAGAGAGGACAATCAAATTCTAAGAGAAGAGTTAAGGGAGGTAAATCAGGAGAATTTGGACAAACTGGACGAAAGGATGGAATTGTTGCGAGAAGAACTGAATAAAGAAATCACTGTTAACAAAAAAGCGATGAATAAAAAGATGGAAGAAGAAAATATAATGGTCAATCGACAGATTCGAGAGATTGATGGAAAGTGCAACCAGACCGAAAAGGAGGTCCATAAGTTTAAAGAAGTGGTGAACATCAAGTTCACAAATATTGAAGAACATAGTCGTAGGAAGGTAGAAGAACAGAGGAAGGCAAATCAAGAAGAATTCGGAAAAGTACGCAACCAAGTCACAGAGCGATGTAATGATATACAAGAGACCATGGCCAATATCACCGGTCAGGTGCGACAAAGCCGAGAGGAGATGGAAGCGATTAGAAACAGACCGACTCATTTCACCGGATTGCCCGTCAACGAAAGCCGAGAGTGGCTCAACTTCCGGCAATACAAACGCAAGCCGATGGAGTTCCTGGCTAGGGTAGAAGAATATTTAACCAAGCATAAAATTACTCAATGGAGCCATAGCAGGGAGATATTCGACGAGTCTTTCCGAGACATAACAGATAATTGGTGGATGGCCAATCGGAGTGAAATTTCCGACTACCAACAGTTCCGGAAAATGTTTAAGACAAAATACTGGTCTGAGACCACCCAGAACTTGATCCGTGACAATATTTGTAATGGAAGATACAGGTCACAATTAGGTAGCAGTATGACGGCATATTTCTTGGGGAAGGTGTGTATGGCAAAACACCTTGAGCCAGCAATACCAGAAGAATGTTTAGTGAATAAGATATCTTATCACTATGATGAGGACATTATCAGGGCCCGGAGAGGTAGTCAGATCAAGACGATCCAAGGAATGACCGAGTTATTGGAGGGATACGAGAACGAAGAGTATTATCGGCAGAGCAGAAAGAGAAATGAGAGACCAGAAGCAAGGCCGACTACCTACCCCAATAACGGCAATAACCATGCAAGTAACCGGAACCAGCCCAGTAATTACGACGGCCCTAACAACCAGCCGCGTAATAACCAGTTTAACGGAAATTTTAACGGCGTGAGGAATAACAACCCCTACCCAAATAATAGAAACCACTTTTATCAACAAAATAATAATGTTCCATACAGTCAGAGAAATCCATATCCCAACAATAATGGTGACAGACCTTACCCACCTAACCGAAATTACTATAATAATAATATTAGTAATAATAATAATAGCAATAGTAATAACCGAGTGTCGCGCCCTAGGGTAAATTTTATAAGAGCAGAAGATCGCGGACCCAGGAGATATTATCAACCGAGGAGGAGCAGCTTCCACGGCGCCGACCGAAGATGGAGGAGTGCGGAACGAGACGGCCCAAGATACGAACAGGAAAGACGAAGTACCAGCCTGGAAGATCTTGGCAGACAACAGAACAGGGCGTTAAACATCAACCAGAGTACAGAACGTCAGGAAACAAACCAGAGTTTCCCGAACGATGCCTCGGTCAATAATAATATAAACAATGACCAGAATACTTTAAACGAGAGGAGGTAGTAATCAACAACGATGACCCGTTACTGCTTATACTTCCTGGGTTAGAAAAGGATGATTTGCGACAAGAAAACCAGCATAAAAACATCACTATTATATGTAACCATTATCTGAAAGACATACGAACTGAACTTTTGGAAGAGAACAAGAAGAGTCTCAGCAACAGTAATAATGAGATAATTTATATAACAGCGGAGGTGGAAGGAGTTCCCGCTAAAATAATGATAGACACAGGAGCTAATATTTCAATAATAAACTCAAATGAGTTGGAGAGAATACAATGTACATGTGGAAAAACTTTGCCAATGTTACCAGTCAACAACATTGTGTTGGTAGGTGCAACTGGCCGCCAGAATAAAACCATTAGGAAGCAAGTTTCCTTAAGTGTCGTTAGCCGTGATATAGCTTTAGACATGGAATTTTTAATCGCCACTGGATTACCATTTGACATCTTAGTCGGTTGCGATATTCTTCGTAGATATTCGGCAGTAATCGATCTTAATTTAAATAGAGTATCACTTTTCCCAGACGGAGTAACATGGACCGCAGATCTGGTAGGAAGCACAACTATACTTCCCAGCCCAATACATCAACAACTTCGGAAAATTAATATTATAAGAAACAGCCCTCTTTCTAAACCCATAATATACAATAATGGAGGAGAGGATTTATGGTCAGTTAAGATCCAAGAAATACGGAATTTCCAGTGCGGAAGCGATAATAAGAAAATACCAACACATCTGGCTGATCGTCTAATCGCTATATATGAGAAATACAAGGCGGTGTTTTCTGATGAACCAGGGAAGGTAAAAAACTACCAGTGCCAACTTCGTTTTAAAGAAAACGTAGAGTTTAACCGGAGGTCATATCCAATAGCGCAGTCGCTCAAAGAAGCCGTGAGAACAGAGATAAACAAGATGATAGAAAACGACATCATTGAGATTAGTCAATCACCTTACACTAGTCCAATTATTGCTGTTCCGAAGAAAGACGGACAAGTCCGGCTCTGTTTAGATGCGCGTGAGTTGAACAAGACAATTGTGAATGACAGAACATCTCCCGGTGAAATAGAAGAGATTTTAAAACGTTTTCATGGTACTAGATTTATTAGCACCTGGGATACGGTCTGTGGTTATTGGCAGGTAGAGCTGCATCCACAAAGCCGCCAGTATGTAGCGTTCATTTTCGAAGGGCGCAATTACCAGTTCAAGAGACTGCCCTTCGGACTTGTCAATTCTGTCGCCATATTTGTGGCATGCATGGACCAGAAGCGCTCCAATTTACCACCGTCTATGTTGACGATTTACTAATTACATCCGGAACCTGGGAGGAGCACTGTTACAGAGTGGAATTTGTACTAAACAAACTAGCGCAGAACAACATAACACTGAAGTTGGAGAAATCCAAGTTCATAGCGCGCGAGGTACAATTCTTAGGCTTCAACCTAGACGACCGAGGTATTACCCCATCAGCAGAAAAAGTGGAGGCAATTCAGAGGTTCCCGCAACCAAGAAACAGGAAACAATTGCAATCTTTCCTCGGACTCTGTAACTATTACAGGAAGTTTCAGAGCCGATATTCCGAGTTGACCGCCAAGTTTCAACCACAGTTATCTGCCAAAAACAAATGGACTTGGGGTGAAGATCAAGATATTACATTCCGCTTGATAAAAGAGAAGTTTCTGGAGAGTGTCATACTTCGTCACCCAGATTTTAAGAAACCGTTCTTTCTAAACTGTGACGCTAGCGATCTAAGCTTAGGAACGACATTATACCAGGAAGATGAGGAGGGACAACATCTGGTAATAAGCTTCGCTAGTCGCACACTGAACCAGTGCGAAAAGAACTACAGTGTGACAGAAAAGGAATTGTTGAGCGTGGTGTTCGCATGCAGCAAGTTCCGGACGTACATTCTCGGATATCAAGTCACGGTACGAACTGATCATAAATCCATCTCGTTCCTTCGTAGGTGCAAATTGAGTCACGGCCGATTGGCTAGGTGGGTACTCGCCCTACAAGAATATGACCTGAAATGGGAATACATTCCAGGAAAGAAGAACGTGGTAGCGGATGTGTTGTCACGTATAAATCTGGAAGATCAGACTTTCGAGGGAGAGAAGAAGAGCTTAGTAAAAATTTATAACATATTCACGACAAGAGCCGATTTACAAGCTTTGTTAATAAATATCCGAATCCATCAGCAGTCTGATCCTAAGCTGAAAAACATTGTGAGTCGTTTGGAAGCCAATGATGAAACCATATCTAAATACTACCACCTTAACAAGGGAATTTTATTCATAAAAACCGCCTTAGACGATGAGACGTGGAAGGTGATAATCCCACACCAAATCGAAAAAGAGGTCATCATCGATTACCATGTCAGGTATGGTCACATGGGAGCGTTAAAAGTGATACAAGCTCTAGAGGAAAATTGTAAGATCAAGAATATCAACCGCAAGGTGAGAACATACATCAAGTCCTGTAAGATCTGCCAATGTGTAAAAGTAAACAATGAAAAGACAGAGGGTATCATGATACCGATAACTTCCAACGCAAAACTGGAAAAAGTGTTTTTGGATATCTGCGGGCCATTTCCCCGTAGTGGTGGTCGACACAGATATAAATACTTGGTAATTATAATGGATCACTACACCAAGTATATAAAGCTATATCCGGTTAATCGGGCAACAACAGCAAAGGTTTTGGCGGTGATTATTGATTTGTATATCCCAGAGATCGGTAGACCATCTTCTATTATTACCGACCATGGTACACAGTTTAAGGGGAGGAGATGGCGAGACACGTTATTAGCACTTGGGGTCAAAACATATAAGACATCAGTCTACCACCCAAGTAGCAATCCGGCTGAGAGAGTACTAAGAGAAGTGGGTAGGATATTGCGCACGTACTGTCACAACCAACAGAAAAAGTGGCAAGAGTACCTAGCAGCGACAGAAACATTCCTAAATTACGCCCACCATCCAGCTATAGGAATTCCACCGTACTCAGCCATGTATGAGAAGCCGACTCCCCGAGACATTGAACAAATCATTGAATTTCCAACGAACAATAATAGGAAATTCAACCAATTGAAGTTTTACAATAAGGTAGCAGAAGATCAGGAAAAACGGCAAGCCAAATACCAGAAGGCAATAGGGCGAATTGTAACATATAAAGAGGGTGAAAAAGTCCTCCTAAAAAATAGAGAGCTGCCTAGCACTTTAGAAGGCATAACCAAAAAACTACTATTACTATATACTGGCCCATATGTTGTGGTAAATGATAAGCATAACAATACATATGAGTTGAAGGAAATCGTTTCAGGAAAAATCAAAGGAGTGTACAATCAAGCTTCTATGAAGAAATATTATGAAGAATGAGTTGTGAGTTTTAGAATTTTGAATATATATTTTTTTTAAAATTCAAAAATAATGTAAGTACATCTTACAACCTAATATTTTGAGAAGAACATTCTGGAGAATTAAAAGAATTTTTTAATTTAATTTTTAAAAAAAAATTCGAAAATAATGTAAGTACACCTTGCAACCTAATATTTTGAGAAGAACATTTTGGAGAATTATAAGAAGAAGGAATTTAGAATTTTTATTTAAAAAATTCTAAAATAATGTAAGTACATCTTACAACCTAATATTTTGAAAAGAACATTCTGGAGAATTATAAGAAGAAGGAATTTAGAATTTATATTTAAAAAATTCTAAAATACGTAAGAACAACTTACAACCTGATAATTTAGAACAAAACTTTATGAAAGAAAGAGAAAGAGAGAGAATTTTGAATTTATTTATAAAAATTTAAAATTGAGTAAGTACATCTTACTACAACCTGATAATTTAGAACAAAACTTTATGGAAGAAAGAGAAAGAGAGAGAATTTTGAACTTAATTACAAAAAATTTAAAAATGAAGTAAGACCAACTTACTATAACTAAGTTTATGAGAAAACTTTATGGTAAATAATTAAGAAGAATTTGATTTTGGAAAAATACCAAAACATTCAGAAATAATAGTAAGATAACAGTACTATAAACAATTCTGAATGAAACAATTCTGGGAATAAATGAATTAAACAGAATTTGAATGTTGATAGAACGTCAGTACTTTGAAACAAGATAAGATCAACATATTACAAGGATTTATGAGAAATATTTTTCAATTAAATAAAAGGAATAGTTTGAATTTTACATTAAAACTAACCAAGTTCCAAAAAATAATTATGTGTCAATTATGATTGAATTGAGAAGAAAATAAAGTGGTTAATTCAGAAAAGAGAATTAACGTTAATCCAGAATAAATGCTAGACATTCACAATAGAATTTGAAGGAGTAGAGAAGAATAACAAAAAAGAGTGTAATATGCAAGAGAAGAAAAAATTTGGAAGCAAAGAGACTAATTACCTATGAAACGATAATGAAAACAGTTAATTAAGAGCAAAGAAGAACAACTCATACCAAACATATGGAGAAGATGATTTTGAACCAATGATAATAATAAGACCTATATGAAATGCAAAGAGAAGAAATACCACATGAAATATGATATAAATGAATTAATGTTAATGAATGCGAAGGTGGATTAATAACTTTCTAAGAGAAAGGAAAGAACCAAAATGTTTAAATAAAATGATCAATATAACAACCTGTATATCTAATGTAAAGAAACAATGTTAAAAAATTAAATATAATATATTAAGACCATTCAAATAATGAATACGAAAGACTATTTATAAAGACCATGCTAATACTATGAATAACCAGAAGAAAATATAAAGAGAATTCAGATGGAGAAGAAAGAGAGTTACACTGTAAACAGTAACCAAAATTATTAAAAGAAAGGTTTTCAACCATAATTAAATTAAATATATCAGACAAGTTAAGAGTTTTGAAAAAATATATATGTAATGAGTATAATAATGATTATGAAGATTTATTAAGATAGAAAATGTGAGATAATCTGAGAGACTACGAAGTGGAGAATCCAAAGATATTTTTATTAGTCGAAAATGAGACTACTTTTTATTTATTTATTCGATGACTGACTGAAGATAATTCCAGCAGCATTATGTTTTTTGAGCAGGGATGGATATGCCTCTGTACTCAATTTATAGAAGTGGTGTATGGCCAGCAGAGAAGTAGCGTACAGTGCCCCTCTGATCTGCCCCAGCCCACGTGATAGGGAATGTTAGGGAATTAATATCCCAAGGATACAACACGAAGTTGATATAGAAAGAAAATGTATTACAATTATAATATATCTCAGAAGACACTAACTATCCGAAATGGATCAGTAGTAAAACAAATAATTATATATATAAAATTAATTAAACTCTAATTATAAAAAAGTCGATATAAAAATGGAGAAGAAAATGAATTATAAGAAATGATGAAATTATCATAAGAAATTATTTCATCCATAAACATGTCTGAAATAATTACTTCTGGAGGGGAGCAATCTGTAACATGACAGATATAAGCATAATATTGAATGGCAATTGATCATTAGAATATAAAATTATAATATTTAAATTTGGAAGAAAGCATTAAGTTTAATATAAATAGATTAATTCATAGCAACTGTGGAAAGAAATCATTATTATAAAGAAAATACAAGTTCAAATAAAAGGAGTTACTAGTGATGAGTCATCCAAGACCAGTCTCATAACCAAAGGTTTTCAAGGTATAACCCAGGAAGGTAAAAAAGAAAATAATAAGGCAGTACTGAATATGACCTAACCCACAACGAGGAAGAATAAATAGAAGAGAAACCCTAAAATAAGCCAAGATCAAACAACACAGGTGGTGTATTTCTGAAATCAAGAAGAAGATGGAGAAGATCCCAAGAAACCTGATGGCAACAAGAAGAAGATGGAGAAGATACCAGTCCCAGAAGGCAGGAGAAAAGAAGACTGAAGAAAGAAGAAGAGGGCAGCATCCTGAAGAAGATGTCATGCTCTTATAAAAGACACCCAAATCGCTATATCCCCAAAATAAATATCTAAAAATAAAAGTATAACGAAATAAAAACCACATGTATATAAATTTAAGAGAGAAGAGTGTATAAAGTAAAAGTTTCCTGTGAACTAAGATGAAACAATAATATAGTACCCATGGAACAAATCTCCATTGAAAAAACGCTAACCAATTTATTATGTTAATAAGACTATACGACCATTTAGCATTAACATGATATATAAGTGCAAAGTGAACCAGTGATAGTTTTGGGTATTATAAAAAATGAACCTTGTGTTTCATTCTTGGCAATCACAAACATTGGATGCAATGAAATATGCATTTTTCAATGACTTAAAATGTGTACTGTGACAATATGTTGTTCATAAGACATGAATCTGTTTAAAATAACATTTTTGTTTTACATCAAAAAAGAAAGACAGATGTCATAATACTTTTTGAACAATTCATACTGTTTATTTGTTAATGACAGGGTGCAATTTCCCAAAGACAATGTATAAAAGACGGTATAAAAACTGTAGAATCCTACTTATAATAATAGTTAGAAATAAGAATATAAATATAAGGTTTTTATGTATATAGTATAAGAATGTTTAAAAATGTTTTAGATATAAGGCCATTTGTTTGGGTCTGAAACAACTAACATCAGAACTATAAAAATAGTTACCACTTGTAAATAGTAGAGAGTAATTAAGATGTTAGTTAGTACAAAACCTTTGTTGTAAACTATATTTCCATGTTGGAAATGGGAATTTTGTTGCAAAATGTCTGATTTGAAGACAACCATTTATTTAAAAAAAATATTCTTTATTTGTTTTAACTATTATTTGTATTGTAACCAATACTAATTGTTTTGGTGTAATTTGAAAACATGTTTAATTTATAATACTATATGTAAAAGTCAGAGAGGGTATCACACATCATATATTGTTTGTAAAATATTTTGTAAGAAAAATTGTTAAAAAATCATAGGCCAAAAGAATGGAAACCAAACTTCATCAAAACAGAGAAATTAATCATTTAAATGCGAATAAACAAAAGGGGTTTAGACAAAATAAACTTGAGATCATGCCATATAATTGCACATACCATTTAGAGAGGTTTTAATAAATATATTCAGAATTATAAATAAAAATGAAAATGACTAAACTCAGAAATTTGGACATGGGAGTCATATATTTCAGAATAATGTTTCAGAATACAACTAATTCAATTAATTACCAGAAAATAAGGGAATATGAACCTTTTAGTACAATATAGGATTATTAATATTAAATATAACTGATAAAATGGCTGAATTTATATAATGACAGGAAGTAAATTTTGATGTTTTGACTTATCAGAGTATACCAAACTGAAAGTGAAATTACTATTTTTTGGACAGAAAACACTATAAAATGGCATTATTTAATCTGAAAATAAGCTGAATGAACTGAAAGATTAATTTAAATAACATCTAGTGAATAAAATTGACAAATAACCAAAGTTTAGGCATTCATATAGTGAAAATGTAAAAGTGTACACAGGATGTGAAAAATATTTGAACAATGTTAAGGATAATATTTTATGGGCTAAGAGTTTAATTGAAACTGAAGGAAACAGTTAGTTGATTATTAGTTTTTGAACGGTTAACATGACATACGTTTGGTAACGTGCATAACCTAACCTATAATAGACATACAAAGCGAGTGTATAGTACGTTATTGTGAAATCGCGAGTGACTTGTGGAATACTTCTAAAAACTATCATATTATAACAGAAACAATCACGAAACACTCCATAAACACAGAACAATACATATCTACTCTGAAAAACACCACAAAACACAAGAAAACTGTGTAATACATTAACCCAAATTAGTGATGGAATCGGGGAAAGTGTTTGAACTAATAATTATACGGATACACTAAATACAACTCAGAAACAGTACACTAGACACTACACAACATTTTACAAGAGATTCGCAGACATCAGAACAGGAATACTACAGGAAAATCTTTTATTTGGAACGTCCAATATACGAATGACATCTTACTAACTTCACGGCAGCCATTTGCAATATTGGTCATCATTGCCAGAACCCCGCCTTCTAGTTCGACACAGCTGTTGGGTGAAAACAATTATTATATTTACAAATTATTATTCAATGTCTGTGTTTATTAATAACTATTAATTTGATTGTAACGTTATACTTTTTAAATATTAGCCCGATTTCTCTGACTTTGATAATAACTGGCTGTTTAAAGAACCCTATATAATTTTTATATCATATACTTGTAATTTTTTTTCGATATCCTGAGAATAGATACTAATCGATAAGAGTCAATATTGCTATTACTTAATTAAAAACATTAATACTTTTCAATACTTAATAGTTCTTTATTTCTTCAATAATACTAATTACCAATAATATAATTCTAATTGATAATCTACAAGGACTTTACCACCCGTAAGTGAAGATAACCTAAAAAATAAAAAGGTAAACAAGTATCGATTGGTTTGAAGACAGTCTTATGAGTGGTGATAGATTATTTAAAATATACTAAAACTTTAACAAAAATTTTCAGAAGAGCATTACACTGTTTAAAACTTCACAGCCCTATATTAATTAATTGATCCTAATTAATTAATTAATAAAATTTAAAATTTTTTTTTAATAATTATTTTTTTTTATAAACATAATTTTTTTTTAGTTTCCTTCAAAACAATAAATTTTGTTTTGAAACTTTCGGCGAAGCTGAACATATATATTCCTTCATCAACTTTACGCTACTCGACCGATCTTGCTACCATTGGGACTCGACCAGCTGGGAAACTTAAGGAAGTGTTTCAGGCCAGTAAGACGTCGAGAGCCACACCAAATACACACCAATTAAACATATTATATTACAATTTACTTATTTTATTACAAATTGGCAAGTCCAAACAGTGGGGCTTGATTACATAGGAGTCTAACATACTTCACAATCTATTATTATATCATCTAAACACTTTACAATTTTCATTATTTTATTACAAGGTATACGAAAAAGACACAAACAAATAAGGAAGAAAATAAAATGAGAAAGTATAAACTCAAATGATGATGAAAAAGGCACAAACAAATAACAAATGTAAATGACAAGTATTAAAATCAAATAAAATAATCTCAATTAAAGTACACTAACCAGAGAAATAGATATTGTATGTTATGAATAACTCTAGGATGATAAGTGAATCAGAACTTGAAAATTGTTAAAATACTAACTAATAATTGTGAATAAAATAATTAAAACCCAGAAGTGAGAGATAGGTAGGAAGTGATAGTGATTAAGTGAGTAAAAGAAATCAATATTAGGGTATAACCACTAGTAACACTAAAGTACAGTAAAAAAGTGCAAAGTGCCAGTGTAACCCAAAATAAATAGAAAACACAACATATAGGTAAAGACACCCAAAACCAGTGAATAAGACTATAGTTTAAGGGTGAAAAATATCAAAAAATAAGAGTAACCAGAATAATGTTATTAAGTGATAGTAGATTAGGAATACAATGGTATTCAGGATAAAAATCCCATAATGATTAAGAATGTTATTGTTACAATGGTTAAGTAGTAAAAAATATAGAGTAAATGTTAAAAGAAGAATAAACTAAATAATGTGAGTGCAAAATAAATAAAACATCCTATGTTAATAAAAATGTTCAAAGGGATAATTAGCAAGATAAAATAAATGGTGTTATAATGTTATTCACCAAGATAGTTGTTTGTTCAATTAAGTTTATAAGAAGGAATATTGCTGAAAAAAGTAAACAGACCATAAACCTAATTTTCGTGTTATGTTTTATAAGTAATATTAAATGATAGACAAGTTATAAAAAATGGCAATATAGATAAGTAAGGAGATAAAATTTTACAAACATAATAATAATCTTTAGAGTAAAGCCAGAAAAAGAAATTAGAGAATAACAGACAGGCAAAAATTTTGTAAATTAATAAGAACATACAATTATTGTAAAACAGCCCAAATTAATTCTAAAGGTAAACAAGTCATAAGTGACACCAAGCAAAACATATGTAAATGAAAAATAATCTTTAATTTACGTAAAATAAGAAAATATAGCCAAATACTACTTAGGACTATAAAATGCCTAACTGTATAAATTCAAAATAAACAAATTATAAGAAACTAACTATTGTATTAGAAAATCCAGGGCAAGTAACTTATTAAGTACAATTAGTAAACCATATTAAGATGTCAAAGTTAGATTAAAAACATAAAGTAAGAAAGAAATGTAATAATATAATATTAACATTATTGTCAAAACTTTAATACATAAATAAACCCAGCTTTGTGGGATGTCAAAATGATCTTTGAAAGAAAATATAAACAGTTGTGATAATATCTAATACATAAATGAGAAGACAGAAGAATAATAGCCATCAGAAGATATTTATTCATTTTGAATTAAAATTCAAATATTATAACAATAGACATAAATATGATCAACCAATGAGAAGACAGACAGTTGCCATAACAACGGAACGTTATTTAATATAATTCCGTTAAAAAGAATTAGTTCATTATTGATGCTCAAGACATACAGAAGCCAAACCATAGTCGACTCAATTTTAAATTAAAATAATCAAAAATAAGTCAAAATTTAATAAAATGAAGATGCAAGAAGTCTGATGAAGAACTAGTCCAATCAACAGAGAAAATAGACCAGATTTTTATATTCTAAATTAATTATTTAATCCACATTATTCGAAAAAAAAAGCCAGACGTAATCCAAATTATAAATGATGGAAGATTGATGATCATATGGACCAACCTAACTAAAAACTGAATGACTCTTCGCCCGAACTCAACAGATTTGTAAGTATTTCTGAATTACCCGAATTTATGGAATAAATTCTAATTAACTTGTCTCTAAACACAAATAACTCTCACTACGAACTGATAAAATTCTTTCAAGGATTAATTAAAATAAAAACTAAACTTGTATGTAACCAGAAAATAACCTGTGTACAAATTACGAATTATTAACACACTTTTAACACTTAAAAAACGAATTGTAATTAACTCTAATAGTATATAAATACCATTGATGTAAGATAGTGTACTTTATTATCATCTTATTAATATTTTTTCGTAACCAAAAGAACTCACGATTAAACGAACAGTAAGAAAATAAACACAAAACGACAGCCATGTCGATTTAGAAACGTTTAAATCATCTTAGCCAACCTGAGAAAATTGTCTATTTATTCCCGGAGCAACTTTATTTAATAACACTATATAATTTTGTATTTAAATGAATAACTATTAACTATTTCATGTTAATAAACTAGTACTGAGTAGTAATAACCGTCCTTTATTTCATTATAAATTGCATTATAATGTTTGTGCACTTTAGCGACGAGCGAAATTGTCTGCCAGCGTTAGACGTCGGCGGCACGGCGAACTACTAGCGAGATTCATACGCCCGCCAATTGCGAGGGTAATTTGAATTAGTCAACACCGTCTAGAACGACCGCTCAATTTCACATTTTTTAATTGTTTTCATAAACAATTTGGCGCCACCCGGGAATTAAAATTACTCATTAAAGGATAGGTAAGGTTTGCACTCGCGAGATATTGGTACTGGTGATTCGTGAGTTCGCGACGGACATTGTCAGCGTGGAAGGTTAAAAAAGTAAGTAAACATAAAGTAACGACTACAACGTGTGGGGCTAACACACGGTAAACATATTTTTATAGAGACGATAATAGTTTTATCGTTATAATATTCATTTCTGTTCTCAGTTAATAGTTTTTCATAGTGTTCTTTCCACTTACTCATGTTAATTATTGGAATATTGGCTTTTTCTTTTCTTTCTGTTCGAAGTTGTTTTATTAGTTTCCAGGCCTCTCGTACTTTTGTCCCTCCGATATATTTGTTAGCTTCATCACATTTTTGTCCCATAATTCCTGCTTTGCCTTTGTAACTTTTCTTTTTACTTTTCTATTACTTCTTGCGTGGCACTTTCGGTCTTCAAACCTCCTGAATTTAGCCATTTCTGATACAATTGTTTATTTTCCTTCACTTTTCGTTCTATTCTTTTGTCCACCATTTTGAGTTCTTCCTTCTGTCTATAATTTGTTCACCTAATGCTTCTCTCGCTGCACTATGTATGCATTCTTTAATCATATTATAATAGTTTTCTGCCGTAGATGGATTGATATTTTCGTTGTCTCTTAATTATTCGCTAATTATATTTTATACAAAAATTTTACAGAGTCATGTCGTAAACTTTCTATGTTGTACTTAACGGTTTCCATCACTTCGTTTGTCTATAATACTTAATCTTCTGTTTGTTTTATACTTTACCAGTACCTTAGCTTTCAACATGAAATGATCCGATTCACACTCCGCACTTCTGTACACCCGAACGTCTTGCGTCTGCAAGTTTGAGTTTTGCGGTTGGATCATGTAGTCAATTATAGAGCTCAAGTTTCTTGTAGACTGTATCCAAGTATTCTTGTGAATTCTTTTGTGAGGAAAATACCCATTCTGTATTCTGAGAGCATGTGCTTCACAAAAGTCTGTTAACCTTCGGCCACTCTCATTTATAGTTTCTTTCCCATATGGGCCTACAATTTTACTGTTATTTGCACTCCCTGTTCGAGCATTAAGATCTTCCATAAGATACATTTCTTTTCGCGGATTTATGTTGCTTACAACTTCTGTCAAATCATTATGAAACTGATCTTTGATGTTACTATCTGCGTCGTCTGTTGGTGCATAGATCCCAATTATCACTATGTCATGGCCATTCTTCTGCTGTTCCAAGAACATAATCCGTTCATTCACTTCTTGTCACTTCTTTATTGCTTTCTTTAATCTCTGATGTATCACTATTGATAAACCCCTCTTTGCTCTCTCACTCTTATTAACGCCACTATAGAAATGGGTGTACTGACCTATTACTTCATTACCTGTCCCCTTCTTTTTAGTTTCTGTAAGAACACGTATATCAATGTTCATTTTCTCAAACTCTTCAAATACTTCTTTCCGTTTTATAATACATTATAAGTTTTATAATACAGAAAAATAATAAAAATTAAACAATAAAATGATAAATCAGTTCTGTGTATCTTCCTCCTACTTACTTTACTCCACAAATTTTACATGTAGAAGTGTATCATTTCTGAATGTACTTAGTCTAGACAGTTTGTCGTAGACAATGGTGCAGTTAGATTTGATTTAAAGTATTCTGTATCAAAACAGTGTGTGAGTAAATAGAAATAAATCTATTTAATATAAACTGCGAGAGCATGTATGTTTGTAATAGACATACAGAAAGACGTAACAATTCACTATAGATATGAAAATTCGAAGAATAAATTCTCTTTTGTTACATATGCTCTACACGAGTGGTCGCCAAACCGTCGATCGCGAGCTACAGTAGCTCGCGGAGAAATTTTAGGTAGATCGCGGTCACGCTCAGGTTGGCTAACCTGAAGTTGCACTACTCAGCTCAGGCCGATGACTCAGTGTCATAGTTGTTTGAGCGAGAGTCAGGTTATGTCTGTTATGTGTTTCATGCGTACATCAGACTAAGGTTATGTCTTTATTATTTTCGTGAGTATATCAGACATTTGTTAATGTGGATAGTTTGATTTAATCTTTTATACTAAACTAGGTTTGTTCTAATGATGGCGAGTTCAAGCAAAAAACCAATAACTTATCATTTTCATCTCGAATGGGAAACCGATTACTTTTTTAACCAGGTAAAGGATAAATGTGTGTGCTTACTTTGTAATGTAAGTGTATCAGTTGGGAAGAAAGGGAACGTCGAACGTCATTTCAAAACCGTTCACTCACGGATTGAAAAGGATTTCCCACTGAATTCTGCATTAAGGAAAGAAAAGGTAATGCAGTTGAAATCTCAACTAAATGCTCAACAATCTACTTTTTCCAAGACATTAGACAAGAATAAGGCAGCAACTGAGGCATCATTCCGAGTTTCCAAAGTGATCGCCCAAAATAAGGAACCGTACGAAGATGGTGAGTTAATCAAAGCTGCATTTTTAGAAGCTGCAGATACATTATTTGACAATTTCAAAAACAAATCTGAGATAATGTCTGCTATTAAATCTGTACAGCTTTCTCCAAATACAGTAATGAGAAGAGTTGAAGCTATGAGTTCTGATGTAACTTCACAACTTAAAACTGACTTTGATCGCTGCAGTTATTTTTCCCTACAACTTGACGAATCAACTGATATAGTTGATACAGCTCAGTTGGCCGTTTTTGTAAGAATGGCTTTTGATGATTTTGAAATAAGAGAAGAGCTGGTAAAAATTGTACCACTTACAGGACATACTACGGGACAGGACATATTTTTAGCATTTAAAAGGCTTATCGGCACTGAAAGTATTTCTGTAAATACGTTAGTGGGCTTAGCAACCGATGGAGCTCCTGCGATGGTAGGTGGGGAGAAGGGATTCATTGCCTTGTGTCGTAAAGACAACAGCGTTCCGAAATTTCTGACTTACCATTGTATAATACACCAGCAGTTATTATGTGGAAAGTTCTTAAGTATGAACAATGTAATGAAAACAGTCGTAAAAGTAGTAAATAAAGTGAGAGCACAGGCACTTCAGAGACGTTTGTTCAGGGCACTGACTGAAGAGTTAGAATGCCAGTATGATGATCTATTGCTTCATACAGAAGTTCGTTGGCTTAGAAGAGGCAGAGTTTTGCAACGTTTCGCAGAGTTTCTTCCTGCTTTGATAAATTTTTTTAAAGAACAAGGTGAATCTTTCCCTGCACTAGAAGATCCGGTTTGGCTGCAAGATTTTGCTTTTCTTGCAGACATCACCGAAAAGGTAAATATCCTTAACTTGCAGCTTCAAGGTAAGGATAAAGATATTGGTGGAACAATTTCAGATGTGGTTTCATTCTCAAAAAAGCTGGAGCTGTGGGAAAGAAATCTCATCCAGTGTGAATACAAGCACTTTGCCTGTTTGAAGCAAACCCTTGACAAGCAAGGCCCTTCACAGCCTCCTTACAACAACAAAGAATACATTGCAATTCTTTCAGATTTGAAAAGTCAATTCAATCAACGCTTTTAAGACTTCAAAAGCATTTCAATTGTAGCGCAGTTCGTCAAATCTCCTTTTATTGAGATTGATGCTGAAGAATTCTCTACTTGTGTCATGCAACATTTTGAAGAAGACAACGCTGCAGTGGAGATGGAACTGATTGACTTTCAAAATGACCTTTCTTTAAAATCACTCACGTCAAGCTCTGAAAATATTTGGCCTTTGGTTCCTAAGGAAAAATATCCAATTTTGGTTCAGGTTGGTCTACGAGTGAAGGAAATGTTCAGCTCTACATATCTGTGCGAGGTTTCTTTTTCCAGTATGAAGTTTATAAAAAACAAGTACAGAAACAGATTGACTGATGAACATTTGGACAACTGCATTCGAATGGCAGCTATGACCTACTCACCTAACATTAAAAAAATTGTTGATGATAAAAAAAAGAGAGCTATCCTTCTCATTAAACTTAATTATTCAGATGAAAAAAATGTTGTTCTTACACTTCTTATAATATAAACAATTTTATTCAATTGGATGTAATATTTACTAGAAATGTATGTTATAGATAATAAATAAATGTGTGATTTAGAAAAAAAATTTATTTTTGTCCTGGTTTCTTTTGGTAGCTCACAGTAAGATTGACGAACAGTACGGTTTCTCAGTGGCTTCAAATTTTGGCGACTACTGCTCTACACTATCCATATTTCGATCATTAATTTTCTGCTCGAATTCCGATTGATTTACTTTTTGTAATTATATTTTTATATTTTTCTGTGTTATCATAACATAACATTTGAATGAAACTATAAGTGGGATTTGAAAAAATTAAAAATAAATATGCCATATTAAAATGGAAATATAATTTGTTTTTAAAAAGTCATGTGTTCATAGAAAACGACTGGCCAACAGTAAGGCTAAATATAGACACTTAACATTCAAACTCCTACTCCTGCGCCAAGGCATATACAGTAGCTTCATAATGTACAAGTATATTCACAAAATTTTCAGTTCTGGCAATGTAGTTGTTAGTGACACCTTGCCAAACCTTCGTTTTATTACTTACAAGTTATCTTAAACCTCTTTGTGTACTGCTAAATAAAAAGAAAAATATTTTTTTACGTATACAGAGTATGCTGAAAGTTAGTTTCTCTAATAACTAATATATTTAATAAAATTTATGTGAGTTTAAATGTTACATTAGACAGTCCTATTCTATTTACATCTTAGATAAAGGCTTTTGAAGTGAATTTTAAGCACACAGACACTCTCATTCCCAGTATTTACCAGTACATGAAATATCCTGTAAAAACCTAGCTGCTCTACATTTCCATTTTTCGTAAGAATTGTCTCTGTTCATAATTTTCATATTTTACCTTAATGTTTTGCCTTAAATGATTTTTGTGCACTCCTCTTCTTCTTCTCCCCTTCCAGGTTTAAGCAATTCTGCCTGTTCTGGCTTCATTACCTAATCATCGATCTTCCCATACTTCTACCTAACGGGTTAAAGAATCAAATATTCAAGGCCTTCTTTAGAACCTTTGCTTTCTGAATTTTGGATAATGTTCTTTACATCTTTCTTTATATAATCCTCTTTGTAGTGCAACCGATTGAATATTTAATTCCTGTCGAATTGTTCCAATTTGTATCCTATCCTTCCCAACACAGCCTTTCACTGACCAAATAAATTTCATTTCTGATGACTCCATCTGTCTAAGATCTCTTTTTCTAGGTGCTGAACATTCTGAACCAAACAACAGTGTGGGAGCTGCTATTACCTTATAAAATTTTAGCTTCGTGTATTTTAATGTCTTATTCTAAAGAGTTCTTACAACAGTATCGCATATCCTTTGAAACTGATTTATTTTGTTGCTGATAACTTTCTTCTTCGTAAGAAATGTTACGGCTAAAGTACTGTGTGAAACCTGTTCTAAAATAGAATTGTTGATGACAATTTTTCTTCTTATGGAATAGTTCTAGAAAATGCCATGGTTTTAGTTTTTGACAAAGATGTTGTTACATTGTAAAGGGAACTGGAAAATGTATACATATTTTGAAACACATAGAATTTAGTCTCTTATAATTTCTTAATAGTTTTCGGACTTCTTAATACTTCGGACGGTTATTTTTGGAGATTTGTGGCCGCTTATTATGAACATTTGACATTTGTTAAAAGGTTTCCTGCGTTTAAAAGGTTATAGGTTCAAGTCTATAAGGGCACTGCCGTGTGCGGATATTTATGTGTCTATGTACTGAAAGAGCTAAATAAGGGAGCTTTCTTCGATACTGTTCTAGATGAATTGCTCTATAATAAACATGGATGGACATATAATTTTTCCATCTGATGTATTCGGTGAGCAAATTATATACGCTAGTGATGGAGCTACCAACGTAGAGATTCGATTGCAAAATCTTAGTCAAACTATAGAAATCGTTAAAGCTCATCTGACGACTAAGTTGGGTGAGGATATAATTGAGGTAAATGGTCAATTACATAAGAATAAAAGGTAAATTGCAAAATGTAAAGAAATTTACCTAAAAGCTGAAACACATACAGACTCACAGTCAAGATATTAAAGACATCAAAACTGACTTGAATAGTCAATTAGCTAGAGAATTAAGAATTTAGGTAAGCAACTGGATGAAAAGGCGAACTTAACGAGTCTACAAGGATGTCTTTACTATAGATAGTAATATAATCATTTAGCTAATTTATAAAGAAATGGCATGTAGACTTAACAAATACATGAGATAATGATTTCAAAGAAAATAAATAAAAACTAGACACCACTGGAGAGCAGTTAAAGTCTGATGCAATACGATTGCTAAGTCTCAAACTAAAATGAATAAAAAGCTTACTGAGTTGTCAGTGAGAAATTTCAGAAATTAGCTGCAGATATCGATGCTGAAGTAATTGAGGAAATTACGGTCCAGTTTTTCGCGTCGATGAAGAACACGGAAGCTATGTTAAATACTACCATAAAGGACATGAATGAAAAGTCGCGACAAGCAAGTAATCGTTTTGATAAATTGAGTAGCTTTTTTCAGTTTAGTAACAATTATATTATTTTTAAGAACAGACGTCTTGTAAAGGTATCGCCCGCTGATAAAACCAACTGCTTTATTAAAAGTAAACTTGGCCCACTTAGAAAGGAAATGGAGGATCGAAATAACAAGTTGAATACATACATAAATTATTAACGTTTAGAAACAGATGAAAACGTATTTACAGTATACAATAGTTAAGTCATTTTCTTTTATGCCTACACCTGTGTCTAGGTCTATTTAAGTATAATTTTCTCTCTATTATATGAAAGTCTAAAAATGTCAGTTCATTGGATAACTTAAAGCTAACATTTAGTTAAATTTTCCTGTAACTAAATGGGTAATTAAACGCAGTATTTGAATGGCATCGTAAGATATTTGGCGGAGCATAAGAGTCTCTATTCCGCTAGTTCATTGAACTTGAACAATCCAATTAAGAGACTGGAATTTAATATTGACTTTGGGGATGTTTCTGTAGTTTCCGATTTCATTACTATATTTTTGGTACTCTTACACAAGATAATGGAAAAAGTTATGCCGATCCGGTAACGTTAAATTGATAGATAATTTTATACCATAATTTTTAATAGAAATGAAGTTATGAAGCATAATAATCTCATCAACAAAATTGAGTGTCCAGGGATTAGTATGGTTATTGAGTTGTTAAGGAATTAGTACTCATCAAGTAATTAATGAATTGGAGACGTTCAACTCTAGAGATCAGCACATTAACTTTAAATACAGACGGTGTAGTTTGTTAGGAAACTAGGAGTAACTGGAGCTACCTTTATGTGCGATGTGACGAATATTTTTATAAAATTTTAAACCATAGGTTTTTATAGTCGACTTACAAAAATATCCTACTAGGAATCCTAGTAAATAGGATCACCTCAAAGTCAAGAATGCCTGTACGACGATTAAGGATAGCTAGTATACGGATAATCTCGAAAACTTTAACATTGAAATTAAAAACTGTACGTTTTCAAGCTGTATCAATACTATAAAAAGATATAGGTTACTATAAGAACAGTGAGGTGTATCTCAAGCCTAAGGAGTTTGTAGAGAAGCGTCCGTTATGAATTACTGATTGCACGAAATAAATATGTAACGTGTCTAACACCATATGTAAGCTAAGTCTAACATTATCGTAAATATTTACGTTCAAAAACCTTTACCAGCAAGTTCAGAACAAAATGTTGGAAAAATTGTATACACTATTGTAATAACCGAGAACATAATATATTGTGATAAATAAATGTCTTCAGAGAACCTAATTTAAGTTTAACTTGTTAATATGTATTCCTTTAAATAATAAATAAAATTTAGCGTGTATTTCTTTGTAATTCCTCTTATAAATGTCAGTTTTTAATTTCATTTTATAAAACAACAAAATAGATAGATTGAAAATTATTTTTTTCAAAGTTAGTTTACAAAATTAATTTTATTGTATTTTTTCTGTAATTGCCTAAAACTTTATGGAGCAAACTTTCATATTTTTATGGAGGTATCTTCCATAATTTTCGTTAAAATTTGGTTGTCCTCGAAAGTGAAGTAGGTCTGGCAAATTTAAAATCATATTTATATGTTATATAATGTATAAAATATATTTACAACTAATATTATATATCATACATACAATGTTAATTACAGTTGACAAAAAAATAAATTTATTTAATAATTTTATAAAATTTGTTAACATTTATGTTCATGTAACACAAATACTTCTGAATACGTTTCTGTTGTAGCAGTCATGCATCTCTTAGTGTTGAAAGTGTCGTGATTGGTTTTAAATACATATTTCTTGTAAAGTTCATCTGTACGTAAGGTTAGTGTTATCAACATAACCATTTACTGTGATAGTCAAAAGGATATATTTGATAAATTACACAATAATCACACATACGTAAAGTAATAGTTAAATACATTGAAACACCAGATTTGTTATTACAAAAATATCATTAAAAATTACTGCAAATTTTGATAAGTCAACTCTGAAAAAGTTTTCTGTGTGTGTGTGTGTGTGTGTGTGTGTGTGTGTGTGTGTGTGTGTGTGTGTGTGTGTGTGTGTGTGCGTGCGTGCGTGCGTGTGCCCGCGCATGTGTGTGTGTGCGTGTTTATTTATTCATAATATAAGTTTTAATTTTTCTCATTTTAACATTACCTCTTCAACACTCTTAGATACTTGGAAAGCCTCCCATACAAGTCAATCTACACAGAATGAAGAAAAACTTTTTTTCGTACATAAATGAGAAATTTGATATCCATACTACTATAAGAACAATATTACAGTATATTTTACCTATTTATTATATCTGTAAAGCAAATAATCTCGACAATAATATGCAATACTCACCTAATATTTCTAACGATACAAATTGCAAATACATTGACGGGATTGTACTAAGGACATTCGAGGTTACCCTAAGCTGACTTAATGGATTAAGTTCTCTAAGTTTGTGGTAAGGTAGTAAACTAGAATTTTCTACAGTTTCCAATACACATGGAAGTTTCATTAAAGTCTTCTACAGTAACACCTTCTATTTATTAATTTTCTAAAATATATTCATGCTCGAGTAACAAAGATTAATATAGCACATTTTTGACAGAAGCTATTTAAAAAATGAAGAATCGATTATTGATAAACATTATCTGCTTAAAAAACTTCCAAGAAATTTAAATTTACAATTAATATCCTATGCTATGAAACCCATAATTTTGCAAGTTCTTAATTTATAACACAATTACCACGTGCTAATTTTTCTCCACCTAGAATATATTTCTAATTCATGATGCAAAATCGTTTGCTTAACTACTAACGGAAATATCTTCTGGTAAGGAAGTAAAGAGTATGTGGTAAAGAGGGCGTAAACAGGACGATCGGCCATCATGCTTAGAATCAATGCTTGCTTACTTACCTACGGATGGAAAGTATAATGTAAACGCAGAGGCACACAATTATCATCTTGGCACAATCGTATCAAAGTGCAAGACGCTAACATTTAATTTGTACATTTAAAAGGCTACAGAAGTGTTTTATTCTGAAACCGAGTACGAAGCGGCAATTCTATATTTATTGTCGTTTGCTTAAAATGCGGAACGCGTAGAATGTTTATTTCTGCATGAAACGGTCGTCTGTAAAGCGGCAGGCCTCATAAATTTTGGATTACGCCGACAATTTATTGTGCCAAACGTATCATAGTAAAAGAAGTATACTCGTGTACACAATGTTTTTCTTTATTTAAATAAAACTTATAGGCCTAAACAAAACACGTTTATTTTAATCATAGGCTATATATTACCAATTTCGTCTGTTGGTGGAAAAGTATTAAATATATACGAAAACATACATAAACTTAACAGCTAGGATTAATTTATTAGCACTTAGGCATTATTCTAATATATTCAACTAAAATACAAATACTGTTCGTAGTTGTTAGTGCTTGTTACATCCCTAATAATAGTAAAGTAATAACGGTTGTGTGCTTTACAATTTTGTTGTTTTAATTAATAAATTTTCTATATAGGTAACTCGAAGTTTCTTGCAGCAATTATATAATGTTGTGATGTTATTCAATTTGTTTCTTCAGCAAGTACTGTAAATTGCGTATTTTCTTTTTAACACCTGACGCACGTTTCACTGAAAAATATCAGTATCATCAGAGGTTTGTAAGTAAATTAATAACAATCGAAATAAATCTTTTAATATAAAAATTAACGAATAATTGAATTTGTATCGATTTTAATGTAAAATAACTGATAATCGATTTAGGTCGATTAGTTAACAATTGTTCTAATGTTTATTTTCTCCAGCAGAGAAAATATTAAGAAAAAATTAAGAAAGAAATATTATCCAACAAATAGCAATTAAAAATGGATACAAAATTAAAACTATTAATAAATTAGAAAATAAAATTAAACATAAAATAACTAAGAAAATTCCCAAGAACACTACATTTAAAAATTCACCTATTAATAATAATATAAAATATAGGCCTACAACCTTCACTTATTACGGAAATATAACTCAAAAACTAAATAAAATATTTAAAGATACTAATTTTAAAATATCTTATAATACAGATAATATTATTTTTAATAAAATAAAACCTAAAACTAAATCCATTATTCACAATAAAAATGGAATATATAAAATAGAATGTCCAGATTGCAATAAATTTTACGTGGGCCAGACAAAGAATAACATCACAACGTTATATAATTAATTAATAAATGATAAAGTAGTTGGGTTTTTGTAACTTTTTTTTTTACAGTACAGCGAAACCTCCATTACTCATGAGTAATATCGTATGCTTTCATGCACGGGTCATCTCTCAGTTAACACTGTGAATTATTAATGGAAAAAAATTACTCACAGCATTAAATGAAATGTATTAATTTTATTTTATCTAACAGATAAATGTATTTTGTTAAAAATAATTCAGGAAGCTATTTCAAACAAGCTATTTGTTTCAGTTCTGCAGTTCATGGCGCTTAATAATTAGATATATCTAACATAATATAAATGTGTAAGGGTCGCATAGAATAATCAGTCGAGATAAGGTTATTGGAATGAAATGGATATATTAATGATGCTATTATTTTTTCAGACAATCTACCTGTTTACAAAATATACTTACTTTGTCTCTGTTGACCTTCGTAACACAAACTAGAATTTAATTTTTGTACAATAAAATAATTCGCTATTTAAAAACTTGTTTCCGTCTTATCTAAACTAAAAGTCTTTACTGATGTAAATTGTAATAGTCTTTCATTTATAAATATAATAATGGCTCCCATGTGTACCAGCGAAGTACCTTAGGAGTACGCAGGGTAGCCTGCCTTATGTGAGCCGTACGGAATACAAGAAAGACGTGTGGCCAGCAATACGCTTCAGCCGCCCATTATTATCCCAAGGATGTTATCCCAGTTACTCATTTTCAACAGGCTAAGGAGAGCTGGGGACGAAAACCCACCATGATTTTATTGTGCGGGCCCGGGAATCAAACCCAGGACCTCGATATTAGTAGCCAGGTGCCATACCCACTGGTCTACTGAGCCGCCTCTGTCTTTCTTTTAAATAAGTTTTTATAAGTGTGCATAAAATAATATAAGTTTACTTCCCTGTAACAGATCCTTCAGACGACGGATTGATCTATCTGGAGAAATACGTAGATCAATTTATTCTGTTTAGCCTCAGGGTCGCTTCCGGAAGTGTAAATAGTTCTCACGAGCACGGTTGCATACAATATCATACCGCGAACCGATACCGTTACTGCTTAACTGGGGTGTTAGTTAACCTTTCCAGTTAGCTTCAAGTGTCTATACACTCCCAAACGGACTATTTTGCACTTCGCGGATAACACACAATTATAATAACTATCGCCGTAACCCTACGGTATTTTATAACTTGTTTCGTTACGACTGGCAAACCAACGTCATGGATCAGCGCAGCGTCTACTCATTATCGATTCCGAAGAGATACTAACTGTATGTTACAGTCTTATTTTTAAAACTGAGTTTCTTGTAATCTGACTGGTTCCTTGGTCGCCCCTTCGTATTATCTTCTTACCGATAACAGATTTTCTTGTAAAGAAGGTTTCGGAGCAGAACCATTCATGTTCAAAAACCTGAAATATTTTGAGACCAATTTTATGGGTTATAAAATGTTTTTCATTAAAAAACATATCATCTGGTATGTCCTTTTATTTTGACATATGTCCGGTTTAGATAGGAATAAAAATGAATAATTAACTGTATGTAATTTAATAAGATTCGCACATTTCAAAACACATTGAGCGAATCAGGCTGTATCATTGAAATTATCATTGACAGGAATCCTGCGTACAGACGACTATAGAAATAAAGCAGATTGGAGATTGAGAACAAAGAGGCAGTTCTAGCCATAGGAATCATTTAGCTAGATAGATAAGTAGACAGAAATACTTTAGCAACTAACTTAACTGACAAGTAACGCACAGTAGTACTGACGGACCTAATTATTCTTATAAAGGAATATGAATTTTGACCCGGTTGAAAACTGTAACTTTTAATAACAGAGTCATATCAATATGGCACGGGGTTAAGAAAAATGTCTATTAAAGTCCTTTCGCATTAAATTCACAGCAAGTGTGTAAATAATGTATACTTGTATATATTTATTCTACACTGGACGTAAGTAATGTGCAGTTGTGTTTACTCGCATCTGCCTTGGTGTTTATACATTGATAGCATTGTTGTTTTGGCGCGTCGGCCCATTTGAAGCCAAAACAACAGCGAAAAACCTTTTAAGGGCCAAAACAACAACACGCGACAATAACCCGAAACCACAACGAAACTACACCATATCATACATATTGTACTGCTGTTAAATTGCACACAGTACATAATAGGGAGATAATAAATTTTAAAAGAGAAAGGATGCAGATTTTGTATTGAATGTAAACAAACAACATTGGGAATATCGACTTACTCAGTCAACATAGAGGTCGATTCCTATATGATATAAAACCATATTTAGTTATATGTTCAGAAAATAATATATGAAATTGGAATGAATGTTATAAGAAGAGTAAAGAGTAATAAAATTATAATTTAATAAATAACCAATAGAATTACGAATATTAGAGGTAAAATAAAGATGTTTAATAAGAAATAGAAAAATGATATATGTTTTAATAGGTATATGCTAAACAGATGTACAGAAATTAGGGAATTATCATAGGGGCAATTTTGTAAATTGTTAAAAAATTGGATTGTATAGTGATGAAGGAAATGTATTAGTCTTCAATTATATCTGAAAAAAGAAACATTAAGAGTAACGTTATTAGTCTTCAATTAAATTCATTTAGAGTAACATGAAGAGTCTAATTATATATCTAATAGTAACTACATGAAGAGTCTTAAATTATATTAAATAACATTTGTACATCATAAAGTTAATGTAACAAGAAAAAGAAAATACAGTAAAAGAATTTAAATTGTGATACCAGAGTTTTGATTATAATATTTAATAAATAAATAATAATACGAGAAATATAACAATATCCTTGATAGAACGACGACAGAAGAGGAAAATATTGGACTGAAGAAGAGTTTAAGTGGCCATAAAGGATAATTAAGTGTTCCGAGGAGACATCTGTGTTGCAGTAGTCCTGGAGAGCGGCATTCAGCGGTGAGAGCAATAAGAAATTTGTGTGAAGGAACAGATTGCCAAGCCTAATATTGCTTTTGAAAAAAAAGGTAAACAACAACCAGAAGTGAACCCGTGGCAGCTGGAAGAATTCAGAATCGGTTAAGTTACATTAGTCTTTTATTTATTTTTTACATGGTTAATTATCAAAATACTGAATCTGGTTAATTATTATATTAACTGAATCTGGTTTGGTTTAAAGAAAATAAAATAATAGATACAATCATAAATACGATCAAATAACTTAATAATCATTAACCCTGAGAGAAAGAGTTTCTTTACATGTACTGGTAAATAAAAAACATAATAACAGTAGGTACATTTCTTAATTACCATACGTATAAATAATTACAACACATAAATGGCTGATCCAACGTGGAGCAGATTTTAATTACAATACCTGTAATTAATTTACAGTACATAAATGACGCATCCAACGTGGTGCAAATATTATATTATATATCAGTAAAAAATAATGTACAGTACATAAATGACGTCACCAACGTGGTGCATATAATAAATATTATACTACTAGAAAATAAACACAGTACAATATTCATATATCAGTACGTTTGTGTATATTCTATACATTTATATTGAGACATACATATGACTTTAAGGTAGTGAACAATGACGACGGTGTTGTAATGACATATTGAACAATGGTACGTAGGTTTTGCAAGATAAGATTACCCAAATTAAAAGCAAAGACTGATGTGAAAATCCTGTACAACATCTTCACACTGATATTTCCTACAACATAATATTAAGATTCAACGGTTTGCTGACAGACCTGTACCATACGGTTGTCCAGTAGAGTGCAGATACAGAAACACTAGATTGTAACGCATTCTCAACCCCATATTTCATCGTATGAATCGGGTTATGCGATCTTAAATAATGCAGTAGAGTTATGAACTAAGTGTGGTGAGACAATAAAAAAACCTCAGCAAATTTTAGTTTACAGAATTATTCAAGAAGCCTTGTGCTCGCAGAAGGCTAAACAAATATATCAGGCATGCTGAACTATAGCAAGTACATGGCAGTTCCATTTTTTCTCGCTCTATTTTAAATATTAATACAACCATACGTACTCTTCTACTAGAAACAACTGACAATTATTTATCATAATTATCATTCAGAAACAGTTTACCCAAAGTATACTTCTTACAATGTATACGACTTTGCAATATTACACAGTAAAATCCTTTTTAAATATAGTCATGATAAACAAATGGCAGTGGCTTCTAGTTGATGAAGACGGAAAAAGGCCAACTAGTTCGACGCTGAAAAAAGATATGTAATTGTAATTGCATTTAGCTAAATGTAATTTTTAATTACTTATGCTGTGGTTGGAGGTATATATAAAACAATACTATTACTGTAATTTCCATGTTAACTTTAAAATACGGCACAATATTAACCAATATTAACAACGTAAAATATGGTGTAAGCCTATTGACAACTTTAAGTCATTTTACACTGAGATTATATTTAAATGTACCTACAAAAATCGGCTTCCAACCTCAGAATAAGTAATTAAAAATTACATTTCGATTAAAACAAAACTTGGAAGTTACCTTCAGATAGATCTTAATTTTAGACACGATAATACAGAAAACAATAGAAAATCCTCTTCAAAACCGATCAGTTGACGTTAGATCATTATCTTTATAAAATATTTAGTTTAAGTCACATCACATACAACGAAATAAAATATATATAACTTAAAGAAAACCGCTTACCTATACAGGCAAAATAAAAGAACACCTTGGACCACTCCACTGACAGACACGTCAATATATTGACTGGTCGAAAACCCGTAACTATTAGAGTTTATTATTGTATTTTGTCCCTGAACAACAATACTACATTACATTACACTGTTATTACACTATTATTGCAAGGAAACACAAGAAAAATTATTTGTCAATAACAATATTACTGATTCAGTTTAGTATCTTTAACGTCACATCTTCATTAGTATAATTTGTTTCACACAAACATTACACATGTTTGTTGTACTATAAATTCTGATAACAGTGTTGTCAGAAAGACAGATTTTTTTAACCTAACATTCTGATTCTGTCACACTCGTCTTTACTGTTATCTGATCCGTTATCTTCTGAGGTTGTATTGTCTGAGTCTGATGAGTGGGAGTTTAATGAAATGATGAAACTGTCTATGGTTTCCTCAATAACAGCATTCTTCTTCCAGTAATCTTCCTCAATTTTATATACATGCTTACAGCATTTTCTCCACTTTTCCACTGAATATTCAGAAAAACATTTGAGGCAAAGTTGTTTTTTATCTTCTACTGAATTGAATAAACACTCACCTACTCTCACTTTGATGTCACCCCACACTAGCTCAATTGGATTAAGGTCCGCATGATACGGTGGTAAGTCCATCACTGTGCCCGGCATTCAGAAATTTCATATCGTCATAATAGTCATCTGATTACTTTCTTGTTTGTGATTTTGACTTCCATATTTGTAGGGAATTTAGGAAAAAACCTTGCTCTCCGCCAGCATGAATTATTATTAATCTTGATTATTTACCAATGGACTTTGTTTGAACTATCTCTATTAACAGTCTCACATACGAGGTATGTAAATTAAGTTATGATACTAGTTCATTAAAACCTTTTATTTACAATCAAACTATCTCTAGACTCTATCGTCTTCAACATAGTTCCCTTGGGAAGCCGCACAGCGCTTTAGACAGGTTTTCCACTCTTCATAGCCGTTCTATAGTTCAGACACTGGAGTCTCCTTCAACTGGTTGGTTACATTTTGTTTAATGTTGTCTATTGTCCCAAAATGGTGTCCTTTGAGATATTTTTTCAATCTCGGGAAGAGAAAGTAGTCATAGGGACTAAATTCAGGTGAATGAGGGGGGCTGAGAAACAAGAGGAATATTTTTCTTTGCCAAAAACGTATTAGCCGAGAGTGCTGTGTGACAAAATGCATTGTCATGATGCAGCATCCATGTGTTCACGATGGCTGGTCTCACGCGGGCAACTATTTTCCGCAGCCTTTTAAGATTTTCTTGTTTCTTGGTAAACATATTGATTGACAACCTGTCCTGTACACAAAACTTTCATTATGGATAATGCCATATACATCAAAGAAAGAAATGAACATGGTTTTGATGTTGGATTTGCTCATTTTTACTTTTTGGGGAAGTGATGAGTTTGGTGTGTGCCACTCCTCGCTCTGGCATTTTATTTCTGGATAGTACTCAAAGATCCATGATTCATCACAAGTAATAATATTAATAATATTTTTTTAGAAAATCAGGATCATTTTCAATTCGTTCTAGAAGATCACAGCACACTTCCCACCTTATGTCTTTCTGTTCAAGAGTGAGGTTTTTTGGGACCAATATCGCACAAACTTTTTTCATTACTAATTCGTTTGTCAAAATTTGATAAGCTGTAGTGTGGTTTAAATTTAATTGTTCTGCAATGATTCTAACAGTTAATCGACGGTCAGACCATGAGTCGATCAACACTGTTTTCAGTTCATGACGTTGACGGTCTTCCAGAGCGTAGATCATCTTTATTTGATTCCCGGCCACCTAAAAATGCTTTAAGCCATCTGAAAACCTGTGCTATTGACAAAGCGTCATCTCCTTTGTCTTTTGTCATCGTCTTTGCCAATTTTGTAAAAGTTTCAGTAGCATTGTGCTCAAGTTTAACACTAAACTTGATTGCACAACGTTGCTCGTAATTGATATCACTCATTTTTATAACGCACAAAAAAAATTCACGTCACGAAAAGCTTTTTTACGTTTTACGTGGCAACAATAGACAATAAATATTAATACTCAACATCAATCAGCTCTTTATCTAACCATCTATGTGTTAATGGAAACCATACACTGTTGCCATATTGACTGCTATATGATTAGTCTCATTATTTAATTTACAGATCTCCTATGTCACATACAGTGTGACACATACACTTGATAGCTATTCTAAACACATAGGTTTTGTTGTCTTATAATTTCAGAAACTCTGACATTGTACCTTGCATGTTTACCGTAATGGCAATCGAGGCTGAGGCTGACATTTTTCATTCTTGTTCGTTACATTGACAACCACACTTACTACTCACTTATATCTTCTCAATCAGTACGTCTGTTCCATAATATTTTTTTAACGTAGATTTACGTCTGAAGCTTGCAACGAATCCTAGAACTATCCTTACCACTACCATATCACTACTGCAATAACAAACAACACTACACCACATCACATGAAAAAACGTTGACACATAGAAGTCAAAAATAAGTCGGTGCATGGTGTTGAGTAGAAAATAGAGGTTTGTTCCCATTGCGCAAAATGCATTTTGTTTTTCTCTTACCTCTGTCATTGTTTCTCTGTCTGTCTGTCTGTCTGTCTGTCTGTCTCTCTCTCTCTCTCTCTCTCTCTCTCTCTCTCTCTCTCTCTCTCTCTCTCTCTCTCTCTCTCTCTTCTCTTTTCTTCTCTTTTTCTATCTACTATATTGTAACAATACATATAATCAGCATACTTTGAATATAACATTGGACACAACATGAAAGAATAATTAAATGAGACAAGACCTACCACGTAGTCAGAATGGTGTACCAAAACATTAAAATCATTTAAAGAATTAATAAATAAAGAATGAACCCACAAATTAAGAATAAAAGTAGTAATGGAAAACTAAAAACAAGGAAGAAAATATAATAAAATGTGATTAATCCAATGACTTGGTCAGTGAGCAAACAAGAAACATAAAGAAGAAAAATGAAATGAAATAAACAACACGAGAATAAAACTCAAAACAGCAAAACATCAGTAAGGAATAAGATATGTCTAACACTATATGCCAAAGATGAGAATAACTGTGAGATGAATAAGTTATAACAAGAGAATTCCAGAGTGAAGAACAGTTAATAACAAGTAAACATTGACAAACTAGTTTAGATGACTTGACTGACAAGAAATCTAACGTAAATTAATTACATAATAAATGATGATCAGGAGAGTGAAATAAAGATACTATAAATGTAATTTAACTGTGTATCAGAAATAACAACAAAATTGCATCATGTCTGCTATTCATGTAACTAGTGTAAACATAGGGATATCAGATATAGACTGATAATCACCAGTAAAATTATAACCAGAATGATAAAAGACACTAAAAAATGTATAACAAACAAAAAATAGTAATTAACACTGTTAGTACTGTAAAATAAGTAAATGAAAGAGATAAAAACAAATAATGGGATGTACCCATTGTTGTCAGCCAAAGTAGGGGCCACATAACCTAACTCAATGAGAATTGTACACATATAATGACAAAAATAAAAGATGAAATTGCTATTAATCCAATTTCTATTCAACTGTAATTAAACTATAGGTTATAAGGACAATACTAACACCAAGATTAGCTATCATAGCATGAAATATATTGTAATAAGTGTAAAATAAAATACTGAAATAGACAGTACAAAATTTACCTAATAGGCAAACTAACAAACCTTAGCATTACTAAACAACAGAGAAGAGAAATTGTTATCAGTAGAACCAGTGATATTCATTGTAACTAATATGATGTGAAACAATTATGGTTACCACAAAAATAAGTCATAATAATGTAAATAAAACATACTCATCAAGTGATACCAAATGCAAGAACTTTTACTGAATTCTCAGCAAATGGGAATATACTGTTATAGAACAAAATATTGTAAAGCCTTAGGATAACTATAGTAAGTATTTTGTAAAAGATAATGACTCAAAATCAAGTATATAATTGAAAGTGAAGATAATTTATGTAACACCATATAGTCCACAAGCTATAGGTGAATTGAAAGATTAAAATTTCAATAAGTTAACTGTATAAAAACACAAACTAAAATTACCAGAAATTGTACTGATTATCTGAGAATAAGGAGTACCACTATTCATGAATAAACCATTATGAATAAAATAAATACAAGTAAAACTATATTATGGGATCATAGGGCTAAAGAAGCCTAGAACCTAATACTACATATATTATGCTAGAAAGTATGTCAGGTAAAACCACATGTTGTAAAATTATTAAATAGATGAGACATCAATTATGAACAAAAAGTTAACATAATAAATGATGTATTATATAACTGCAAGTAGAAACAACATGAGGTCTAGGTGTGCAAACCACCATGCATTTTCATGATAAAGCAAATTAAATAAAGCATCAATTAATCCAAGCAATAATGACCAGAAGTTGAAATGACTGTTTAGGATTAAGAATGAAATGTAGTCTACTCATTACATGCAACCATTAAACAAAAATAACTAAATCCAAGTCATGATGCTATAAGCCTAGTGAAGCTTGGAACCAAATTTAGTGTTGTTTTCACAATTAAGTGATTATAAAGTAATTAATAACAGAAAAGGACTGTGTATTAGTGGAAACAATTATTAGTAAATTCAAATTGTAAATAAAATAAGCATAATATAGATTTTAAGAAGAAAAACTGTAATAGGCATAAGTTATAAAAGTGATAATTGTCAAACATGAATCGAATTATGGCTTGTGAGGTATCTAACTGACCGGAAAGACAATTACAAAAGATTGATAAATCTAGATTAGAGCTCACAAGTGTCATAAGAAAGTTATTTGATTTTAAATGTATTTGTGTCAATTTCAATAAAATATTAAGAGTCATTTTCGTACTCTCCACCGCAAAAACAGACGCTATTTTATAAAAGTAAATAATTTTATAAACGGGGGAGGCACGCTCAATGGAATGTCCTCAGGCATTCCACCAATCAAAATGGTTACAGCAAGGCTTGGTGAGAAAACCGACGCCAGAAAAATCATTATTATTGTACTGTCGACGTAGGAGACAAGACGAGTCGATCCGGACGCCAGAAGAGGAGAGTTAACCTAACCTGTGCGAGCGTCGAACGTAAACATTTGGTCGACCTAACCAAATTTTTCTAAAAGTGTTGAACGTTTTAATTAACGAAGGAATATAGTTGAGTGACATTGCGATAACGATTTTAAAGTGTATAATCCATTGCAATCGCGGGAATTTTAATTAAAAAGGGAGTATAGTGACATTAAATAATACTTAAGAAAATAATGCCATGAAACAATAATATTGTACCATGAATAGTAATAAGACAATTTAACTGAACATTAAAGAGTCATTAAACCTCTTTATGCTTATTTATATTTTTTAATAATTAATAAGAATTAATTGACAAACAAAATGTGATTGAAAAAATTATAAAATTTTAATATAGGTTTTTTATCAGTAATAGTAAAAGACGAGGTGACAGAAACATAAAAGGGGCATTGAACCTTATAGTACTGAGTCGGATATTTATTATTGGAACAATTTAATAACAATTAACTAAATTAATGAGAGTAATCTTGGTACTTGATGAACTTTATTAAACCTAGAGTATACTATGATTTTATGGCGAACCGTAGAAAGACTGTTGACATTACTGTATTTCATAAATTTGTTATTTGTTCAAACCATTTAATAATGATCAACCATATTTATGAGAGATAATAATTTACCTGTTGAATATTAACCGATATAGCGAGTAAGATGATTGTTTTTATACACTAAAGGAACATAGAACCTTAGTACAATTAAATTCTATGTGCTATTAAATAATTATTCTTTTTATTTCGCGTAACTGGTATTATGCAGATACGCCAGGTCTAACCTATATGTTGACGTCAAACGTCGTCGAAGTTTTGTATTGTTAATTAAGGATTTTATTTTGCTAATTGAATCACTCTCCTACTAACAATTATTGTAGTAGTGTAATCTTCTAGTTTTGTATCTTCCGAACTCAAAGAACCCATGTTTATTGTAAAATAATTTAACTATCAACAGCGTGGAACGTTATGGCCACGAAATCAGCATGACCACCCTGAGATTGAAAGATAAATTTTAATAAATGTAATTATTATTGTGAAGTTCGACATTTTTATTTTAATTGTTTATCAAAACGAGATCATGAGAATTATTAAGGAATAAATTATATTTCAACCACAATGAATAGAGTTAACCAATTATTTCACTAGATTAGACATTTACAGGCTCTGTGGACTGCGTGCAATAGTTGGCACCACTTATAGCGCCAGCGAGAGAATTTTAAATAAATCTTGTATTTAAATAAACGTGGCTACTCTACACGAAGACCAGAACATCACATCCAGTAAGTAATTCAAATAACCAAACTCTAATTTCAGTGAAAGTCTACTTAGCCTATTCGTCTCGACGAAAATTAAGAAAAATAAAACTCTAGTCAAACTACGAACTACAACCACAAGTGAACAGTTAAAAAATATTATCTTTAATTACTAATAAAATTAAACCAACGACTTAATAATAATAAAATCACATCGAACCACAAAACGAATTCAATTAAATAAACCAATCAGAAGATTTTAAAAATAATATAAAAAAATAAATTCTAAATAAAAAAAATTTTAAGAGACCAGAATCTCGTGGATAGTTACAATATTTCAACTATACAGCCATATGCTGTATTGAGCATTGATTTAAATAAATGTAAAATTTGTAAAATTATTATAAGTTTGGGGTAAATGGACATGTCTGGGATTGTAAAAATCTTTCATTGTTATACTAGGGGAGAAATTAACCTGTTCCAACAGGCAAGGAACACCTGCTCGATTGTATGTGTGTTACGCGTGTATCTTGTGTGTGTTAGTTATGCATGTACAGACAGGAATCCCAGCAACCCTCCCCAATTAATTACTAAAATAATTATTTTAATTCACTGTGTGAAAACTAATTAGTGTATAAACAAACAAAAGGCACCAAAGTGTGTGTAAATTTTATAGTTATCCACAGTAAGAAAATGACGTTAGTAGGACACACTACGCGAAGTCAGTGCGAAATAAGTGTGCCAAAAATACGCACATTACACTAAGACGCTCAAATTAATACAGTGAGTGCTTAATCAAATTATCAATGATTTTTGCTAGCTCAATTCCGTACAAAACATTGCCATTTGCAAAAAATTGCAAATATATGAAAAGGTTCGGGAGTGGGGGCTATCATGTGATCTGCAGGTCTCGGCAGGACAATTTCGGAACCAACAGGTGCGGAATCTCGAGAGAGTATAAATTAAGGGTTCGACTGGAAGCCCTTCTCTTCATTTCAAGACACAGTTGCAGTCGGACACGTTGTCCGTCGGCAGAACAGTTTTATTTTGTTATAAGTCTCATCTACGAATAAATAAAGACGTTTTCAGTAATTATGTTTACACTAGTACGGGAAACGTAGAGTACCGGGACCGTTTAAGTCAGCAAGAGTATCTACAGAGAAGCTACAAAGAGCGACGCGAGATGCTGGACGTTAGGAGGTGCTTTTTAGACGTCTAACAGCCGAACGAGATCCACTTCGCAGCCGATATTAATTCTCTGGGACGGACCACACACTGCTGAAGAACGACGCTGGACTCTGGACATATCCAGGACCACGCCAAGCCAGGAGTAACGGTAACCCAACTCTGGACAACGCTGGACCCCGTCAATAAGTCGTAAGGTCATCAAAACTCGAGGTGACATGCATAATGCATTTATAAATGATTTTTTTAAAGACCTCATAAAGACTATATAAAGAGACAATGAATTAAAACAAAAAAGTTTATAATTAGGTAAATAATGTAATAGATTCTTATGTAAATGTTTTAGTCGTAAGAATGAGCGATCGCATATAGATAAATATAGAAAAAAAAGAGTTTAATTTTGAGATAGTATTTTTTTTTCTCAAAGAAAAATAATTGAAATGATTTGATATTTCCATTTTGTAGAAAAGAATAATTTAAATATGAATACGAAACAAATGCCAGTCTAAGAGTAATTAATATAATTTTAAAATAATTTAAAAAAAAGGTATAGACTGAGCAAGCTGAGGTCAGATCTGATTTAAGTGAATTCAATTAAAATAAAACTTAATTACATTTAAATTTTATTTCTTTTATTAAATCAATTTGAATAAATGTCTAGATTAAGATTATTAACATGTCTAGATGTAAGAGTGTTTTAAATGTTTGTTACACCGTATAGCTTAAGAGATAACATTTAATAATGAGTGATATCTTGATCGGAAATTATTAACAATGTTTTATTATTTATAATGCTTTTTAAACAATAAACATGAAATTTTAACTACTCATAAAATTTACTACTCTTATTATAGTTACACCTGTTATCGTTATATACGTTTAAACAACTGGTATCGATATAACTGTGTACACCTGGTATCGTTATAACTGTTTAAAGACCTGGTATCGTTATAATATACATAGCTATCTCTCTGACTACCTGTATTGCAATAAAACAGATATACAAAATATACATTTGTGTATTTGCATATTTACCCAGGGCAGTATTTTGTAAATAATTAGGGTAAGGATAGTATGACGAATAGTTTTAAATATTTTATGCGTGAAAGTACAGGCGTATACATGCGGTGGCCTGTCCAAAGCGTACACCTGCCGATGGAATGGTTTATAGCGTTTGTGTGTCTGTGTGTATGTGTGAACCAGCACGGACATCCATTATACTACAAGAGGAGATACGTATGAATTGTTGGTTTTTAATATTTAATCGGGTATTGACAATTAAAATAAATTAATAAATATGTTTTTTACCTGTTGCCAAAGATATATCACAAATTCTAAATATCGGTATGGAGAACCATACATGACTTCCATATTCTAAGATTTATATTTAAAATCATTTTCGAAATGTAATATTACCATAGAAACTACTTCTTTCTACTTACTGCTTCAGCCTTAACCACAGTACTGTGGTCACTAACATATACCACCTCACGTTATCGCACTCGATTTTCACTGATGATGGAAGTCAATGGCATTGCCGAAACGTCTGGTTTTGTAGAAAACATTGGACTACGGCCAAATATCCCGGGAAGGAATTTTAACAAAAAATACTTCTTTGTTGCCGATAACGTTGTACACATATATATAAAATATATGCATAAAATTAATGGCTTGTATAAGTTGATGATTGATCTCCATTAAGTAGTGCTCAAGTTTCCAAAGTTTTAATATTATGATGTCCGTAATTAAAACATCAGAGCAGGTTTAGTGTGAATGAGGGTACACCGTGGACAAAAATTTTCAACATTTCCTATTGAGCGTTGCTTAGAGTAAAGCTGCGAATCTACAGTGTATGTTTCACAGAACAAACACGCGAAAAAGAAGGAGCGCTCCGAAATCACTCATGGACCCTCAGCATCTTGCAGAGGGTTCATTCCCTAAAGACGAAAAGTCTGTCTATGAATCGTTCCTCTGTAAACACGTGCAGTTACATTGCCCAGCGATCCACAGGAAGCAAAGTGATGTCCATTTTTTCGGCTTGCACGCGTTATGTTGGTATGGGTTTCGGCACTTTCCATTTAAAAAAAGCGTGCAAATGTAAGAAAATAAACATGAGTGAGGCCAGAAATAACGTGAATTGTGTGTGTGTGTGTGTGTGTGTGTGTGTGTGTGTGTGTGTGTGTGTGTGTGTGTGTGTGTGTGTGTGTGTGTGTGTGTGTGTGTGTGTGTGTGTCTTACCTGCCTTTTTATTGCTGTAGGCATAATAATAAAATGGAAACGTAAATATTACATAACTGAGATATGCTTACCTGCCACGAACGATATATTATTTTATACATGGAGGAGTTCAGTGACATACACACGTACAGAAGTCATCTTCAAAAATACTAGAAGTCGTCCACGCTTTCATGTTGGCAGTGTAACTTACAGGAAGTTTTTTGATGTTTTTAAAACATCAAACTTTTCCCGATAACTAAAAGTTTCCTTTTTTCGGTTCCCGTCATGTTCGCACAAACAAAAACTGTAACTCTTTGTTTAGAGAGCTTCCCACCAACGCACTTTTCATTTGTAAATTTGAAAGTCTTATCTGAAGTTAATTTATAAAAAATTCCGGCTTCATGTCCATTAAAGATGTCTTCATCTTTATATGATCGTCTAATTTCTGGCCAAGTGTTATGCACCCAATCGCCTGTAACGTTCAGATCTACGCATTTTGCCTCACCACAAATTTTTGCAAAGGAAATCGAGTGTCGGGCCTTAAATCGATCTAGCCATCCGTTGGAGCACGCAAAATGGCTGGCGCCGGGAGTCCTGTTACAGTGCTTATCGCTTGCATACAATGTATGTCTGTAGCCATGGGCTAGCGCGCGCACATATATACGTTTATATGAAATTTAGAGTAAAATATCTGAGAAATATTTGACGCTGTAACAGAGTAGTACAATATTTAGTGACGTTAAAACCGGGAATTTTTATAATGTTAAAGATATCAGTTTGACCTGACTTATGACAAAATAACGCTACACCAGAGTTGACGTAAGAGCCGAGGCCGTAATAACCAAGTTCCACTGTATATATAAAGATATTAACTCAAACATAATTTACATTAAAATGAAAAAATTATAATTTTATTGCCTGGCAACAAAATTATTTTATTTTCAACAATTACCATTGTTTCAAAAAGTTTAAATAAATTTTCAAGTACTTTACTCTTGTTAAAACGTAAAAGGTTGCAGGTAAACTACCCCTTCCCCTTAATCGATCTTCACCAAAATCGAAAGTCCTTGAGATCTCTACAATTCAGGGACGTATGCAAAAAATTATTTGATTCTGTTTGAATTTGCGGCTGTTATCGTTTTCCATAGAAAATACGCTTGACAAAAAAATGTTGCTGGTAAACTACCCCTTCCCCTCAACCGATCTTCACCAAAAACAATAGGTCTTGAGTACTCTACAAATCGGGGCTGTATGCAAAAAATTATTTGATTCTGTTTGAATTTGCGGCTGTTATCGTTTGCCATAGAAAATACCCTTGTTAAAAAAACGTTGTAGGTAAACTACCCCTTTCCCTTAACCAATCTTACCAAAAACAATAGGTCTTGAGAACTCTACAATTTAGGGCTGTATGCAAATAATCTTTTGATTCTGTTTGAATTTGCGGCTGTTATCGTTTGCCATAGGAAATACCCTTGTTAAAACATAAAACGTTACAGGTAAACTACCCCTTTCCCTTAACCGACCTTCACCAAAAACAATAGATCTTGAGAACTCTACAATTCAGGGCTGAATGCGAAACATTATTTGATTCTGTTTAAATTTGCGGCTGTTATCGTTTGCCAAAAAAAATTTCCCTTGATAAAAAAAAACCGTTGCTGGTAAACTACCCCTTTTCCTCAACCGATCTTCACCAAAAACAACAGGTCGTGAGTACTCTACAAATCAGGGCTGTACGCGAAAAATTATTTTATCCTGTTTGAATGTGCAGCAGTTATCGTTTGCCATAAAAAAAAATCTACAGACACACAGACAGACACATAGACAGACAGACAGGCACGCACACAGACACTTTTCGGAAAACGACTTTTTTCATGTTTTGAGTGTAGTAGAATCAGAATCTGCAATAATCTCGAACACGATTTTTTTTGCCATCACCATACTTCCATTCCTTAAGGAATATGGAAGTAAAAACACCATTAGATTAAGGACATTTAAATGCATATGGTGATGAAAATTATTGCAGAAAAGTGCAATAATAAAAACGTCATATTAATTAATGTTAATTACTACCATGATTAACAAAGTGCAATAATAAAAAGTCATATTAATTAATGTTAATTACTACCATGATTAACTAGTAATTAATTAGTGTGATATATTTAAATGACGAGTGAAAATTACGAAGCCAATGCAACCACTCGCCTAAAGATCAAGTTTTAGGTTATCGCAAAAAATTACTAATATCGGTATGGAGAACCATACATGACTTCCATATTCTAAGATTTATATTTAAAGTCATTTTCAAAATGAAATATTACCATAGAAACTACTTCTTTCTACTTACTGCTTCAGCCTTAACCACAGTACTGTGGTCACTAACGTATACCACCTCACGTTATCGCACTCGATTTTCACTGATGATGGAAGTCGATGGCATTGCCGAAATGTCTGGTTTTGTAGAAAACATTGGACTACGGCCAAGCATCCCGGGAAGGAATTTTAACAAAAAATACTTCTTTGTTGCTGATAACGTTGTACACATATATATCAGTGGCGAAGTTACATGGAGGCAATTGAGGCGACGCCTACCCTAAAAAATTCTGTAGAATAAAAATTATAAATACGTATGAACTACATAACGTAAAGATTATACATTGTTACTGCGACTGTCAAATTTATTAAACCGAAACGTGCTTTATTGAGCGACCGCTAGATGGTGACAGGTGAGATTCGGCATAGTTCGTTTAAAGCGAATGAGGCAACCTGAACTTGCCTCAGCGTTTTTTGTATACATCGTATGTAAGCAATGTAGTGGTGTGATAGGGAAGTGTAGGTAGGGGGATTGTCCCGCGCTGTACACATAGAGCGTTGAGGCATGCCTCACTTCTGTGGTCCAAACAGTTAAGTTAAAGCGCCTGTGTTGTTTCTAAGTGTTTATTTTATGCGGTTATTAAAAGTGTCACTGTTATTCCGCTGAACTAACAGATGATCAAGATTGTTATTTGAATTATTTGTAACATTAAACATATATATAGAAACTAATCAAGTTTAAAAATTTGAAGTTCAATCAGTTGTATTATTGTGTATGACTAATACAAGGATTGTTCAATAGACACACGTATAGAGCTGTAAAGCATTTTTTATTCAACGATTTTAAAAGAAGTCTCCAATATCATTAAGACATGAGTTCCACTGTTGCACTAACCTGTAGATTCCCTGCTAGTAAAATTCTTACGGCTGTTTGTGGAACCATTCGGTTACAGCAAACTCTACCTCAGCGTCCGATTTGACCCACCGTCCTTTTAGTGATTCCTTAAAAAAAATTTAAAATAAGATTTTTGCCTACCCATTCATTAACTACTAGCTTCGCCAGTAAGCAAATTGATGTCCATTTTTTCGGCTTGCACGCGTTATGTTGGTGTGGGTTTCGGCACTTTCCATTTAAAAAGCGTGCAAACGTAAGAAAATAAACATGAGTGAGGCCAGAAATAACGTGATTTGTGTGTGTGTGTGTGTGTGTGTGTGTGTGTGTGTGTGTGTGTGTGTGTGTCTGTGTTTGTGTCTTACCTGCCTTTTTATTGCCGTATTAAATGAAAAATATTATATTACATTAAAATGAAAAAATTTTAATTTTATTGCCTGGCAACAAAATTATTTTATTTTTAACAATTACCATTGTTTCAGAAAGTTTAAATAAATTTTCAAGTACTTTACTCTTGTTAAAACGTAAAAGGTTGCAGGTAAACTACCCCTTCCCCTTAACCGATCTTCACCAAAATCGAACGTCCTTGAGACCTCTACAATTCAGGGACGTATGCACAAAATTATTTGATTCTGTTTGAATTTGCGGCAGTTATCGTTTGCCATAGAAAATACGCTTGATAAAAAACGTTCCAGGTAAACTACCCCTTTCCCTTAACCGATCTTCACCAAAACCAACAGGCCTTGAGTACTCTACAAGTCAGGGCTGTATGCAGAAAATTATTTGATTCTGTTTGAAATTGCGGCTGTTATCGTTTGCCATAGAAAATACCCTTGTTAAACAAACGTTGTTGGTAAACTACCCCTTTCCCTTAACCGATCTTCACCAAAAACAATAGGTCTTGAGAACTCTACAATTTAGGGCTGTATGCAAATAATCTTTTGATTCTGTTTGAATTTTCGGCTGTTATCGTTTGCCATAGGAAATACCCTTGTTAAAACATAAAACGTTACAGGTAAACTACCCCTTTCCCTTAACCGATCTTCACCAAAAACAATAGGTCTTGAGAACTCTACAATTCAGGGCTGTATGCGAAACATTATTTGATTCTGTTTGAAATTGCGGCTGTTATCGTTTGCCATAGAAAATACCCTTGTTAAACAAACGTTGTAGGTAAACTACCCCTTTCCCTTAACCGATCTTCACCAAAAACAATACGTCGTGAGTACTCTACAAATCAGGGCTGTATGCAAAAAATTATTTGATTCTGTTTGAATTTGCGGCAGTTATCGTTTGCCATAGAAAAAAAATCTAGAGACACACAGACAGACACACAGATAGACACACAGACACACAGACAGACACACAGACACACAGACAGACACTTTTCGGGAAACGACTTTTTTTCATGTTTTGAGTGTAGTACAATCAGAATCTGCAATAATCTCGAACACGATTTTTTTTGCCATCACCATACTTCCATTTCTTAAGGAACATGGAAGTAAAAATTGGTCAGGAAATAAAGGACGCTACTATTTAATTGTCAAAGGGTAACATGTGAAAAACAATATCTGACATGTCAGTTTGCCGTCTATTATAAATACCTCCGGCAATTTTGGACGAGGTCAGACTCAAGATATCTTCACAGGAGGACACTATGTCAATTGGCTAATAGTCAGACACCGAGAATCTTTATACACCATCACTATGTCTGTCTGCTGATTGACTTGAACATCATCACAATCCTCACCATCATCTGCAATACACCACGATTGATGGAGGAGCATAAGACCATCATCAACAACAGGCTATAGAGTATCGAGGACGCATCGACATCATCACCAGAGTCATTGTCATCATTCAGGAGACCCACACACACACACGCGCGCGCACACGCAATGGTAACGTCGACAATACGCAGGTGGCAAATGAACAATTATATTTTTGTGGTAAACAAATAAATCATAAAGAACAGAATATGAGATAATAAAGTAATATAAAGAGTTAAATGTAAATAGTGTAAATATTCAGAGTAAAAGACGTAATTGTAAGTTGATGTTAAAAATAATAATTTTATTCTGTTTAATTTTAAAGATTGGGTGTGTCATTATAAATCATAATGTTCTTAAAGTAAATGTTATTTTATTAAAATATTAATAGCAATAAATCAATTCTTATTTGGTACAATGAATAGTATTTTTATAAATGAGTTGCTATGAGTTCAAATTTTAATAATGATTCAAAGTCTGGCGCCCATGCAATATAAAAGAATTTTATAATTTGTTCATCATATATGCTTATATATTTAAGAATACATGTTATTAGTGTGTGCTGAGTAGAAAAGATATGTTATTTTTTCAGAGTGTAACTTTATAAAAGAGAATATTTTGAATTTTCTATTTTCAAATTTTTAATAATCAATAGATTTTGTTTGCAATATTTAATAAACCGTTGATTGTATCTTTTACTATGTTTTAATTAATTATTTCATGTCATCAGCGTCTCACTCCTCTTTTTAAAAATATGTTTATTGTGCAACCAGATATACTTAACGCAACGACCACACAAAAATCCTATGACCTAGCCGGTGTTTAACACTATATAGTTGCATTGGGCACATAGACAGAAGTGTATTCATTTTATAATACGTGCAACGTTGTAATATATTTACCTTCTCATTGCTGAGCATAGTGATCTATGGTGAGATTTTTTGGCGTGTAACCGTCCGTCACTTCATTTCCAGCATAAACTGTGGTATGCAGGATTAGACCAACAATATGCTGCATGTCGTTAACCCATCGTGTTGAGTCATTTCTAGATCTTCGATCTCGTACCAACTATCATACATTTTTTCAAGTGGACATTATTACTGTGAATATCGTCTCCTAAAAATTGGAGACATATTGTATTTTCTGTTGTGTCTTTTTTATTTTTAGTTTTTGTAACATAGACAGGTTATAACATCAAGCTGGCCATGGCATTCTCAAACATTCCTTTCATACTGCATCTCAGAAGCGTCGATTTTTTTTTCTTTTTGTTTATTTAGACCAAGTTTCAGATTCCGTAAAACAAGATGAAGAAATCTATCGATTTAAACAAGCGGAGTAATAGTTCATAAAACTAACAAAAACTTGGTTTTGTGGTTATAATTTTAGAAATTGCCGGAAAACATTGTGCATACTGTTGTGACAAGAGCCAATGTATTCCTTTGCCCTATTAAATAAATATTCAGGAAAAGTACAAGTGAATATCTATCACGAATAAGTGTAGTGTGTTTCCAGTATGCCACAAAATTAAATTAAAAAATTGCACAATAGTTGTGCAATTGTTAAATTAAATAAAGTTTGCTTAATTTATTCGAGCCAAACTTCCTGTTTGTTATTAAAAGTTTCACAAGCCCGTGTTTGTAAAACAAATGTTGCAGTTTAATAATGGGATGACTGAGATTAATATTTTATTAGCACCGAGTGTCTCAGAACAGTCTCGTAATGATGAAGTGTCACGTAATGAGAGCAGCGACTGTTACGGTACGGTAAGATTTATAATTTTATTACAGGTATTGTAGAGCTCCACATAATTGTTATTCCCAAACTAACACAGACTTGTTTATTTAAACTTAATTTCTGTAACTAAAGTTTGAAAAAGATTGTTTTCATTAACCCATTTTTAGTCGCTGTCAACAGTGAATGTTTAGCATTTTCTCTATTTTAATATTCTTGCAACGAACACAGCATTGCGGTTAATGAGAAAACCATAACTTTGCGAGACCAACCAATAATTTGCATCAAACCACGGTTTTTTAAACTAAATGTTGGTTTAAAAACACCGACCATAATTCTAGAAAATTTGGTGAAATATAATGTGTTTTTATTTATACAATCTTACGAATCTACAGTCATATAAAGGAATTTTAGATAGATACTGTCAGTAAGCTTAGGGATAATTATTGTCTTACAAGAATGAGGTCTATTACATGTAGAAATAGAAATCGGAATGAAGTAGGAAGTTTATTAAGGGTAATGAATGATAATCATTTCAGGTAATTCTATGAGATAGGATAGATTCATCCTGTTCAAGTTGTTAGTAATTATTTCAACATTATTAAAATTTAATAATGTATGTGGAGATGTTGAAAATAAAACAAGGGAAGAGGGGATGCTAAAATTTTGTAAGACTAAAATGCGGAAGCCCCATTCATAAAACAGTAAATTAAAAGTAACAAAGAACCAAGAAAGAAATAAGGCTTATAATAAAAGGAAATTATGCACTCAAAGAGAGTGTAGATCTGAATATAGGTCAAAGTAGATGTGCTTTAAAACAAATTAAAATCTATATTTTTGATAACACAAACGTTCAAAATATCAAGCAGTTGTTTTAAGAGAACTAATAAATTTGGTCACCAGTAATAGGAAAATCTAGTTATTTGAATTATAGCTTTAACTAGTTCTCGCTCTTCCATGGTTGTTATTCTGCAACCCCAATGCGTGCGTGTACTTTGAGTTGATGTGGCCTCCAACTGTAAAACGATACCCTGTGATGTTAAAATAACGCGTGTATTGCTACCGTTTGTTTGAGCGTCGTGGAGGACAATAAACAACAGAAATAGTTAATGGTCCGAGCCAGTTTTCAACATCAACTGTAGTCTGAAGATCCTATTCACAACACAAACTTACTTCGTAGTGTATCATTGAGCTTCTAACGATAATGGCTGTGCCGTATTGTGATGTACCATCACTGTTATATGTCGTAGATGATACTGATAGAATTTTATATAACTTCTTCGGTAAAATGTGTCTCTGAAATTAGTGTAGCATGAACGCGATGACATCTGAAGAATGCTGTGATCTCGGATCTATGTTACTTCTAAGCTACTGGCGTTTCAAAGCAAGATCTTGAGAAACTGAACCTTAAGACAATTTTGAGACAAGTGATGTTTAACATTTGTTCTATAGTGTTCTTCATCATCAGATTTTAGTTCATACATATCGTTAGTTTGTTGTATAAGGTGGATGATTTTTGTCGGGACACAGTGTTTATTGCTTGTTCCTGACGTGTCTGAAGCTGGCAGTTTGTGCGTAGGTGATGCCGGACATGACGGCGGTTGACCTCTGTTTGGTCTTAGCATTTTGGTCATAAATTGTTAAAAATAAACTATTATTGATAAATATCATCTGTATAAAGTCCTTTCTAGTAACTGAAACTTACAAATTACTATATTTTATCACAAAAACCTACAATATAATAATTTCCTAATTTATAGCACACTAAACGTAATAATAGTTCACAGCTTACTTCACACACACATACACTGATCTCCTACCTTGCTCCGTGCAAAATACACATTTATGTGTGTGTATGTGTGCGCGCGCTTGCGCTCGCGATTTCACCAATATAATCAGACTATAAGTAAGAATATGTAATCAATATTTGTATTAATTTGATTTTAATAGCGCCTTTTATTAAGCGCAAAATAATTACGAATACGTCCTAATCAAGTTCACTTCAATGTCATAATAGAACCCACATATCGTAAAATATAAGCCAATAAAGGTTTCGTTTAACATAAAGGGAATGTAAGATCTCCTGTGTGAGCTAAAAGGATTTGTATTCGGGCACATTTATTTCATTACAACAAGACAGTAAAACCAGCACGATTACCCGCTCACATTTAATTTTTACGCTTAAAGGGCTATACAAGTGTTTTATACAACGAAAGCGAATACAAAGCGGCAGTTCTATATTGTCGTTTACTTAAAGTGCGGAAAGAGTAGTATGTTTATTTCTGCATGAGACGGTCGAAGGGCCGGGCTAGTAAATTTTAGATTTTGCTAACAATTTTATTGTAACAAACGTATAGTATTAAATGAAACATATTCATTGACAATATATTTTCTTATTTAAAATATCGGTATGAAGAACCATACATAACTTCCATGTTCTAAGATTTATATTTAAAATCATTTTCAAAATGAAATATTACCATAGAAACTACTTCTTTCTACTTACGGCTTCAGCCTTAACCACAGTACTGTGGTCACTAACGTATACCACCTCACGTTATCGCACTCGATTTTTACTGATGATGGAAGTCGATGGCATTGCCGAAACGTCTGGTTTTGTAGAGAACATTGGACTACATCCAAAGATCCCTGGAAGGAATTTTAACAAAAACTACTTCTTTGTTGCCGATAACGTTGTACACATATATATAAAAAATATGCATAAAATTAACGGCTTCTATAAGTTAATGTTTGATCTCCATTAAGTAGTGCTCAAGTTTCCAAAGTTATAATATTATGATGTCCGTAATTAAAACATCAGAGCAGGTTTAGTGTGTATGAGGGTACACCGAGGACAAAAACTTTCAACATTTCCTATTGAGCGTTGCTTAGAGTAAAGCTGCGAATCTACAGTTGTGACGATTTTAAAATAGAAAATGTAAAAAGGAGAGAAATTTAATTTTTTTTAAATCGCACATTTAAACTAATTTTAAATCCCTTAAATAACTCAAAATAATATTTAATAAAGAAATTTGAAAAGACAAATAGGAATGCGAGTGTAAAAGTAAAGAAACCCTTACATAATTTACCATGCATTGACATGCGGTAACCGGAATCAACTTGCATACCGACCCATAAATTAAACTAATAATACTTGCAAATTTGAAATTAAATAAATAAATAAACAGCAACACAGTAGTATACTATAATTAATTCTGAAGTAAAGCATAGCTTTGGATAATTAAAAGGTCAAACATTAATACCGTAAATATCAAATAAAGGTGGAACTATTTTGTCGTGATGCGTAAATTCCGCGCAGTTAACTTACCTGTCCTAACATAGTAAATCAGTCGAGATGGAGAGTTCTCGTAGTAAACACTACATACCTGAACCATGCCCCAAAGTACGACAACATTTGTTTATTCTAGTGTGCAGATTTAACAATGTGTAGAGGAATGTAGCGGAAAATTAGTGTATTATAAAGTAAACATGTAATCTATTAAAACAAAAGGAATAAATAAGTGTGAGGGATGACATCTCTATTGACTAAGTGTAAGATCTCAATGTTTGTTTAAATTAAAAAGGTACGAAGTACCAAAAGTGAGAACCTTTTATAAATAATGATGTGACGTGCATTTCTGTGGCAAACAAAAACATTTACTCGAGTTATACTACTAAAGATGCTTAGCTACCAGACTTCTGAGAACAGCATACCAGCTTCATAATTACCGAATCACTTCAGGAACTTCAGCGGGAAAGTAAACTACAATAAAGATCAACCATCTGTGGACACCCCATGGACCAAGGACCAGGACACGGAGTAAACTTCAGGATATCACAGGTGACACGGAGACTTGTCTTCGTGGTTAATTACCATTCAAAAAAGATGAGTTGTAAAAGACAGTTTAAATAACAATATAAAAGATTTTAATAATAGTCTCTTTGTAAAATGTAGTATGTCATACGACTAAAAATATTTGTAGTAGCAAGTAGTGCCTATATTATGAAGCTTCACAGATACTAAAAGTTAAATTAAGTCCATTCTTCAAATGGTCCCCAAATAGTATGATAGTATATGAGTAAGTGGGCTTAACTTACAAACCAGTTTAATATCCCGGATCCGTGGAAAAAGCTAGCACATAACAATCCTTTTGTTGTGGGCCCCTTTCAGAAAATATTTTGTAAACTATTTATTAAGAAAACCTTATGGTGAAAAACTCATGTAGAACTGTTAAAGAAATCATTTAATAAAGAGATGTCATTACATAACACATAATACTGAGTGAATAAATCATCAGACACCCCTTGTAAAATTTCCTTTAATTCTAACTATTACAGCTTGTAAAATTAATAATAAGAAGTTGATTACTACTATGGCAGCCCGTGCAATTGATCCGAGGCAATTACGCACAGGTTCCCGATGTTATGACGTAGGTAATACGTTATAAAATGCGCAACTCTGCTTTCTTATAAGATAATTGTGTACGTCGTGGCACATATAAAATGCGCCACTCTGCTAATTTGTAAAAAAAATATACATAATAATTGTGTAGATAGTGACACATATACCATGTGCCCCTCTGTAGATCTATTCACTCAGTTACTTTAAAATATTCCAGTAATTTAAAATAAAAAGAAAATAAGAATTAGAATAGAAGAGTATATAGATAAGATTAATTGTGAATTTAATATGTGTAAACTCATATTAACATATTTACACATGAACATATTATATGACATATGTATTCAAATCCATGTTCGTACTTGTCCAAAAATTTCAGTCACCAACGTGTCGGTGTGACAACAAACTCAGACCGGTAAATTTCCTGTTCTCGCCTGTACGGAACTGTCCTTGTCACCCTCTGCCACGTCGAGTTAGACAATACCCCACCTCCTCTATTGTTATAACAAGCGTGTGTCGTCTTGTGCCTAGTAACCACGTAGTTCCCCTTTTGTTGAAAGTAAATTGACGTATGTGTGAGATTTCTCTTTCTCTGAGACGAGATTTAATTCTCGCACAACCAATGTAAATTTTTGCTGCGAATTAAAATTGTTTATTTGAGTAAACAAGAAAGAGTAGTATAGGATTTAGTATTAGTAAAATAAGTACTTATAGTGGTTAATATACGGGAAATATGGCTTTATTTAACCCCGATCTATTATTAAAAGATGAATTGTGCTACGAAGCTATTTTACGCGGTTTACCTCGCGCGAACGTAACAGTCTCTGAATTGCGCAAAGCGTTACGCGAAAGTAGATCAGATACACCCGCGCAGTTAGGTAGATTAAGCGAACTCGATTATGAGAGCGTGTTAAGAGATTATGAACTAGATTAAGAGAAACGTGTTATGCAAAGTGTATGGAATTGACGTTATTATCACAAACCCTTCACGACGAAAAATCACCTGCAGTAATATTGCGGACCACGCAAAGAATAGAACATTTAACCCGCCGGATGAAGAATTTATTAAACTGGCCCAACGTCACTGTAATCCCTCCCGATGTGCAAACATTTGCGGATGAGGCATTACAGCAATTACCCACGATAATAAGACAATTGCGAAGAATGTCCGACTCATTTAGGATGGAGGAAATTGAGCAATCCTTACAGAAATTATATATTTCCCCAGTTCAATCGCCTACTTTAGAACACCATTATAAACATTATAAAACATTACTACTTTATAAAACATTTTATTCCCACAGGAATTTATGAGGAGCTCAAAAGAAACACCGTACTTCGAGTACAAGGAGCCCATGAGAGACTGGCCCACTATATTGCAGACATCAGAGAGTCTTCCCGACTACTGCAAGTCAACTGGAGTGAGAAACAATTGGTCGATACCATTTTAGTAGGATTATCTCCGGAAGAAAGATCTCTATTAGCATTAATAAATAGGCCCAACACTTTCGCAGGTCTAGAACAATGCAGTATTCACTCGTCAAACGTATGGTACGCGGATCAGAACAGACATGCATTGCTGTCCACTGCACCCAAGAACACAGCGCGAAAGACGACCATTTCGTAGACCTACCAATTTTCACAACCTTGGTAAATCTAAAGAGCCTCAACCTCGACAGGAAACAAGTGATACCCCTCGTAAAGAAAATATATGTTATAACTGCGGGAAATTTGGACACATCAGTAGAAACTGTAAACGGAAACCGTACTATCAGAAAACCCCTTATCCAAAAAACATGTAAGGCAGGGAGATCCGAAATCCTGTGTCTTCCGCAGTATCGTGAAAAAAGGTAAACCCCTAAAAGACAACAAATTAAAAAAAACCAAAGAAAATTAGACCCCTATGTTAAGAAGTTCATTGATAAATGTAATGCTATTAATAAATGTGACTTCAGTAAGTGTCATCCATATATACAAGTAGACCTCGGTGTTACATCCACCCTCGGATTAATTGAATCCGGATCAACACGAAGCTTAATTAGTCAACAGCTAGCCGATAAATTATTTGAACACAATCTAGTTAAACGCAGTCAATCGGTGAATATTAGATGCGCTACAGCTAATAAACAAAATTTAATGATAAAACTCATCATTACGTTTAAACTAAAAATTAAAAATCTAACCTGGTATTTTCCAATGTTGGTATGCGACGAGTTATTAGGACGATAAGAAGTATTATTTTGGATTCGATCGTTCCCGAAAATATAGTTTGGATGGTAATACAAATAACAAAGAAAGTACTGGAACAGCTTCTAAACATCTACAACACCACGGGTCTGAATTAGCTCATCTGGAAAGTAAAGATAGACTGAAAATGCAGACACTAATAAAAGAGTTTTCCACCGTCCTCACTCCGAAGTTAGGACTAACGAACCTGATACAGTACAAAATCAATTTGAGCGACAATAAAGTAATACGTCTACCCCCATACAAGTTATCACCGCCAAAAATGGAAGTAATGAGGAATCAAAACAACAAATTATTAGAACAAGGAGTCATCGAACCCTCTACTTCACCTTACTCATCACCCGCGTTTTTAGTACCAAAAGGTCACGACAAACATAGACTAGTTGTGGACTACAGGCAATTAAATAAACGGATAGAATTTGAGTCTATACCACTTCCCGACATCCACAGTGCTTTTCATTATTTTTCGAATGCGAAAGTTTTTACCATCATGGATCTAAATCAGGCATTTCATCAAATACCCCTTTCGGAAGAATCCAAACGTCTAACCGCATTTGCCGTCCCTTTCAACCTGTACCAATTTACGAGAGTACCCTTTGGAATATCCCAAGGTAGTTCTGTATGTAGCCGATTATCAGAGAAATTATTCCATGATATAAAATTTAAATATGTGTATCACTACCTAGATGACATCGTTATCTACAGCGAATCAATGGACCAACATCTTAAACATCTACGTGAAGTACTATCCCGAGTAGAGAAAGCCGGATTAACAGTAAATCCCAGTAAAGTAAATTTTGCTGTCACACAATTTTCATTTTTAGGTCACATCGTAAAGGCCAACGGAAAGGTAAGCATAGACCCCGAGCGAACCCGTGCGATCAGAGAATTTTTACCACCGCGGGATGAGAAAGGAATAGCCCGATTTTTGGGAATGATAAATTATTTCCACAAGTATATCCCTCATCTAGCCGAAATTGCAGCACCGCTGAATGCTTTAAGAAAGAAGGGAGCTAAATTTGAGTGGAGTCTGCAACACCATGCTGCATTCGAAAAACTAAAAGAAAGCATAATATCACCCCCAGTATTACAATTAGCCGATTTTACAAAACCGTTCGTAGTGCAGACAGACAGTTCAAGTGTAGCACTAGGCGCAGTAATATATCAGGAAGTAGATAACTCTAGACTACCTATTAGTTACGCTTCACGTACTCTGACTGACCAAGAAAAGAAATACTCCGCATACGAATTAGAATGTTTAGCTATCGTTTTCGCATTTGTGAAGTTCAAACCTTTTTTAGAACATAAAGAGTTCCTGTTGGAAACGGATAATCAAGCATTATCTTGGTTATTAAATCACCCTAAACAGTTAGGTCGTATTGGAAGATGGGTATTAAGGTTAAATTGTTACAAATTTAAAGTTCAACATATTAGAGGTACCCAAAATGTAGTTGCCAATACACTGTCACTTATGTTCCAGCCGCCTAGTAAAACATCTGAAAGCAAGGAGAGTAGAGAAACGCCAATTATCAATACTTTAATTACCGAATTTTCTCTTGCATTTACGGACATAGCTCAGTGTCAACAACAAGACCCCCTTTTAAGACCAATTATAGAACAACTCGATAAAGGAAATATGTCAGAAAAATACATATTGAGTAAGAGAGTATTATGTTATAGAATAGCAAACGGAAAATATTTACGAATAATTGCCCCTGATATTATTAAATCTATGCTGATGGAATACTACCATTCTTCCACCATTGGAGCACATATGGGAATAAATAAAACAATACATCGAATTCGTAAAGAATATCACTGGGAAAATATGAACAGTGAGATAGCTAGTTTCGTAAAAAGGTGTAAGTTGTGTGCACTCAGCAAGCCAGCGAGAAACAGCCAAATAAGTCAATTAATCTCAGAAATTCCTACTACCCCGTTCTCGAAAATTTATTTAGACTTTTCAGGACCCTACCCTCGTTCTAAATCAGGAAATACCATGCTACTCATTTGTGTAGATTCATTCACCAAATTTGTCTGGATGTATCCCATGCGCCGAGCGTTAGCTTCGACCACCATAAATATATTGCAGGATAGATTATTTAAAGATTTCGGTACACCCGTACATCTAGTGTTAGATAACGGACCCCAGTTTAAGTCAAAGGAATTCAAGAACATGTTATAACGTCGGCTACGTTATAATCCAGGAAACCCGTGATAATTGACTCTAGCCAATTATACAGGCTGCCTACGTTGTAACAAACTGAAAAATCAAACACAACACTAAGAATAATAATAATTACTCTAATTACAGGAAACAAGGGGAGGGAATTTAGCTGATTTATGCACTCACTTTAGTATGTAACAAGATGACATCTCTTTATTAACATATGATATATAACACATTACATATAAAAATTTACTCATACAGAGATTGTAAAGGGGTTTTCTGTCAAAACAAATGATCACACAGATCATGTATTTTACCTCGGATCCGAGTCTCTTTTAATCTAGTTAAGAAGTTTACATTGTTACTTAAACACCATTTGAAGAATGGTTTTATTTAGTTAAGCGATTCAAAGTTATGTCTCAAGAGTAATGTTACAACGTATGATTTCAGAAATTACTGGTTACATCATTCTAAAACTTAATGCTTAGAGATTGTCTTTTAAAAGTCTTTTGCATTTATAAATACTTATATTTTAAATATACATAATTCACGGAAGACGAGCTTCCGAGTCACCTCTTAGATAAGCTTTATCTGTCCATGTCCTGGGGCGTGAATCTTCGGTACTCTCTTAGTCGAGGGTTGTCATCGGGGTAGGGTTTCCAGTGGATGTCGTCTGAGTGAATTAATGAGGAGATGGATGTTATGTAGCGTGAAGTCGTCCTGATCCTCGGCGGTAATGGTAAGTGTTGTTTAGGTCTTAGTCGTCACTATCCACAGTTATGCACATCACATATTTAATGGCACCGTAGTACTGGAGTTTGCATCTTCTTTTCACATTATGTCGGAACTACTTTACTTGAACCATATTTGATCGTTAGTTTTAATTAACATGAGATGTCACCTTATACACTAGTTTTTCTTTTTCACATCCTTGTTTAACAAATTACTCACTATATTTTCGTTATTTATAACTAGCTTTCCATGCTTTTAGTGGAAGCTAACACTCAATTCAAAATAAAAATAAAACATTTTGTGAAGAGCCCTCGCTTGGAGGTGTTTACAGTTTGAAAGCCGCATTATAAGTCCTGCATTGTTACAACAGGAAAATTGTAACGACGCGGAGTGAGTACTCCGCCATAATATAGTTCCAACTCTTTATTAATAATACAGTCTTACAGTTTGACAAAATAAACTATCGAGACTTATCTTGTCTACAGGAATTATTACAACTGCTACTTGTGACTTTAAATTATTAATTATTTACATTATGATTTACAGGTATTTCTTATTTAATGCCGGGTCGGTATGCAAGTTGGATCCGGAATACACAGGTCATAGCATGATAAATTTACTAAAGGGTTAACAGTATTATTTTTAACTTTTACTTTCACAGTTTTACTTACTTATTTTAGTTAGATTTTCTTAATTGATTCTCATTACTATTATGAGTTAGTTCAGGGGTATTTGGTTTAATAGTGCGAATTAATGTTCTTACTTACTTCCCGTTTTATATTTTATTATTAATTTGTTTTTTTTTATTGACAATTTAAATCGTCACAATGTGTTTCAAACTAGGGATAGACCACATTACCACTATAGAGTATCGTCCGCAAGGTAATATAGCAGTCGTGTATGAGCAGCTGTTCGGTGCGGTTGTGCTGTCGTGTGCGGTAACTTAATATTATCGCTATCTTTCTTACTAAATAGACTTGTATGTGTAAGTAATATTGCAACAAGAAATATCAACGAAAGGTTTATCTGATTACTCGAACAAATCCAAGCAGCCGGCCAGGGGGCCGCGCGTGCGTCTGCTCGTCCGTGTGGGACTGTGTGTCTGTCTGCGGCTGGTGGTTGTTTGTACCTGTTTCTCTATAAACCATAAACACAAGGCCAGTAATTCCTTATCTGGAACTACACGCGTCTTTTAATTTATCTGTCTACTGTAATTATCGACAATAATGAATTATCAGCAACCAGGCCTGTCAACTAACGTTGAACCTGTTCCTACAGTCCACTCAGGAACTACAGTACCTCGAATGTCGCAAAATGCCCCTCAATCCTATAACAGTCAACAGCCAGGCATAAATGTTAATGTTGATTTCACACAACACGGATCCCACAGCTGGCAGATGGTGAAAAAACGAAAAAGAAGTCGTAAATCTTCAGAAAACACATCTGAAACACACACTCAGCTTAATGACCACAAGAGATTTACGGTGTTACCTATAGATGACCCTGATGACGTCCAACCTACTCAAGTCTTAGCTCAGCCGAAAGTACCTAGACCTCCTCCTGTATACCTTCATGGTATCGTCAACTACAGTGAAATGATCAATAATCTTACAACAATTTTGGAATCAGAACAGTACAGTACTAAATCGTTCGATGACAATACGGTGAAAATCAACACTTTTGCACCTGATTCTTACAAAAAATTAATTCGTCACCTCGAGGACGAAAAAATTATTTACCATACTTATCAAATTAAAGACCAGCGAGCATACCGGGTTGTCATGAGAAACATTCATCCTAGCATCGGTGTACACTTTATTAAAGAAGCACTAAAAGAAAAAGGACACTCGGTCAGAAACATAATCAACGTTCGACACAGAGTCGAGAAAACACCCCTCCCTCTCTTCTTTGTTGATCTTGAACCTGCAGCAAACAATAAAAAAATATATAGCCTAAGGTCTTTAGGTAACATGCAGATTGCTGTAGAACCACCTCGGAGAAAAAACTTCATCATACAGTGCACTCGTTGTCAGTCACACGGTCACAGTAAGACGTATTGTAGGAAATCTTTCCAGTGTGTCAAGTGCGGAGGTGAACACAACCCCGCAACTTGTTCCAAATCTAAGGATACACCAGCCACATGTGCATTATGCGATGGTCCTCATACAGCTAATTATAAGGGCTGTGAAGTTTATCAAAACCTGCAGGCCAGAAAAAGCCCCGTACGAAACTCCACACCTAGGAGAACCCCTTCAATGTTTAGGACTATGAACACGGGACAGAACATAAATACCCGTAACGTCTCTTCTCCTACTTACGCTCAAATTGCAGGACTACCGCAACACTCAGAATCATCGCCCCCTTATGACAGCAATCTCAAACAGTCAGCAAATGACGACATCACTCTTTCACACTTCCTGACAAAATTCGAGACTATGTTCAGTCAACTCATGCAGCAAAATAGCGTCATGCTTAATCTCCTTACAACACTTGTCAATAAACTTTCTAATTAATAATGAATAACAATTACAGGATTGGATTATGGAACGCCAATGGACTCTCTCAACGCACCCTAGAACTCAAAGCTTTTCTTCTTGAAAACAGGTTAGACGTAATGCTTATATCTGAGACACACTTCACAGACAGAAGCCATATTAGGATTCCAGGCTTTACTGTTTATGATACCCAACATCCTGACGGGACAGCTCGTGGCGGAACCGCTCTGTTAATCCGAAACAATATAAAACATTATCTCTTCTCTAACGTCAAAACTGCTCACCTACAGGCGACCAACGTTTTAATTGAAGATCAAAGAGACCCTCTAATTGTTTCTGCAGTCTACTGTCCCCCAAAACACAGAATCAATGAAACTGACTTCAGCTCTTTTCTTGAAACTCTTGGTGCACGTTTTTTGGTGGGAGGTGACTTTAACGCAAAACACCCGCAATGGGGTTCGAGATTAGCTAATCCAAGAGGTAGAATTTTATATAACGTCATTAGACAAGAATCCCTGTCCTTTCTGTCTACTGGTCAACCAACCTATTGGCCTTCTGACACAAATAAAATACCTGACCTAATTGATTTCTTTATAATACGAGGCTTGTCTCATAAATACTACAAAGTTGAATCTTGCCTTGATTTGTCCTCTGACCACACTCCAATTATTGCCACTATTAGCAAAACTATAATTGAGTCTGAAAGTCTACCAACACTCACAAATCGTCTTACTGACTGGGATTACTTTAGAGAGCTTGTAAATTATAATATCTCGCTAGAACTTCCACTCCACACGCCTGCTGAATTGGATGCGGCTGTAAATTCTCTCACCAGTACTTTTCAAAAATCAGCCTGGGAAGCTACACCTTGCAATACAGCGAAGAATAAGCACTTAAACCTTCCTCTGGTTGTCCGGAAGAAATTAGCTGAGAAGCGTAAATTGCGACGAATTTGGCAGCATACTCATCATCCGGATGATAAAAGAAAGTGGAATTCCGCGGCCAGACAACTTAAACGATTGTTGGAAAATCTAAAGAATGAAGGGATTCAGGATTATCTAGAAAATCTGTCACCAAATGAAAGTACTGATTATTCTCTGTGGAAGGCTACTAAACGATTAAAAAGGCCACTATTACAAATACCACCAATACATAAACCAGATGGTAGCTGGGCGCGCAGCAATACAGAGAAATCCCAGATTTTTGCCGAACATTTGGTCAACGTTTTTCAACCTGAAGCCAGCAAGAACGTCTCTTTCGATGAAGAGGTACAAAGATACTTACACTCCCCGCTCCAAATGACTCTACCTATTAAGCCTTTTAAAGTTAAGGAAATAATCCTGTATAATTTGAAAAGTAAAAAGGCTCCCGGCATTGATTTGCTATCGGGGAAAGTTCTAAAGGAGCTGCCTCACAAAGGCGTTGTACTAATAACATACATTTTCAATGCCATACTCAGACTCGAATACTTTCCTCTTCTCTGGAAATCGGCTCAAGTTATCATGGTCTTAAAACCTGGTAAAAACCCTCAAGAGCCTTCTCCTTATCGACCCATAAGCCTTCTACCGATACTTGGTAAGATCTTTGAAAAGCTGTTTGTAAAACGACTTATGCCAACAATTGTAGAAAACAACCTAATTCCGGATCACCAATTTGGTTTTCGAGGAAAGCACTCTACGGTAGATCAAATACACAGACTAACAAATGTTATCAATAAATCGCTGGAATCGAAGATGTTCTGCTCAGGTGTGTTTCTCGATGTTTCCCAGGCATTTGACAAAGTCTGGCATCTTGGACTCTTATATAAAATAAAGAAAAATCTGCAACATAATTGTTACCGTATCTTACATTCCTACTTAGTGGGCAGAGTGTTTCAAGTCAAGTACTCGGATGCTACTTCTCCTCTATTACCAGTGGGGTCGGGTGTTCCGCAGGGTAGTGTCCTGGGTCCTCTGCTCTACCTCCTGTTCACCTCGGACTTACCGTCAGCAAGTGAAACCACTGTTGCTACCTACGCCGATGACACAGCGATCCTAGCGACACACTCTGACCCCTCAATAGCATCTCTTATACTACAAGAATCATTAAACAGCGTTCAGTTATGGCTTGATAATTGGCGCATAAAAATCAATTCATCCAAGTCAGTCCACGTTACCTTCACCACACGTAAGGCAAACTTCCCTCCAGTCACAATTAACGGTCAACCAGTACCGCAAGCTGAAAGTGCTAAGTACCTTGGGATGCATCTGGACAGGAGACTGTCATGGAAAAAACATATAACATCTAAGAAGCTTGAACTTAATCACAAGGTCAGAAACATCTATTGGCTTATAGGCAGACAATCACGGTCAAGTCCCGTCAACAAACTCTTGATCTACAAAGCCGTGCTTAAACCGGTATGGACTTATGGTATTCAACTTTGGGGTACTGCAAGTACAAGTAATATTGAGATTATCCAGCGCTTTCAGTCCAAAACACTTAGATCAATAGTCGACGCTCCTTGGTTTGTCTCAAATAACTCCATACACCGCGACCTCAAAGTTTCAACCGTGAGAGAAGAAATCATGCGCCTCTGCAGGACTCACATCTCCAAACTAGAACAGCATCCCAACCACCTGGCAATTAACTTGTTAGACAACAGTGAAGATATTTATAGACTAAAAAGACACAAACTATTAGACTTACCATTCAGGTTTAACTCATAATGTATTCTCTGTATTTTCTGTATTGTACTGTCTGTGATATCTGTTCTGTATGTTTTTGTATTCGTGTCATTCATACGTGTTAATGTCAACCTGTATATGTGCCTTATGGGCCCAGTGTTTAATGTTTGAACTTATTGTATCATGTCAGCAGGAAGTGATAGTGACTTTTGTTCATTTGTTTACATGTTTTTATCATTTAGTTTTGTATTTTGTTACCTCTTTAATCTATTATCAAAAACAAGAAGAGCTGTCAATGGTCAGCTCTTCATAATCCTTTGTGTGTTGTCAGCCAATTTGTTAAATGTTCGCTCAGTCGAACAGCTTACAGATCTCCAAAAAAAAAAAAAAGGTAATATAGCTGAAAGGTATTTGCGAAACCTAAAATCTGCTTTAATAGCCTACCATGCAAACGACCATACGTCTTGGACCAGAACCTATCCTGGATACAATTCGCCTTCAATTCAGCCTATCATGAAGGACATAAGTCTACGCCATTTGAATTATTGTTTAAATACAAACCTAACCACCCATTATCCACGAAGTGGAAAATACATGAGTTACTACCCCACGAAATTAGGGATAAAAATATAAAGAAAATCTGGAATGAAGCTCGCACTAATTTAAGAGCAAACTTAAAGAAATCGCGAAAATATCACGAGCGGGTTAATAATAACAATGTAGTAAAGTACCAAATCGGTGACTTAGTAATGTATAAAACACACCCGACGAGTAGTGCAATCGATAAGACGACCTCCAAGCTATCATACCGATGGTGTGGTCCTTACCAAATTCACAAATACTTAACTCCAGTGACAGTAGCCCTGTACGAACCCTCTACTCAAAAATATGTACGAAGAACATATATTTCGCAGATAAACTATTATCACGGAAAAGGAAATGGTAGAGTGCAAGCAAACTAAATGTAGTAAAAAGGTATACCTGCTAAAGAGTACTTGAGTAACCACTTGATTACCTAATCGTATAAATAGGGATGAGGCCTGATCAACCTTGGATCCTATTCAGCGAAAGGAGAGAAAAGTGAGAAGTCAGCTGACGTCGAATATAAATAATAATTATGTAATAAATTACTTAAAGAGTAATTCTATAACAAGAGTAACTCACAACTAAAGAAAAAAACCGGTAGTAGTCGTAAGTAGTAGTCTTAAGAAGAATTTAGTATGTTTTCGATATATTTTATAAAGTGTGAAGTTTATGTAGTCTAAGAATTAGTTTGTAAGGCGTTGTATATATTAATAATAGGCAGAAGTAAGTCGAGAGTGACTCATGCACCTCATAAATTTGAAAAAAGAAATGAGTGAGAGAAATTTCACACAGTATTGCCAAGCATACTCCCTGTACATTACTGACCTAATAACCCATAGAAAACACATCTGTTTCCCCACCCGGTGTCTTCTTTAAGCGGAGGAGTATGTGACGATTTTAAAATAGGAAATGTAAAAAGGAGAGAAATTTAATTTTTTTTAAATCGCACATTTAAACTAATTTTAAATTCCTTAAATAACTTAAAATATAATATTTAATAAAGAAATTTAAAAGACAAATAGGAATGCGAGTGTAAAAGTAAAGAAACCCTTTAATAATTTACCATGCATTGACATGCGATAACCGGAATCAACTTGCATACCGATAAACTAAACTAATAATACTTGTAAATTTGAAATTAAATAAATAAATAAACAGCAACACAGTAGTATACTATAAATAATTCTGAAGTAAAGCATAGCTTTGGATAATTAAAAGGTCAAACATTAATACCATAAATATCAAATAAAGGTGGAACTATTTTATCGTGATGCGTAAACTCCGCGCAGTTAACTTACCTGTCCTAACATAGTAAATCAGTCGAGATGGAGCGTTCTCGTAGTAAACACTACATATCTGAACCATGCCCCAAAGTACGATAACATTTGTTTATTCTAGTGTGCAGATTTAACAATGTGTAGAGGAATGTAGCGGAAAATTAGTGTATTATAAAGTAAACATGTAATCTATTAAAACAAAAGGAATAAATAAGTGTGAGGGATGACATCTCTATTGACTAAGTGTAAGATCTCAATGTTTGTTTAAATTAAAAAGGTACGAAGTAACCTTTAATAAATAAAGGTAAAGTGAGAACCTTTTATAAGTAATGATGTGACGTGCATTTCTGTGGCAAACAAAAACATTTACTCGAGTTATACTACTAAAGATGCTTAGCTACCAGACTTCTGAGAACAGCATACCAGCTTCATAATTACCGAATCACTTCAGGAACTTCAGCAGGAAAGTAAACTACAATAAAGATCAACCATCTGTGGACACCCCATGGACCAAGGACCAGGACACGGAGTAAACTTCAGGATATCACAGGTGACACGGAGACTTGTCTTCGTGGTTAATTACCATTCAAAAAAGATGATTTGTAAAAGACAGTTTAAATAACAATATAAAAGACTTTAATAATAGTCACTTTGTAAAATGTAGTATGTCATACGACTAAAAATATTTGTAGTAGCAAGTATTGCCTATATTATAAAGCTTCACAGATACTAAAAGTTAAATTAAGTCCATTCTACAAATGGTCTCCAAATAGTATGATAGTATATGAGTATGTGAGCTTAACTTACAAACCAGTTTAATATCCCGGATCCGTGGAAAAGCTAGCACATAACAATCCTTTTGTTGTGGGCCCTTTCATAAAATATTTTGTAAACTATTCATTAAGAAAACCCTATGGTGAAAAACTCATGTAGAACTGTTAAAGAAATCATTTAATAAAGAGATGTCATTACATAACACATAATAATCTACAAAATCTACAGACAGACAGACAGACACACAGACACTTTTCGAAAAACGACTTTTTTTCATGTTTTGAGTGTAGTACAATCAGAATCTGCAATAATCTCGAACACGATTTTTTTTGCCATCACCATACTTCCATTTCCTTAAGGAACATGGAAGTAAAAATAAACGGTAATAATAAAACACATCTTTTTATTCAAGGCAGATGTTTAGTAACATATTTAATTAATACATCTCAGGTTTTTACTTCCATGTTCCTTAAGGAAATGGAAGTATGGTGATGGCAAAAAAAATCGTGTCGAGATTATTGCAGATTCTTATTGTACCTCACTCAAAACATGAAAAAAAGTCGTTTTTCGAAAAGTGTCTGTGTGTGTGTCTCTGTGTGTGTGTGTGTGTGTGTGTGTGTGTGTGTGTGTGTGTGTGTGTCTATAGATTTTTTCGATGGCAAACGATAACAGCCGCAAATTCAAACAGAATCAAATAAGTTTTTGCATACAGCCCTGATTTGTAGAGTACTCACGATCTACTGCTTTTGGTGAAGATCGGTTGAGGGAAAGTGGTAGTTTACCAGCAACGGTTTTTTTTACCAAGTGTATTTTTTTTCTATGGCAAACGATAACAGCCGCAGATTCAAACAGAATCAAATAATGTTTCGCATACAGCCCTGAATTTTAGAGTTCTCAAGACCTATTGTTTTTGGTGAAGATCGGCTAAGGGAAAGGGGTAGTTTACCTGTAAAGTTTTATGTTTTAACAAGGGTATTTTCTATGGCAAACGATAACAGCCGCAAATTCAAACTGAATTAAAAGATTATTTGCATACAGCCCTGATTTGTAGAGTACTCAAGATCTATTGTTTTTGGTGAAGATCGGTTGAGGGAAAGGGGTAGTTTACCAGCAACGTTTTATGTTTTAACAAGAGTATTTTCTATGGCAAACGATAACAGCCGCAAATTCAAACAGAATCAAATAATTTTTTGCATACAGGCCTCAATTTTATAGTACTCAAGACCTGTTGTTTTCGGAGAAGATCGGTTAAGGGAAAGGGGTAGTTTACCAGCAGTGTTTTTTTTATCAAGGGTAATTTGTTTTGGCAAACGATAACAGCCGCAAATTCAAACAGAATCAAATAATGTTTTGCATACAGCCCTGAATTGTAGAGTTCTCAAGACTTTTTGGTGTTGGTGAAGATCGGTTAAGGGAATAGGGTAGTTTACCAGCAACATTTTATGTTTTAACAACGGTAATTTTTTCTATGACGTACGGTAACTGCCCCATATTCGAACAGAATCAAATATTTTTTTGCATACATCCCTGAATTGTAGTGATCTCAAGGCCTTTTGATTTTGGTGAAGATCGGTTAAGGGTAAGGGGTAGTTTACCGGCAACCTTTTACGTTTTAACAACAGTAAAGTACTTGAAAATTCATTTAAACTTTTACAAACAATGGTAATTGTTAAAAATAAAATAATTTTGTTGCTAGGCAATAAAGTTATAATTTTTTCATTTTAATGTAAATCATGTATGAGAGAAAATATATCGTTCGTGGCAGGCAAGCATATCTCAATTATGTAATGTTTACGATTCCATTTTATTATTATGATTACTGCAATAAAAAGGCAGGGAACACACACACACACAATTTCGCGTTATTTCTGGCATCACTCATGTTTATTTTCTTACATTTGCACGCTTTTTAAATGGAAAGTGCCGAAACCCACACCAATGGCGTGCAAGCCGAAAAATTGTCCAGCGTGGATAGCGATTTGCTTCCTGTGGATCGCTGGGCAGTGTAACTGCACGTGTTTACAGAGGAACGATTCATAGACAGACTTTTCGTCTTTAGGGAATGAACATTCGTGTTGTGAGATAAAATAGTAAAGTAAACATCTAGAAGGATGCAAATACGTTTTATGGAGAAACTGGAATACTTACCTTGACTCTACGCCAACGCAACTTTAACGCATGTACAGTATATCTTCATGAAAAAATGTTTTGTAAACATTAAAATAGAAACAAACAAACAAAAACAATTTTACGCCTGGAAATGAGAGTATGTGAGACTTTTTAGATGAAGAATAATCATCTTCTTCATCCGAAGATAAGGACGAACTTTAGAAATGTTATATTTTTTCTTTTCATTACTTTTATAAGTTTCCTTTTCTCCTATACGTTTTTTACAATTTCCACATCTTGGTTCAATATATCCTTACTGTCTTTATACATTTTCTTTAGCCAGGCTGTCTCTTTCTTCCCCAAGAGTCATAGTTTAAGGTCTGCCAAACAAAGGAAGTTTCGTTTATTTTGAAACGCTCGTTCAACTGCTCTTCATTTCACTTCTGACATACCTTCTTCTGTAACCATAATGTGAAAGCAGCAACATTAATTTACTTGTTCAATTTGGTCAAATAATTGTGCCCACAAATACGGTGTTCTTTCTTTTGATAGAATGTGTGAATTAATTTCTCTTTAACTGTTTTTGTTTTGTGCTCATGATAAAAAATATACATTCGCATACTGCGCATGTTTGTGTATATATGCGTGTTCATGTGTGTGCACGAGTGCCGTGTTCAATATTGGCCTAAAATAAGTGATTATGAGGCCAGTTTATTCACATACTTATTAATAATTATCAATATATTGAAGTACTGTAATAATTTTTAAATGCTGATTATTATTCATATGCATTCTATGAAATATTGAAACATATATTGCAACAGTACAACCATTAACGATACTGTGCATTGCCAAAATAATTTATATAAATAATGAAAATAAGTAAATATGGATTAATAAATATGATTCAGATTGCAAGCTGTATCGTAGTTAAAAAGGGAACGCAGAATTCATGCATGGACACGCACATCTAGCCCACCTGTCGTGTATTTTGTTTGTGTGTGTGAAGCCTGTCCGTTCCTGAACTGTAACCAACCCTTTTTAAGTAGGATAGTTTTTATGTTTTAATTTAATTATAAGAAAAATATGTACGATATGGTAAAACAAAAGACACCAAAGTGTATAGAAATTAAAGGTGAACAAAGGGTTAAAAGACCGTCCCAAAGTGACAGACAGTGCAATTACTATAAGTAAAATGTGAATACCTCTTTTTGTAATTACAATAAAGAAGTGTAATTTACGTATAGTAAACATATAACAATTAGCGATCGATTGATCATCGAGTGGTGTGAAACAGACTTCGTAATTCCCGAAGATAGGCGAAATTAGTGAATTGAACCAGTGTTAGGAAGAGTTAATGCTGTAAATGTATTTGCCAGGATGCAGAAAATAACGATGAGCGTGGACTGTATTTTAATACATTTATTGATATTTACTTGTAAAATTTAAGTTTGTATTGTAAGATCAGCTAAGTCTGGTACGCATTTTAAATTTTGAAAACCACGTTAGGTAAAAAATGTTACATCGTGAATTGAGGCGCAAGTACGCAACACTCAAAACTACATGAAAATGTAGTAGGGCCTAAGGCCTACATAAATTTGTCGAGACAACAAATAAAAATGAATGAATGACAGGCCGAAGCAGCAAACGGAATTACGTCTGCTGCCCACGGACGTACGTTGCACTGTGTTTAAGCCTGATCGCTAGCGAGCGCGGGGCCTGAGCGTACAGATTAGCCAACCTTTGATCATGAAATTCCCACATTACTGTCCATAGCTGCCCGCAAAAAATCAAAAGATTTTTTAATACATTTTAATAATTTATTATAAGAAAACACGATGTACGTTCTTAATAATAGATATCAACCTCAGTAAATTGTATTGAACTTTGAGATTGAAATGTTAGATAACAGTTATAACATTAAACTGTTCAGAGATAAAACCTTAATAATGATGATAACAGTTTAACAGGCCACAGTTGGCATACAAACTGATTTATACATGAGTATAAATGCATGAATTAGCAAAATGTATACAATATAAGACAATATAAAACATGATTAATGAATAGTTTGACAATGTTTGTTGATGAATAATCGGTGACTCATCACATGATGGGCCCGATACAAATTCCAAATATTTTATGCAAGTCATGATTGACAGCCTAAACCAGTCAAGGCCAGTTGACTTATACATAATAGTATTGAGTATAGATGAATAGACAAAAATTATTAAAAAAATTATACATGTAAAAACATAGATTTAGCATAACGCTGTAATATAATAATTAAATGGTGCATGCTATACCTGACAGTTGCAGGAATGCACAATAAATTGACATGTGAAAACAGATTATACATTGTTGAATAGTTACAAGTACATAAGTGTAATGACATGTATGTCATAATTGAAAGCATGAATAATAATTGTGCAATACGTGATCGCAAGATACAAATACAAAATATAAAAATATGTGCGTGGCGCATGATCATCGACAGTAAATGCGGGTAGAATAATGTGTTTTACATAGATACAAAGTTATACATAATAAAATACAATAGAAATATGCTTGGATAATTACAAATACAGGAATACAAGGCATAATAGCACAAGTGACAAGTACAGCAAATGTGTTTACACAAAATGTAATGCATGTGTTGAACAATTGCAAGTAACACATAAATTCATAGTGTAATAAAATAGCAATGCACACATATTAACAAAAAATGTGCAAGAAAGATGCATACATGGTTTGTATAGCTTCAAACCATGTGAATATTATATAACAAAATTTATGACATAAGAACAAATACTAAGCAATGACATGACACATAAATCAAATGTTGTATACACGAAAATCGAAAAAATAATTGAAGCTTTGCATATTAAACAAATTGACACTTGCTTAAGTAAAAGACGCAATTTCTGAATTGAAAATATACAAATTAAAGCTTATGCTAAAAATAAAATTGCTTATAACTAACAAAATTTTCTTAGAACATTTGATTTAACACATGTTTGACAAATACATACATTTAATTTTAAAAGGAAAATAAACGACATCTTTATGGTTTATAAAGAAAATATCCTCTTTTTTACTGTTCGTCTCTCGCTGGCACCAAACATAACTTATGAATTGGTCTGCGATAGGTGCCAGTAGGCGTACGAACGTCAACTACTCTGATTAAATTGTCTGGTCCGGGAAATGTGGCTGTAATTACACCAAATTTCCATGCTAATGGAGGCAAGTTATCCTCGATCAGCAAAACCAGGTCACCAATGGAAACGTTTTCCTTCGCGAATTTCCATTTGTGACGTTGTTGCAGTTGGTGTAGGTAGTCGCGAGACCATGATTTCCAAATAGATTGGACAAACTTCTGGAGAAGTTGCCAACGTCCAAGACGAGAGGTGGGAACGTGAGATAAATCAGTATCGGGTATTGCCGTTAATGGTGCACATATTAGAAAATGGCCAGGGGTAAGTGGCACTGGATCGATTACATCCGATGAAACGGCAAATAATGGACGTGAGTTTAGACAGGCCTCTACCTCTGACAAAACCGTAGTAAACTCCTCGAAAGTGAGTATGGACTTGCCGACAATGCGGCGCAAATGATACTTTAAACTCTTTATGCCGCTCTCCAAAAGACCACCAAAATGAGGTGACGAGGGCGGAATACATGACCACTTAATACCATGAGAAGTCGTAAAGGATTGGATTGATAAGGTGGCATCCTTTTTATGTCAAAGATTGTAAAGGTCATGCAAAACGTTGCGGGCCTTCCCAAAATTCGTGCCATTGTCAGAATATAACTGCTAGGTATGCCCCTACGGGCCATGAAGCGACGTAAGGCAGCTATAAACGCATTGGCCGTAAGGTCGGAAACCAATTCCAAATGAATGGCACTGGTGGCTAAGCAAATGAATAAAGACACGTATGATTTTGACAGACTCCTAGATCTCTATCCGCCATGACGAATCATGAAGGGACCACCATAATCAACTGCGCAGAATAGAAACGGTCGCGAAGGAGTAACCCTAGGAGATGGCAAAATACCAAGCCTTTGAACCTGATATTCGGTGTTAAATCTGAGACATTTGACGCATCTACGAATGATGGAACGAATGACTATCTTGGCGTTAATGATCCACCAGCGTTGACGAAGTGAATGATGGACAAGTTGAGCACCAGCGTGGAGGAGAGGAATATGCTCGCACTCGATTATAAGGCGAGTGATGTGAGCCGATGGATGCAAGACAGTAGGATGCTTATTGTCATAGGGTAGTTGCGACTGCTGTAAGCGTCCGCCGACATGTATGACGCAAAACTCATCAAGAAACGGGTCCAGAGAAGACAGCTTACTCCTAATAGAGACAGAAGCCCCATTACGAAGGCAATTAAGCTCAGCAGCGAAGTGAATGGAGTGGGATTGCTTTATGAAGAAATTAAGAGTAGAATGAATTTTAGTGGGGGTAAGATCACCCGAGATTTTCTCAGCCCTAGAGGGTCTAGTATTTTTTATGAATCGAAAGCAATAAGCGTACACGCGAGTCAGACGGTGCAATGAAGAAAAGTCCTTTGAAAGATCAATAGGTAGTGTAGAAATTAGAGAAAGTTTGGGGGTTTGTTTCTCCTCAGCAGATCATTCAGGAAACCACACATTAGAAGGTGAGAAAGGTGAGAAAGGATTGGGTTCAGAAGATTGAGACAGACAAGCGGGACCATGCCACGAAAGCGAACAATCGCGCAAAACGTCGGGGTGACATCCCCTAGAAATAATGTCAGCAGGATTATGATACGAATTGATATGATGCCATGTGTAAGTTTCAGTGAGACGCTGAATCTCAGCAACACGATTAGCGACGTAGGTCTTCCACCTAGAAGACTGAGCATGAATCCAATAGAGAGATACCATGGTGTCGGAGTACAGGTGAACGCTATTGACAAAGGAATGAAGAGCAGGGGTGACTTTGAATAGAAGTCGCGATAACAACAAGCGAGCACAGAGTTCAATGCGGGGTAATGACACCTGTCGTAGTCGAGCCACGCGAGATTTGGAACACAAAAGGTGACAAGAGGCCGTTAAATCTTGATAAATGACTCTAACATAAACACAACACCCATAGCCCTTTTCAGAGGCATCCGCAAAACCATGTAATTCAACTATCCTTGCCTTGGACTTGCTGCGAATAGAGCGTGGGACAATAATTTTACCAATTAGATACAACTTATCGCATAATAAACGCCAATACGAATATAATTGCTCAAAAATTGGCTCATCCCAACCAAGATTGCACAGCCAGAGTTGCTGCATAAACTGTTTATAAAGAAAAAACAATCACACCGACACGTTGGTGACTGAAATTTTTGGACAAGTACGAACATGGATTTGAATACATATGTCATATAATATGTTCATGTGTAAATATGTTAATATGAGTTTACACATATTAAATTCACAATTAATCTTATCTATATACTCTTCTATTCTAATTTTTATTTTCTTTTTATTTTAAATTACTGGAATATTTTAAAGTAACTGAGTGAATAGGTCTACAGAGGGGCACATGGTATATGTGTCACTATCTACACAATTATTATGTATATTTTTTTTACAAATTAGCAGAGTGGCGCATTTTATATGTGCCACGACGTACACAATTATCTTATAAGAAAGCAGAGTTGCGCATTTTATAACGTATTACCTACGTCATAACATCGGGAACCTGTGCGTAATTGCCTCGGATCAATTGCACGGGCTGCCATAGTAGTAATCAACTTCTTATTATTAATTTTACAAGCTGTAACAGTTAGAATTAAAGGAAATTTTACAAGGGGTGTCTGATGATTTATTCACTCAGTATTATGTGTTATGTAATGACATCTCTTTATTAAATGATTTCTTTAACAGTTCTACATGAGTTTTTCACCATAAGGTTTTCTTAATAAATAGTTTACAAAATATTTTCTGAAAGGGGCCCACAACAAAAGGATTGTTATGTGCTAGCTTTTTCCACGGATCCGGGATATTAAACTGGTTTGTAAGTTAAGCTCACTTACTCATATACTATCATACTATTTGGGGACCATTTGAAGAATGGACTTAATTTAACTTTTAGTATCTGTGAAGCTTCATAATATAGGCACTACTTGCTACTACAAATATTTTTAGTCGTATGACATACTACATTTTACAAAGAGACTATTATTAAAATCTTTTATATTGTTATTTAAACTGTCTTTTACAAATCATCTTTTTTGAATGGTAATTAACCACGAAGACAAGTCTCCGTGTCGCCTGTGATATCCTGAAGTTTACTCCGTGTCCTGGTCCTTGGTCCACGGGGTGTCCACAGATGGTTGATCTTTATTGTAGTTTACTTTCCCGCTGAAGTTCCTGAAGTGATTCGGTAATTATGAAGCTGGTATGCTGTTCTCAGAAGTCTGGTAGCTAAGCATCTTTAGTAGTATAACTCGAGTAAATGTTTTTGTTTGCCACAGAAATGCACGTCACATCATTATTTATAAAAGGTTCTCACTTTTGGTACTTCGTACCTTTTTAATTTAAACAAACATTGAGATCTTACACTTAGTCAATAGAGATGTCATCCCTCACACTTATTTATTCCTTTTGTTTTAATAGATTACATGTTTACTTTATAATACACTAATTTTCCGCTACATTCCTCTACACATTGTTAAATCTGCACACTAGAATAAACAAATGTTGTCGTACTTTGGGGCATGGTTCAGGTATGTAGTGTTTACTACGAGAACTCTCCATCTCGACTGATTTACTATGTTAGGACAGGTAAGTTAACTGCGCGGAGTTTACGCATCACGACAAAATAGTTCCACCTTTATTTGATATTTACGGTATTAATGTTTGACCTTTTAATTATCCAAAGCTATGCTTTACTTCAGAATTAATTATAGTATACTACTGTGTTGCTGTTTATTTATTTATTTAATTTCAAATTTGCAAGTATTATTAGTTTAATTTATGGGTCGGTATGCAAGTTGATTCCGGTTACCGCATGTCAATGCATGGTAAATTATTAAAGGGTTTCTTTACTTTTACACTCGCATTCCTATTTGTCTTTTCAAATTTCTTTATTAAATATTATTTTGAGTTATTTAAGGGATTTAAAATTAGTTTAAATGTGCGATTTAAAAAAAATTAAATTTCTCTCCTTTTTACATTTTCTATTTTAAAATCGTCACAACTGTAGATTCGCAGCTTTACTCTAAGCAACGCTCAATAGGAAATGTTGAAAGTTTTTGTCCTCGGTGTACCCTCATACACACTAAACCTGCTCTGATGTTTTAATTACGGACATCATAATATTATAACTTTGGAAACTTGAGCACTACTTAATGGGGATCAAACATTAACTTATAGAAGCCGTTAATTTTATGCATATTTTTTACATATATGTGTACAACGTTATCGGCAACAAAGAAGTAGTTTTTGTTAAAATTCCTTCCCGGGATCTTTGGATGTAGTCCAATGTTCTCTACAAAACCAGACGTTTCGGCAATGCCATCGACTTCTATCATCAGTGAAAATCGAGTGCGATAACGTGAGGTGGTATACGTTAGTGACCACAGTACTGTGGTTAAGGCTGAAGCCGTAAGTAGAAAGAAGTAGTTTCTATGGTAATATTTCATTTTGAAAATGATTTTAAATATAAATCTTAGAACATGGAAGTTATGTATGGTTCTTCATACCGATATTTTAAATAAGAAAACATATTGTCAATGAATATCTTTCATTTAATACTATACGTTTGTTACAATAAAATTGTTAGCAAAATCTAAAATTTACTAGCCCGGCCCTTCGACCGTCTCATGCAGAAATAAACATACTACTCTTTCCGCACTTTAAGTAAACGACAATATAGAACTGCCGCTTTGTATTCGCTTTCGTTGTATAAAACACTTGTATAGCCCTTTAAGCGTAAAAATTAAATGTGAGCGGGTAATCGTGCTGGTTTTACTGTCTTGTTGTAATGAAATAAATGTGCCCGAATACAAATCCTTTTAGCTCACACAGGAGATCTTACATTCCCTTTATGTTAAACGAAATCTTTATTGGCTTATATTTTACGATATGTGTGTTCTATTATGACATTGAAGTGAACTTGATTAGGACGTATTCGTAATTATTTTGCGCTTAATAAAAGGCGCTATTAAAATCAAATTAATACAAATATTGATTACATATTCTTACTTATAGTCTGATTATATTGGTGAAATCGCGAGCGCAAGCGCGCGCACACATACACACACATAAATGTGTATTTTGCACGGAGCAAGGTAGGAGATCAGTGTATGTGTGTGTGAAGTAAGCTGTGAACTATTATTACGTTTAGTGTGCTATAAATTAGGAAATTATTATATTGTAGGTTTTTGTGATAAAATATAGTAATTTGTAAGTTTCAGTTACTAGAAAGGACTTTATACAGATGATATTTATCAATAATAGTTTATTTTTAACAATTTATGACCAAAATGCTAAGACCAAACAGAGGTCAACCGCCGTCATGTCCGGCATCACCTACGCACAAACTGCCAGCTTCAGACACGTCAGGAACAAGCAATAAACACTGTGTCCCGACAAAAATCATCCACCTTATACAACAAACTAACGATATGTATGAACTAAAATCTGATGATGAAGAACACTATAGAACAAATGTTAAACATCACTTGTCTCAAAATTGTCTTAAGGTTCAGTTTCTCAAGATCTTGCTTTGAAACGCCAGTAGCTTAGAAGTAACATAGATCCGAGATCACAGCATTCTTCAGATGTCATCGCGTTCATGCTACACTAATTTCAGAGACACATTTTACCGAAGAAGTTATATAAAATTCTATCAGTATCATCTACGACATATAACAGTGATGGTACATCACAATACGGCACAGCCATTATCGTTAGAAGCTCAATGATACACTACGAAGTAAGTTTGTGTTGTGAATAGGATCTTCAGACTACAGTTGATGTTGAAAACTGGCTCGGACCATTAACTATTTCTGTTGTTTATTGTCCTCCACGACGCTCAAACAAACGGTAGCAATACACGCGTTATTTTAACATCACAGGGTATCGTTTTACAGTTGGAGGCCACATCAACTCAAAGTACACGCACGCATTGGGGTTGCAGAATAACAACCATGGAAGAGCGAGAACTAGTTAAAGCTATAATTCAAATAACTAGATTTTCCTATTACTGGTGACCAAATTTATTAGTTCTCTTAAAACAACTGCTTGATATTTTGAACGTTTGTGTTATCAAAAATATAGATTTTAATTTGTTTTAAAGCACATCTACTTTGACCTATATTCAGATCTACACTCTCTTTGAGTGCATAATTTCCTTTTATTATAAGCCTTATTTCTTTCTTGGTTCTTTGTTACTTTTAATTTACTGTTTTATGAATGGGGCTTCCGCATTTTAGTCTTACAAAATTTTAGCATCCCCTCTTCCCTTGTTTTATTTTCAACATCTCCACATACATTATTAAATTTTAATAATGTTGAAATAATTACTAACAACTTGAACAGGATGAATCTATCCTATCTCATAGAATTACCTGAAATGATTATCATTCATTACCCTTAATAAACTTCCTACTTCATTCCGATTTCTATTTCTACATGTAATAGACCTCATTCTTGTAAGACAATAATTATCCCTAAGCTTACTGACAGTATCTATCTAAAATTCCTTTATATGACTGTAGATTCGTAAGATTGTATAAATAAAAACACATTATATTTCACCAAATTTTCTAGAATTATGGTCGGTGTTTTTAAACCAACATTTAGTTTAAAAAACCGTGGTTTGATGCAAATTATTGGTTGGTCTCGCAAAGTTATGGTTTTCTCATTAACCGCAATGCTGTGTTCGTTGCAAGAATATTAAAATAGAGAAAATGCTAAACATTCACTGTTGACAGCGACTAAAAATGGGTTAATGAAAACAATCTTTTTCAAACTTTAGTTACAGAAATTAAGTTTAAATAAACAAGTCTGTGTTAGTTTGGGAATAACAATTATGTGGAGCTCTACAATACCTGTAATAAAATTATAAATCTTACCGTACCGTAACAGTCGCTGCTCTCATTACGTGACACTTCATCATTACGAGACTGTTCTGAGACACTCGGTGCTAATAAAATATTAATCTCAGTCATCCCATTATTAAACTGCAACATTTGTTTTACAAACACGGGCTTGTGAAACTTTTAATAACAAACAGGAAGTTTGGCTCGAATAAATTAAGCAAACTTTATTTAATTTAACAATTGCACAACTATTGTGCAATTTTTTAATTTAATTTTGTGGCATACTGGAAACACACTACACTTATTCGTGATAGATATTCACTTGTACTTTTCCTGAATATTTATTTAATAGGGCAAAGGAATACATTGGCTCTTGTCACAACAGTATGCACAATGTTTTCCGGCAATTTCTAAAATTATAACCACAAAACCAAGTTTTTGTTAGTTTTATGAACTATTACTCCGCTTGTTTAAATCGATAGATTTCTTCATCTTGTTTTACGGAATCTGAAACTTGGTCTAAATAAACAAAAAGAAAAAAAAATCGACGCTTCTGAGATGCAGTATGAAAGGAATGTTTGAGAATGCCATGGCCAGCTTGATGTTATAACCTGTCTATGTTACAAAAACTAAAAATAAAAAAGACACAACAGAAAATACAATATGTCTCCAATTTTGAGTTTTAAATTATATAGAAGTCAACTTCAATAATTTGTGTTCCAAATTTGTGTTCCTCTTGTTAGTAATAGTATGGGATTGTCTGTTCTTGACTCGCTAAACTGTCAATATTTTACTTAAAGGTTTCTCTGTTAGAGATTCTATAAGATTTCATAATTTTCCAGTGGAATTAGATATTTTAGAGGGGTGTAAGAATAGACGCGATGTAGAATATGGTCCTCAAACGACTTCGACAAATATCGGAATACCGATACTTTGGCTACAGAAACTAACATTATGCAAGTCACATAAAGTCACCGTGGTGCACGGTGACTATCACGTAACGCCTTACAAGATCACGTTCGATATAAACTCTCCTAATGGACCGTCTACCCTCCTACTGCAATCACAGGCCAATTTAAACTTGTGTTAATACTACGTTCAAGTTTCAACTATGCCTTACTAAATTATATGAACAGTTTCCACACCCGTTTGACTTTGACAATGACATTTATAAATTCATTTTCAACGAGTAATTCATGTTTTAGGATGTGCGTATCATTCACGCTAAACATTGAGAGATGAAAGTTTCAGGGACTTAAACTTGTGGCTTAAACACTTATTGTACAACTATGTCAATATTATTATTTTCTTGATTATAGAATGCAAAGCCTTCATAGGAAAAGTTTATTATGCTAAAATAAGAAATACTCTTACGTTTAAAGTCAGTGCTGTAGAAGTATGAAAAATCATCTCTTTGTTTATCACATCTGACGATACAAGATTGAGATGAAGAGTAAGAATGAAATTAGTGCCATAGTTTGTTTTTAATACCATTCATTAATATTTTGAGAAGCTCCGTGTTATTGAGCTTATCAAATTAATCTAATAGTGTGTCTTCGAAACACCGCCCAGTTTTTCAAAACACAAACCTTTTGTGACAACGTATAGCGCGTACAAAGCGATACGGGTAGCGGCTACGGAATTAACTGCAATGCGGAAGTGGCAAATCTGATAACGTCCGCAAGCTGATACAGTTTCCTTCCAGCTATTACATAACACGTGTTACACGACTGTTCACGTAAAAACATAAACCACGTAATAGACTAACGTATACGTTTGTTAAAAAATATTATAATCCTCTCTTAAATTTTTAGAGAATATGTAAAATATTATAATTTTGTTACTTCAGATATCCATCAACAACAACAAAATGCCTGGCATAATTTCATCCATGATCAAGTGTAGTAATAAACAAGAAATCTTTTTATTAATGTTCATAACAGGCGTGCCATTGGAATGTCATATACACGACGTTAGCATGCATATTCAGCAATATTAATCGTTATTTTTTTTTTAGATAAGTTTTATCAATTTAATATTGTGATCAAAATATGGTCACTACTAAACTAATTAAACACTAAAGACATGCAAATCTGTACATATAATGTAGAATATATAACATTGTTATCGTGATCTGAAAAAGTCAAGTTGCATACCAGCATTGAGACTTATACTCGTATATTTCACATCTACATTTATTACGCTACGAAAAATACCATAAATTATGACACCCTACTCTGTAATAAATGTTTGCATATGAAGCTGTGTTGTTATTCAGCATGGTTTTTTACAGAAATTTTGCATTTCGAAAAATCTTTATTTTCGAATATGTGTTGAATGAATTATTGTTTAGAGTCATTGTGAATATATTGCAACAGATCAAACTTTATTATTCTAATAAGGATATTGTGAGTGTGTAGAAATCGATACAAGTCTATTATGGAGGAGATGAAATATTATTTATTATATACAAATATTGTTTATAAAGATGTATAATGTTTTTTAAATTGTCATGTATTGATAGTAATTAAATTGTTTGTATTGTTCGATTAACATAAATCGCTTTTACTTGTTTGCTGCAACGTCCTCCTCTCGTCTCGTCGGCCCCGTCTCGTCGTCCTCTTCTACAGCTTCACTCCTTCCTGGTGTCCTCTGCTCGTCTCGTCGTCCTTGTACAGCAGGCGGCTCCAGCGGCGATATTTTACAGAGTCTTGTAGTTATGTTTAACTGCTTCCACAATATCTTGTAGTGTCTTTAAGTTTCCTATGCGGATATCTTATCTTACACGACACAGCACTGTATTTTATTTTAAATTTTACTTAATTATTTATCCTCTTGGTTCTTACCGCAAAACTTCGTTAAGAATTTCAAGGTTTATAGTTTACTTTATATAAAATATTCCTCTATTCCTTCTTGGTTCTTACCGCAAAACTTCGTTAAGAATTTTAAGGTTTATGGTTTATTTTATATAAGATATTTTTACGTTTGTAAGAGAATAACTCTCTTACCTGGGGCACAACTTCCCCTAGCAACGTCGACAGACAGACTGTGTCCAACCTAGCTCTGCAACGTATGAATCTCACTGAATTTGGTGTAATTTGATAGGCCAAGCCCAAGTCACATGGTTGATGGAACAACCAGATACACAAAATTCATGAAAAACCTTGTATAATTTTGCATAGTCCTGCATGGAAATTATCTACAATTATTATTACCCTATCATTGATAAGAGTTACACTTGAGTTTTGCTTTACTTAAAAAATCATATTTCTAAAATAATTACAAACCTCAGAGTATACACAAATCGAAGCTATTTACTTAAATAATTCCTTGTCAAATTTTCGTGTAAATCGGTTAACTACCACTGCCGCTATATCGATCGCAGATTATCACACCCGCACACGCGCACCAATTCATACAAAATATACATGACAATATAGTACATTTTTTTATGAAGAGTTTGGTGTAACATATATGTTTATCATTTCTTAAATACACAACTTATGACTAAAAAACAAAATATTACAACAAAACAAATTAAAACAAGAAAATGCTTGTCATTCATATACTCTGATATATACAGCATATCTTATCATCCTCTGTTCTGTTGCAATATTGTACTTTGTTATTATTTGTTCTTGTACATTGTTACAACACCGACATTTAATGCCTTAAATTTAGACACTAAGAACTTTCACTTTTGTGTCCTTATATAAAAATAAAGTTATATTTTAAATAATGCTGTTATCGTAGCAATGATAAATAATATCCTAGTCTTGGTATTTTAGTTGTTCAATAAGTTAAATTATGGAGAAAAAACAAAAAATTTAAATTATTTTCTATTAAACTATTCGGAATAAATTTATGTAATTACATACAATTATGTCTTATAGTTTTAAAAATCTTAAAAAATTTAAGCAAGCTAAAAATAATGTAGATTAACGGTAAGAGTTAAGACTTTTTCTTAATTTACATTTAACAGCATATAAATTTCAAATTTTCTGAAAAATAATGAAAAGTGCACACCATTTTTTAACCATAACTTAGTTACTTTTACTAGTATTAGATTGTTTTTAGCGGTAAAGAAACTGAAGAACCATTTTTAAACAATCATACCTCCCAAAATAATGGATCTACACGAATAAATGTAATATCAAAGTGTTTCGATCCTCACGAATTTTATGTTTAGTTTATACAGTTTTTTATAAATTCAATATTTTTGAGCTACGTAACAAATTTGTCACAAGTTAACTATTTTACAAGCTGAAACTCACCATATTTTACTCACAGTATCTCAAAAACCATTGGCTTTTCTCAAACGTGTATACCAACTTTTTTCTTAGCATTCAAAGATTTATCAATTACAAGTGTTATTTGCTTTTTTAATTTTCACCCACTGAGAAAAGGTGGAAACCATCCCCTCAGGAAAGGCACTAAAACTTTTGTTTTAACTTTTATCTAGACGCCATGTAAAAGATATTACAAAAGGTTTCGTACCTATTTGTTCTATTACAAAACATTTCAAGTTAAAATGATTCATTGACTGGATATCTAGTCGATTACAAGATATTTGGCGACCAATTACTGTTAACTTCGATTTGTTTACTAACGCTGTCCGCACTATATTAATTTGTAAACAGTCTTACAAAATAGACTTTTGTAAAAACCTTTGCAAAAAAAAATTATTTTTTGCAATTTCAACAATTAAAAAATTGCATATCATTGTGACACACAAAATATTATATTATTTTGCAGTGTTAATTTCTCTGACGAAATGTATTTTCTGTAAATATTTTATACTAATAAATGTTCAACTTTATTTGTCTTGTGTCCTTACTGTTTACAATTTACAACTAAGTATGCATACAAATTATCTAAAACGTAAAAAACCTTAAATATATACCTACGATATACTTCATGATCCTCCAGGTGGTCTAGTGGCTAGCGCGGGCGCTTGATGCGCTCGTGGTCCCGGGTTCAATTCCCGGCGGAGGCTCTCCGTACGGTGAGCATTATTCAGCGTCGTGAGGCCGAACTGAGTAGGCGCTGATATAACAGCGCCGCCTCCTGGTTGTGAATACCGCTACTAGCGGATGGTGGCGCGATTTGTTGTACTAGCCATACAACCATCACATTTGCACACCTCAGCCGCGCGGTACGCCTTGGTCCTTTCAGGGACTGTTGAGCCGGAGGTTTGACTTTTTTTTATATACTTCATGGTTCTTACCTATTGGTTTACTTATCTAATTTTACTTGGTAAAGTTTCAAATCTCGTCTGCGAAAGAGTGCCAGTTTTATGTTAATTCACAGTGTGTCTGAAGTTCTTTTCAATAATCGAATAAAGATTATTGGTCGTAAACTAGTTTTTAACATCTCCAACTAAAGCTTCATCGAAAATAAGAAATCTGTATCCACCATAATAAGTCATTAATTGAAACAATAGTGCCTACAATAATTGAGTTGAGACAGCAAAGTAGGTATAAATTACCTACAATATTGGTAGGTATAATATACAATATTGGTGCGTGCTGGAAGCTCTTGAAGTCTTCTTGAGTTATTCCAGGAAACGCTGAGTGATGAGGGCTGGTTTGAAGTAAATAGAAGTGGACTGTATGACTTTTAGATGATAATCTTTTATTGAATAATTTTGAATTTGAATACTGTTGCTGACACGCACAGACGTTTAAGCGACATGACGCCCGTTAGGTGATTAATGATAGAAGTCGAAAGACATGATAATAAGCAAGATCGTTGAGTACAATTAGTGCATACTGCACATATTAATAGTTAAAAAAGAATAATAAAAGCCAGTAGCCGCGGCCTGGAATATTACGAGTGAACGACTCGGAGCCTTTTGTAGAACTAACGAAAATATCGCAACAGAGAGCTGAGCTACGCCGGCTGTAGGCGATAGATAAGAAAAACGTGACGTCATCCGTGCGTGTCGCCGTGCAGTAATTACAATACATAGCTTAACAGTTCAAAGCCTGAACATACTGCCCGCACAAAATCGGGGCGATTTTGTAATTTAAGTTATTGTGTGAAACGTAAATCACAATTATATCAAATGTTATATACAAAGAAAATACATAAAATACTTGAAAGCTTTACACATTAAATAAATTGACCTTTGCTTAAAGTAAATAGTCTCTGACATAAGAAATTTGTAAATAACAAAATTAATTAAGCTTTCAGAACAAACTCAAATTAAAACAAAACAATTTCTTTACTGAAAAGATACAAACTAAAGCTTATGTTAAAAATGCAGTGCTTATATAACTAACATAATCTTCTTTAAAGCATTACCATATGTTTGGTAAATACATACATTTAATCTTTAACAGAAAATAAGCGACATCCTTTAAAGAAAACGTCCTCAAAAACTGGCTAAATATAGTAATACAATAATAACGACATAATAGCAGATACAATAATAGTAGACTAACAATTTAAAGATACATAACCATGGTAAATACAATAGAGAAAGAACATAATAATGTACATGCATAGTATTGATATAATGATATCAAATTCAATGATACATAACAGTAAGATAGACATATCCGAAAGGGTGTAAAAATGCATAATATGAGTATACATAATACATAACGATTGACATAATAATTAATAGTACATAATAGCATAATAATAGTCACAACAAGTTCAATAACATAATAATGATACATAGGAACACAATAATAAAAACTTAATAATAATACAATACAAACAACCAATAAAAAACATGATAAATGTTCAGAAAATGATGCATGATAATGCGAATTAGTCTGATGCCGCCGGAAGGAGGCATAATTTATGGATGGGTCGACGTAGGATACCCTATACGGTGCGAACTTCGGCAACGCGCACTATCGAATCCTGACCCGCAAAAACATTAGTAATTACCACGCGCTTCATTGAAGGGGGGGGAATTGTCGTCTAAAATGAGGACGAGCTGTCCGACATTTAAATTCCTTGACGCGGTGCGTCATTTGTTGCGCTGGTGCAACTGGTGCAAATAATCTTTGGACTATCGTTTCCAGATGGATTGTGTAAATCTTTGGAGGAGCTGCCATCTGCCCAAACGACTAATACTGACCTGGGTATAGTCGGGCTCCAGCAGTGCAGTCAGTGGAGAACCGACCAGGAAATGAGCGGGAGTCAAGGGTTCAGGGTCCCTAAAATCATTAGAAATGGAGAATAAAGGGCGTGAATTAAGGCAGGACTCTATTTGAGTTAAAATGGTAGAGTACTCCTCGAAATTAAAAACGGTAGAGCCAATCACGCGACGTAAATAACGTTTGACACTTTTTACTCCGTTTTCTCACAAACCACCGAAATGAGGGGGAGAGGGAGGAATAAAGGACCACTTGATGCCCTGGGAACTGATAAACTCCTGAGTTGTTCGCTCAAATCCTTTCGATTTAAAAAGCCTGTACAAATCGTGTAATGTGCTACTAGCACGACGGAAGTTCGTGCCATTGTCTGAAAATAACTGAGTGGGAGTATCTCTACGCGCGATGAACCGTTTTAAGGCCGCTATGAAGGCGTCCGAAGTAAGATCTGATACAAGTTCCAAATGAATGGCTTTAGTGCACATGCATATGAATAACGCAATATACGCCTTTGCCGTCGATTTTGAGCGCAGCCCGCCATGACGTATAAGTACGGGTCCGGCATAGTCCACCGCGGATTGGAAAAATGGTTTAGCAGGCGTGACCCTGGAAGAGGGTAACTGTCCTACTAACTCGTTCGCGCCTCTAGCACGATAACGGAAACAAGTAATGCACTTATGTATTACCGAGCGTATATAGGACTTATCGTTAACAATCCAATATTTCTGTCTCAGAGAAAACTGGGTTAATTGAACACCAGAGTGCAATAAACGAAAGATGTTCGTATTCTATGATTAACTTAGTGAGATGGGAATGCGGGTGCAAAATTATTTGATCTTTGCTAGCGTAATTAAGCTGGGAGAGCTGCAAACGTCCACCCACTCTCAATATACCTGACTCATCAAGGAAGGGGTTGAGAGAGAGAATTTTACTGCTGTTGGGGATGCAGCGATGTTCCTCAAGTTCCTTAGCTTCAATGCCGAAATGCAATTGCTGAGGCTGGCGAATAAAAACTAAAAGAGTATCATACAACTCCTGGGCTGACAAAAAAGAAGTTTCCCTGTCCGCTACGGGGAGCCTAGAGTTACGAATGAATCTACGGCAATATGAGAAAACGCGAATGAGTCTTGTAAGGGAGGAGTAATTTTCCACATAACTGGAGGTGGATAAAGCGACAATTAGTGAGGTTGGGACCTGCTTGCGTTGCTCTTGTTCCAGATCGGGATAAGTGCAGGGCGAATGAATATCGAAGGCACTGATGGGCCATGACGATGACTCATGGGATAACCAGGACGGACCATGCCACCACTGAGGGTGGTTGTGTAAAATGCGAGGGAGGCAACCGCGCGACAAAATGTCGGCAGGGTTGTCCAGTGAAGTTACATGGTGCCAAGTTCCCCGGGTAGCGAGACGCTGTATTTCAGCGACACGGTTGGCGACGACACCTTCCAACGGGAAGATTGCTGATGAATCCAATGCAAGGCTATCATTGAGTCCGAATAAAAATGCTATTTGTCGAATTTGTAGTTAACAGCGTTTATTACCTTGGAAGCTAACTGTGCCAGCAATAAGCAAGCGCAAAGTTCAAGCCTAGGTAGCGTTATCTGTTTCAGCGGAGCGACCCTAGACTTTGCACATAACAGGTTTGACGATATGGCGCCGTTTGAATAGACCGCCCGCACATAGATACAGCACGCGTAACCCTTAGTTGACGCGTCGGCGAAACCATGAAGCTGTAATGACGTGATTCGGCAATTGTTTAGACTCTTGATAGACCTCGAAATTTTGAAATGAGTGTCCGAGACCAATTGAGAATAGAGTTCTGACCATTGATCAGACAATGAACCTGATAAGGGTTCGTACCCGCTAACCACAATTATTGTACAAAATGTTTGCACCAAAATGTAATAGGGCCAAGGAGGCCCAAAAGGTCGTAAATACCTGCGACGACCGATAACACACTTCTTTTGTTGACCACCGCCACGCTAACATTCCTCTGGACGTTTTATAAAAACCTGTCTTCGTTGACGTTCCATTGAATGCCCAATGTACGCACATTTTGGCTTTTGCTAAAGTCATGGGATACGGGGGCGGGAGAGACCATAATGGTCTGGTCATTTGAAAACCATTTATGTAGGGTAAAACCATATCGGCCAAGCAAATTTGTGATGTCAGATTTCATCTTAGATAGGACGTTCGGGTTGTCTGAGCCCGTCATTAGATCGTCCACGTAAAAGTCATTGGCTATGGCTAAGCAAGCTATAGGGTATTCAGATTTGTTTTCTTGGGCTACTTGAGCCAGACATCTTGTAGCAAGAAAGGAGGCACTTGCAGTCCCATACGTGACTGTTCTCAAGGCGTAATGTTGGAGCTCCTTATGCGGGGCGTCGCACCAAACAATACGCTGCAAATTGGAATCCTTCGAAAACTAGAATTTGCCGATACATTTTTTTTAATGTCAGCGATGAGGACGTAACGATGAGTTCGGAAACGACTCATAATGGAGAACAGATCCTGCTGGATCGTGGGACCGACCATCAGACTATCGTTTAAAGACAAATTATTTGTCGTCTTAGCGGAGCCGTCGAAGACAACTCGTAGCTTGGTAGTTACGCTGGAAACTTTAAAGACTGAGTGGTGAGGCAAATAAAAGGTGTCTGAATTGTCAAGCGATAAATCGTACTCATTAAGTAAAGACATGTGACCAAGATTTACGTATTCACGCATGAACTCGCTATAGCCCTTGTGAAGGGCAGGGTTCTGCTTGAACTTAAGTTCTAATGACTGAAACCTGCGGATAGTCCCGCGCAGTAAATCACCCAAATGAGACTTGTCCGTCTTCCGAGGTAGGGATACCACAAATCTACCATCGTCATTACGGACAGTGTTGGACACAAAATGATTCTCGCATATCGAGTCCTCAGCGGAGGTATCACGAATCGAAACTTCCTCCAACTTCCAAGATTCCTTTAGTTGCGAGGAAATTTCACTGTCATTGTCACATACCATAAAGGATGAAACCGGTTTCGTCATGTCGACATTACACGGCAAATTCCCTGCGAGAATAAAGCCTACTTTTGTCTCCTGAATTATGGGAAAATGTGGGCCACGTATAAATTTAGTAGGTTCAATCAACTGCAAATAATATTGAGCACCGAGCAGTAAATCAATTTGCGAATAGAAGTTGAGTTGTGGGTCGGCTAAAAATATGCCCTTGGGTAAATTTAAAGATGCGACATCAAATGATTCCGCCGGGAGATTGTTGGTGATGCTGGGAAGCACATCGCAATGTATGTTTAAGCCAAAGTTTTTGTAGCGAGACTGTAACCTGACTCGGGTACTGAAGTCAGCTTCTGATAACGAATTGTTTATACCCGTTATGGGCATTTGAGATTTGATTAGTTTCAGACCCATACGGCGTGCGAAATCCATTGTACAAAAGTTAGCCTGCGAACCAGAATCCAGCAAAATTCTGATAGGGTGCTTTCTACCTGCACGGTCAGTAGTCATGCAGACTGCTGTAGATAATAATATGGATTTATTTGTTTGCAACTTCAGCGAACACGGGTTGTTACTGGATGATTCCGGTTAGTTAGACATATGAATTATGGTATGATGACGTTTCGCACACGTTCTACAAGAAAATTTAGATAGGCAATGGGCGCTATCGTGGCCTGCATGAAAGCAATTTAGACAGAGTTTGTTTTTGAGTATAATGTTTTTTCTCTCGTGAATATTAAGTGTTATAAATTGTGGACAAGCAATAATTCTGTGTTTACCCTTGCACAGTTGACATAGATTATCTCCGAGATGGGAGTGGAATGTGGCCTTGGCCGCATTCACCGTTTTTATTGACTTGCGATAAGGGGACTTATCGCAAACGTTTATCTTGTTCATTGAAGTGGTTTCACTATCCAGATTTTGCAATAGCTGCCTACGTGCATTTAAGAATTTTATGAAATTATTAAAGTTGGGAAATCGTTCTTCTGACAAACTTTCTTTCCACAATCGACGCGTGTACTTATCGAGTTTTTGGGCCAAATAATGAATAAGAATAATTTTCAAAGGTATTCACTGGCAAGTTTAAGGTGTTTAACGCATTGATATTAGCTGTTATCTCGTCAATAAATCTGGCAATGCTAATTTTGGACTCGTGTTGAACGGCTTGCACACCCAGGACATTTCCCACATGATGGGCTGAGACAATCAACTTACTGTCATATCTGTTTTTTAGCAGATCAATAGCTACAGCGTAGTTTTCATGAGTAATTGGCAGCGATTTTATCACGTTAAGCGCCTCGTCACTTAATGACGAGTGCAAGTAGTGTAGCTTTTGAATATTCGTCAGATCGGTTCTGGCATGCACCAATTCGAGAAATAAGTTATAATAGTGCTGCCACTCAATTACGTTACCCGAAAACCGGGGTAATTTGATCGGTTCCAATTGTATAGGGGAGGTTTTAAGAGGCGTAATTTCGGCACTAATCAGCGGTTTTTGATTCACCTGTTCCACCTGCTCTAACAAGTGTTGCAACTTACATTCGATGCTGCAAAGATCGTCCTCAGTCTGGACTCTATCACTTGCCAATGCGAAATCAGCGTCATCGGATTCAATTTGAGACTGAATGTCATCGTATTTAGTGGATAATTCCATTAAATGTCGTAATTTTATTTTTAACGCGTGATGATCGCTGGTTTCCGGATCGAAATTATCCGCGAACGTCTTCACGTGGGATATAGAAGCTTTAATCGTGCCAAGTTTCTTTATCAGAGCTTTTACATCGATCATGATTGCGAATAAAAATGTAATTTAACAGAATTTATACGCAGAGCAGGTGAATAATTGTCGTAATTTTGACAAAGTTTAATATGACGCGGGAGCTATTGATCGTACTATAACTTAACACCTTACTTACTATAACATACTTATTGTTTCTACTAAAAAACAGCCATCAGCGTCATTGAAATTATGAATTTGAATAATAATACGTATGACCTTATCTCGGCACTTGAACTCTCAATGAGTTATTAAGAAGTTATGAAAATATGCTCATACTATAATTATATATGTGTACACAAAAAATCAATAATAGTATATTGAATATAAAATATTGTTGAGATTGCATATTCATGTGTTGTATGAACGATTATATTAACAAATGAAAGTTTATAGTCACGTGGAATCCTGGCGTGTTCAGAACTGCTTCGGTCCTGTTGATTCCGCTCTGATCCCGTCCGTGAATCCTGCTATGTTGGTACCTCGCCTGTTTGTGCTGGTTGGATGAAGGTTGTCATCATATTTCAGCGTGCTTTACCGTTGTGGAATTTGTTGCTGTAGAGTCACTGTCTTGCCGTTTCCTGTTGTGTCAGATCTGACGCTCGGTTGAATCTTGTATGTCACTACTGTAGGTCGTCTTTTGCGGCAACAAAGGACATGACACGACCAGCAATCTCAACTTGAAATGTTTTAAATTTCGAAAATTGTTTAGGACCCAGGCTTCTGTGCCCATTAAATAACATGTTTTGAAATAGTGGATCAGAAATGTTGTAGCTTGTGGACGAAAATGCGGTCTCCTGTGGACCAAGAAATGCCCATAATGCAAAAATAAAATCCGACCCGGAGGCCACAAATGCTGTCGCTGCGGACAAAGAAATGCGGTCGCTTGTGGACCAAAAATAAGAGATCCTGCCCGTGAGGACCAAAAATGGTGCGTGCTGGAAGCTCTTGAAGTCTTCTTGAGTTATTCCAGGAAACGCTGAATGATGAGGGCTGGTTTGAAGTAAATAGAAGTGGACTGTATGACTTTTAGATGATAATCTTTTATTGAATAATTTTGAATTTGAATACTGTTGCTGACACGCACAGACGTTGAAGGGACATGACGCCCGTAGGTGATTAATGATAGAAGTCGAAAGACATGATAATAAGCAAGATCGTACTAATCTTTTTCGTTAGTACTAATTGGATGACAAAACTGGAAGAGATAGAAATTACAATGTAATTGTGAACAGCTACATTAAAATAGATCACATTATTCCCCAAGCTCAATAGAATTAAACAATATTCTCAATATCTCATGAAAACAAAACTGTTCCTATTCACTTGTAACTTAAATTGCTTCTTATAAATAATCTTATAAGCACTGATGACAATACGTAAATGAAACAAAAAGGTAGTAATGATAAAAAGTAAGTGGAATAAATGTGGTTACGTTATAAACAAATGTTAACAAAAACAAGATATTGTAGTTTATCTTTAAAATCTATAATAACTCAAAGTCTGAGGATTTATGGGTACTGAATACAAATCCACACCGTTACACCAATTGCCACCAAAGTTTGCACAGGTAACCTTTGACACAAGGCGCAAAATACTGTCTAACTTAGAATTTGATATTTTGCCCCGTTCGCACGATTTATTTCAACACGATGACACAATTAATAAGTAATGAAATATATTAAATACTACTACTAAAGATGTCAAAAACACCATGGAGACCAGAATTAATTACCATAGTAACAAGTAAATAAGCAAAAGCTATTTAGAGGCATCGGAACTTACATTTACCCATTCCTGCAGTACATTTTCTATTTTTTATATAATATGCGATTGTATCGATATATTACAATTTGCAAAGTGTAGGCCTACTAATTGTAAATTGTCCTATTACTTAATGCAAAGCGAAAATACGTGTTGTTTTTATTTGTAAGGTAAGGTGACAACGGTTTTTGGTTTTTAGTATACTGCTGAAATAAATAAAAGCCATGGTCGAGAAAAACATAACGTTTAATGTGTTATACAATGCTTGTAACACAGTAACACTTAAAATAAAGAATTTAGCGTTTTTGATTTAACAGGTACTTTATAACTATCTCCAAAGGTTTTGTAAGTCTCCAAAGGCTGTTGCAATAACATAATAATTTAGTACAAGTTAAAATAGTACAAGTGTTAAAATCAGCTTTGGAGAGAATTTGACTAATGAGTACAAAATTGTTGCACAAGCTGACAGAACGCCATACAGACATAGACAAAATACAACTATTATATTAACGACTCGGAACACAAAGTTTTTTATAAGTAAAAACCTAAAGTTTTACCTTACAACCTAAACCGGTTTCCACGTTTAAAAAGCTTCTTCAGAGGTTGCCGCTGGTAGCGCTGTCAGTCCTGTTGTGTGCGACGGAATCGAATTTCGAAAGATCGATGCTGTGTGAGTGGGGTGAGATATGTTCGAATAATGCGTGCAATTTGAATTGCGTCTGTTCCTTTAGGATGTCGTTTTTATTTGTTTTCGTGTGTTTGTATATTTCCAATTGTTCTAGAGTGTCTAGTTTTCGGCCTTTTGTGTGTACACAAAATTGGAAATATACAAACACACGAAAACAAATAAAAACAACATCCTAAACGAACAGACACAATTCAAATCGCACGCATTATTCAAACATATCTCACCCCACACACACAACATTGATCTTTCGAAATTCGATTCCGTCGCCCACAACAGGACGGACAGCGCTACCAGCGGCAACCTCTGAAGAAGCCTTTTAAAGATGAAACCGGTTCAGGTTGTAAGGTAAAACTTTATGTTTTTACTTATAAAAAACTTTGTGTTCCGAGTCGTTAATGTAATAGTTGTATTTAGTTAAGTAACGGACACGTCACGGACAACGAAATCCAAGACATAGACAATAAAAATTATATTTAAATACTTATTAAAAGTTAAATATTCGCGTGCGAAGCCGCGGGTAACAGCTAGTTAAAAATAAATAAAAGTTTTCCATTCCGTACTGCTTTATTTACGGAGGAAAATACTGCTTTTTTAAATGATTGAAGAAAAATTACTGAAAAAAAAAGTCATTTACAAAGCATATTACTAGCGAGGTATTCAGGCATCCTATAAGACAAGCAAACTGCTAAGGACGTAATAGAAAAGATCGAAAGAAGACAATTTGTGTGGTTTGGGCATGTTAATAGCATTATGAAAAGGATGATTGATACCCAGAAAGAATTTCAGAATAGAACCATAAAAAGAAAAGGAAGAGAGGAAGACTGAGACGTAGAATGAATGGAATAAAATTGAAGAGTCGGTGGAAACAGGAAACCTGCATATGGACGACTGTATAAATAGAGAAAACTAGACATTAGAACAAAGAGGCCAAAGTGGCCGCAGGAATCAGTTACTTAGATAGACATATAAAAATACTTTGCAATTCACTTAACTGACAAGTGAATCACATTAGTATTAGCTATTCATGTATTCTACGACAAGTACACTGCACATGTGCACCTAATCAATCTCCGTAAGAAAATATGAATTTCTGACCCGGTTGAAAACTAAATAAGTGTAAACTAAAAGTTGTTATATCTGACCATATAAGTGTGAACTGAAAGTGTCTATAAGGTCCTTACACAGTTAAATTCCCAGCAAGAGTGTAACATATATTTTCTACATATTTTTTCTTCACTAGGCGTAAGTAGTGTGAAGTAGTGTTTTCTCATGTCTACCTCGGTGCTTATAAGGACAAGCGCTGTTGTTATGCACGTTACGTCGTCAAACACCAAAACAATGCGTAACGCCTTTTAGGGGGAAAACAAAAGCAGGGGGTAATAGCCTGGAACCACAATTAAATTAAACCATATAAATATAAATGCATATTTACATCCGTATGTTTGTGTAAATACAGATGTTATATTTATATTGAGTCGCATACGCAACATTAAGGTATTGAATAATGACGCCGGTATATAATTAGTAGCTCACTTACAAAATTAAAATTAAATTGATGGAATATAAAAAGAACACTGAGGTTTTGTTAAGATAGTGTTGTAGAAGCACTGAAAGGAAGTGATTAGAAGGACATCGAAATACTGTACAACGTCTACACACTGTTTGTTTTCAATAATTAATATTAAGAATCAACGCTTTGCCCATTGTCGAGACCATCACCACATCACCAGTTGTCGCATAGAAAGTTGATTCAGTGAAACTAGATTGCAGTGCATTATGAATGTTTTATTTAGACAACGAAATACCATATTTTATCGCATGAATCAGGTTATGTAATCTTTAATAATGCAACTCAGTTATGAACCCGGTTCTAGTGAGAAAATAAAGAATCTCGGCAAATTGTTGTTCATAGAATTATTCAGAGAGCGTTATGCTCACAGACGGTTGAGCAAATATGTATAGCAAGCACATGGCAGTTCCATTTTCCCCGGCCTACTTTAAATATTAATACGTCATATGTACTATTCTCCTAGAACCAACTGTCAATTGTTTACAATGATTATATATATATGTATATGTATATTGCGACAACACAAATAACTTAACTATTGGCGCATAGGATATGGTAGTATGTGTGTTTTAATGCAAAAGTCAATATTGGAGGGTTTAAGATTATTTATTGCACACAAGACATATGAAATTGTTTATACGATATATTTGACAAGCATAATAATGATAGTGTTTCAGATATAGTCTTTTAAAGTGTTAATTATTGTTCATATACGAGTTGTGGTACATTACATATATGATGATTCCCACGGCGTTGTTGATGGAAAGGGGGGGGGGTCTTTGTTGTGTCGTGAAGTCGTCAGGCGTGGTGTACGATGACAGATGGTTCACCCTGGTGACGCTTCCAGCTGGGCTGGTGTCCTGGAGTTCCAACGTTGACAGTGACGCTTCGCACACAAACACCGGTTCTCGGGATACTACTTCTGAAATTTTATACAGTATTTATAATTCATAAGTATCTCAGGTCACAATGGGTATTACTTAGAAACGGTATTTTAGGCTTATACCAATCCGGACTCTTCAAGTGTTCACGCGTAACACTGGGTCTACCACGATCAGCAGACCTCCCTATGCGGAAATCTTCCACTCACGCGGAAACTACTGATGATAATATTTTATTAATAAGTAAATTATGAAATACTACTGGTACTGCAGAATACCTCACACAGTAACACAGTTCAAGCTCACTTATTTATACACGCTATGTTACAATAACAATTCCGTGTGTAAAGATGTATTAAACAAACAGTTCTGAGCGTTCGCACTCGTTACTACCGCCGAAAAGACTTAACAAATTCTTGCAAGCGAAAAATCTTGCACAAGAATTGCACGTTCCGATCGTGATAGCTAGATAAGAAGAACTAACTGTGCAGCCACAGGCTTAAGAAAATTCCGACTGCCTTCCAGCTTCTTATTGGTGGAAGGAAGTCACATGGTTACTTTACACACGACTCGGGAGTGTTTCATGCCGTAAAGTGCATCGAATTTGCAAGAGCATGCATAGATGGTTATCTCTGAATGCCTTTACCTCACGCAGAAATGCGTTTTACAACGAGCTTTATATTTTAACGAAATCATATTTTAACGTCATTTTAACCTTAGGAAATATACGGGAACTATAGCTAATATAGTAGTTTATGTTCAGTTCAAGTGTCACAACGATTCGATAATTATATCACGCACAGCCGGGAAAACGTTTATCACTCGCGCACGCGCGCACATTTCCACTGACATAGTACATGAATAAATAACACATAAAATAATACACCGTTTGACTAAGCCTAATTCCTTATCCGTTCTAAAATAAAAAAACTTATACCACAAAAACCCAAACCTAACAAACTACCATTTGAAACATGAATGTTTATCGTCTGTGTATTACACAAGCCTGCACTGCTTATCAGGATCCTGTGTTTCATTGCAATATATATATATATATAAATGTCTCCCTAATTTGTAATGTGACAGCTTCCTACAACACATTAAGAGTAAATCGTAATCTTATGCAACACTGTACTTAAAAATTGTAAAAAAATGTATTTCTTTCGCATTTTCAAATAAAACTTTTCTTCAAATTTTCTTGTTACAGAAAACAATTTTTGGACTGTACTATAATTTAATTGTGGATATTACTAAATAGAGCAAGATTTAATGTCTATTCTACTTCTTATTCACGTCAGCCTACTCAAATTAGCTCGATACGCACATGGCCTTCTGTGGCCTATTATGTCCTATAACAAATTTTATAATACAGGAAAAATTAACAGAAACCAGGAAAATAGAAATGTTAGTTCAGTTCTCTTACTGCCTAGTTCACATCATATGTCTAAAGTGGAGAAGCATCTCATTTTTGAACGCATTGACATGTGACGGTCTGTTATAGACAATGGTGCAATTAATAGATCTAATAAACACATCCGGATGATTCACAAAGTGTGTATGTGAATGGAAATGAAAATACTTAAGCTCAATAAGTTGCGAAAGCCTGTCTGTTTGTGATTAACAGATAGACATAACGGTACATTGTGAATACGATATTTCGAGAATAATGTTGTCCCTTGTTACGTGTTCTCTACCTACTTTAAGCAGCCTACATGACTAATTTTTAGGTCTAGTACTATATGATTTACTTGTTGCAAATATATTTTTATAATTTTATCGTCTGTGTTTTATTGGGTTGTGCCCACTAGTAATCATATATTCACCAAGGCTTTTTTGTTAACGAAAAATTTTACAATTTTCGATATTAATAACACGAATACTCAATTTTAAGAATTTTTTGTGTAATTTGCAAGACCTGTGATTTCGCTAGTAATAATTTACCATAATTTTTTTCTACTGCTAAATACAAAACACGATCGTTTTACGTATACACAGAGTGGGCTAAAAGAATGTTTCCTCAATAATGAATATATTAGTATAGCCTATACAAAGTTTAATTACATACAAATTATTTATAAAAATTATAATTGATTACTACCAACTGCAAAATTAAAATTTTCCATCCTGTTACAGAATGCTACAGAATTGAAGTGTGCGTGAAGGATTTTTACCATATCTATCACACTGTGTGAGAGTACTTTTTAGTGTTCATCATTATCCATGTTGTTTGTTTGCTGTGAATATTAGTGTAATGTTTTATAAGGCAACTGTAAGGAACAGTGAATTCATGTACTTTGATAGTCCCTGTTTTTTGCGTGTTTTTACAATATACTACACTGGTTGCGTGTTTTTTCACTGGTTTTGTGACGTGACTACACTTTGGCTTTCAAGATTAATGTTAACACGTCTCCTAAAGGATGGTTTACTCACAGAAGAAAACTTTTAGCTCGGTTTACACTCTGTATAAATTTTTAATTTATAGATTTGTTTACAGTTATCTCACTCCAGCAATTCGAGGCCCAGTAACCTTAGTATTGAATTACTGTATTATTACTGTAGTTATTAGTATTGATTTCTGCATTGCATTACTTACACTCAAACGGTTGTTGAATTAATCAAATCACAGTTTTGCTATGAAAATATTTTTGTAATTAACTGTAATCGACATGTTAAAAGTTAGTGGTTTAATTCCCACCGGTTACAAGCAGTGCCCAACATTCTCTGATCGCCTACCTTTATTCTTCTTTCATTTGTTTATTTATGAAAATGAATTTTGCGGTAATATAAGCTGGCTTATTACGGTACCTTTAAATTTGGCCACTTGAGGCTTTCCGTAACTTTAACATTTTAATTTTTAATTGTAACCTTTGTGTCAGTTCTTTATGTCAGTTAGGAATGAGGCCTTAATTAAGAGTTTCGTGTACAAACTTTCAACATAATTCATTTGCGAAGGACGCACTTTGGGAACTTAAATTATACGATCAGGAGGATTTACTGCAGCGACTGCCCCTCTTCCTCTCTCGTCCTCAATTTAATACTCTTTTTAACACCCACTCCTATTTCTATTACTTCTCCTATCACTAGGTTTCGAAAAAGATTTCGATATTTGCTTATAATTCTTATAATTTCTTAAAGATTTTATAAAAGAAGCTCTGCAATTACGGTTATCGTGTTAGCAACCGACACTTACATTGTTCTTTGTTGTTCATTTCAATTGACAACAGTACTAAACAATTAGATATTAGGATTACTTCTTGGACAGTAATGTGGTAATTTTCGCATTAATAGGTTGACTAATCTGTACGTTTCCAAATTGTGCTTATCATGTTTTTACAAACGACACAGTTGTCCGAGCTACGGCAGGCGGCAGACGTCATTACGTTTCCTCGCTTGTTCTGTCATCATTCATTTTTCTTGTCGTCAGACAATCATTGTAGGCCTTAGGCCACAACATATATTGCATACTTGCAATACATTAGCAATACATTGCTAATTCTTTTTCATGTAGCTTGAGTGACGCGTACTCGCGCCTCAAGTCTTACGACAATTCATACGACATTCGTCTAGGCCTTAGGCCTTAACATTTTAATCTAAGTGCCGCACATTTGCTCCTCATCTATCATGTAGCGTTCTTAACGACTCTGTTTATTCAAAATTAAAATCTGTTCAGACTTAGCCAATCTCAACACCATGATTTAAGTGTACAACAGAAACTTAATAAATTTATTATACAGTCCGCTATCGTCATTATTCTGCATCCTGGCAATAGCACCACAAACATCATTCTTCCTAATAGAATATTTTTTGGACACATCAACATTTTTTAGGTCCACTCGGACCGGATCTCAACATTTTTTTGGTCGCTCCGTGCCTGGATTCGTCATTCACCTTTTGCAACTTATTACTTATTATAGCGGTTTTCATCATTTTTCTGCCCCAATTTCTGGCCATCACGGGCGATTCAGCATATTCGCTGATCCGACCGTCTCGGGACTCAGTCAGCATTTCTTCATCGCCATTGAGCCTCGTGACGACATCACTGCAAGAACATCCATGTGCTAGCGTCTACACTCCAGTTTAAGCAGTCATCTCTCCGGTCTGTGTGTTTGCCATCTTCTCCACGGCCTCGACGCTCCAGGACATCGCATACCAGGTACCACATTGTTAACAGGTGCGTACCATGGCTGAAGAAGGCCTCAAGTGTTCGTCAGAAAGAAAGGCGGCATAAAGTCTGCGCGAATTAATTCGGCTATCATTAACTTTGATAAAAACACTAACACAAAACATTTTTTAACAGTTAGACTCGAAAGTCTAAAAGTTTGGCAACAAAATACGATGAGGTACAGTCCGAAATTGAACTCATTTCTAAAGACATAAACGCTGCTCAAGAAGACCGAATTGAGGTTGAAGAGCTGTTATATTCAACAGAAGCCAATATCTTGCAGTTGATAGAAAGCTTCAACGTTCAGACTGTAGGTATCTCCCGTATTAACAAGCAACATACAATTAAAACCGATAAGTCTGCCCTGCTTCACAGGTAATATCTTAGAATGGCAGCACTTTTATTCAATATTTCTGGACTTGGTGCACGCCAGATCTGATTTAACGTCAGTGCAGAAATTACATTATTTGTATTCGTCTCTGAAAAATGAGCCGCTAGATTTAATTAAGGCATTACCTATTTGTAACGAAAACTATTCGATAGCGTTGAGTTTGCTGTCCGCTAGATATGACAACAAATTCATACTAGCTAAGTATTATATTCAAAATTTGCTTGAAGTAAAGTCAACAATTAAGGACTCTGTCCAAAGTCTGGCAGAATTCATAAATACAATAACGTCTTCCGTTAATTTACTGGCGGCCATGCAACTGTCAGTGGATTCATTCGAGCTTATCACTGTACAATTATTGTCAGCAAAACTGGATCATACCACGTTTAAATTATGGAAGGAGTCTATAGACCCCGATAATCTTCCTAACTTTCAAAGCTTCACTCAGTTTTTAAACGCACGTAGACAGTTGATAGAAAATACACTGCCTATCGATGCCGGACAGCAGCTCAACAAGTCAACTTTAAGATTCAATAAATCTGACAAACATAAATCACGAAACTCTGCTGGCAGCACTGCATTTAAAAGTTATCACTCAGCTTCAAACAATTATTTGTGCTTATGTTGTCAATCTAGTCATCCAATTTACATGTGTGACAAATTTCGTGCATTAAGCACACAGAACGAGGGCAATTTATATTAAATCATAAACTCTGTACAAATTGTTTAAGACCAGATCATTTTTCATCAAATTGTAACATCAAACAATCATGTAAGATCTGTTCAAAACGACACCATACATTGCTACACATAAATAATATGTCAAAACCAGTTTCTGCCAGCAGCAGCAACTACTGTTCACTTAAATTACAATCTACAAACAATATTCTTTTATCAACAGCAATTGTGTTTGTCATTGACCGGGCTGGCAATAGGCAACCCGCAAGATTTCTATTGGATGCGGGGTCACAAATACATTTTTGTACGGAATCATTTGCTAATAAATTACAACTTAACTTGACTGAATCTAACATACCGATTAAAGGTATAAATAATACCGCTTGTTGTGCCACTAATTTAGCGTCTATACGCATTATTTCACGCTATCAAGGATTTAGTTTCCAAGCAACATGCGCGGTCTTATCTGCATTAACCCATAAATTGCCAGCACAATCTTTTGACATAAATAAGTTTAATGTCCCAGATAACGTTTTCCTTGCCGATCCGCATTTCAACATATCAGTTGATATCGATATACTTTTAGGAGCGCAATTTTACTTAGATTTAATTTTACCTAACAAATATGTACGCGGTTCTCATTTTCCTATTATACAAGAAACAAAGTTAGGCTATATTCTAGCCGGCAATCTGCCCAAACACTGCCGTTATAAGGGTCCTGCTGTTTCGTTCCTGGCTAGGAACAACGACAATCAAATTCTGGCGTCTCTCGAGAAATTTTGGGAGGCCGAAACTATCCTTGATAATGCGCCCATTAGTAACGATTCAGCTTGTGAGGAGCATTTCGTTAAGTCTACTCATCGCAATGAAGAGGGTAGGATCGTTGTTTCGCCACCATTTAAGTCTGACAATCCCCAGTTGGGTGAGTCCTATGCTAGCGCAGAAGCGAGATTCTTGAGTTTAGAACGCCGGTTCATGCGTGATTCTAAGCTTGCGCGCAAATACGCAAACTTTATTCAGGAGTATAAGGATCTTGGCCACATGACGCTAGTCGACGATTGCTCTATCAATTCCGGGTTTTCAAATACCTACTATCTGCCTCACCATGCCGTCTTTAAACATTCTAGTTCTACGACAAAACTTCGCGTCGTTTTTGACGGCTCGTCCAAAACTACCAATGGCCTTTCTCTCAATGATATTTTGTTGGTAGGCCCAAACGTCCAACAAGACCTTTTTTATATTCTTTTGCGATTTCGTATGCACAACTATGTTCTCATCGCCGACATCGAGAAGATGTATCGACAAATTCTGGTATCTGATAAGGATTGTCATTATCAACGTATTCTGTGGCGTAACTCTCCACTCGAACAGTTTAAACATTTTGTATTGCGAACTGTAACATACGGTACTGCTAGTGCTTCGTTTTTGGCTACTCGCTGTCTTAATCAGATTGGTAAGGATCATGAAGCTTCTTTTCCTGACGCTGCGTCAGCTATAATTAATGATTTCTATGTCGACGATTTGTTAACCGGTGCAGACACCATTTCTTATCTGACCAAGTTGAAATCTGACTTAGGTACGTTGTTGACTCAATACGGCCTCACTCTGCATAAATGGGCATCAAATCAACCCAATGTGGTCGCAGATCATGATAATTTATCACTCCCTTTAAACAAACAAGGTAATGTGCGTACCTTGGGCATTCTCTGGAATAACACTACAGATTCATTTTTGTTTGACACCAAATCATTCCCAGTTGAATCAAGCATCTCTAAGAGGAAAATCCTATCGATTATCGCAGGTATATACGACCCACTCGGACTCATTGTTCCCATTGTTTTCCTGTACAAACAGTTTATGCAGCAACTTTGGCTGTGCAATCTTGGTTGGGATGAGCCAATCTCCGGGCAATTACACTTGCATTGGCATTCATTATGCGATAAATTATGTCTGATCGGCAAAATTATTGTCCCACGTTCTATTCGCTGCAAGCCTAAAGCAAAGATAATTGAATTACATGGGTTTTCTGATGCTTCTGAAAGGGGATATGGGTGTTGTGTTTACATTAGAATCATTTATCAAGATTCATCGGCCTCTTGTCACCTTCTGTGTTCTAAATCTCGCGTAGCCCCCCTACGACAGGTGTCATTACCTCGCATTGAACTCTGCGCTTTCTTCTTGTTATCGCAACTCTTATTCAAGGTCGCCCCTGCTCTTCATTCCTTTATCAATAATGTTCACCTGTATTCTGACTCCATGGTGTCCCTTTACTAGATTCATGCCCAGTCTTCCAGGTGGAAGACCTACATCGCTAATCGTGTTGCCGAGATTCAGCGTCTTACTGAAGCCTACACGTGCCATCACATCAATTCTCAACATAATCCTGCTGACATTATTTCTAGGGGATGTCACCCCGACGTTTTGGGCGATTGTTCGCTTTGGTGGCATGGTCCCGCTTGTTTGTCTCAATCTTCCGAGTCCAATCTTTTTCCACCCTTTTTACCTTCTAATCTGTCGTCTCCTGAATTTACTGCGGAGAAGAAACAAACCCCCAAACTTTCTTTAATGTCTACCTTAGCCATTGATCTTTCAAAGGACTTATCTTCGTTGCACCATCTGACTCGCGTGTACGCTTATTGCTTTCGATTCATCAAAAATATTAGACTCTCCAGGGCTGAGAAAATCTCGGGTGCTCTTACCCCCGTCGAAATTCATTCTACTCTTAATTTCTTCATAAAACAATCTCAGTCGATCCACTTCGCTGTCGAGATTAATTGTCTTCTTAATGGGTCTTCTGTTTCTATCAGGAGCAAGTTGTCTTCTCTGGACCCGTTTCTTGATGAGTCTGGCGTAATACGCGTCGGCGGACGATTACAGCAGTCGCAACTACATTATGACAATAAGCATCCTATTGTCTTGCATCCATCGGCTCATATTACTCGCCTTATTATTGAACGCGAACACATTCGTCTACTCCACGCTGGTGCTCAACTCGTGCATCACTCACTTCGTCAACATTTGTGGATCATTAACGCCAAGATAGTCATTCGCTCCATCATTCGTAGATGCGTCAAGTGTCTCAGGTTTAGTGCCAAACATCAGGTTCAGAGGCTTGGTATTTTGCCATCTCCCAGAGTCACTCCTTCGCGGCCGTTTCTATTCTGCGCAGTTGACTATGGTGGTCCTTTCATGATTCGTCATGGCGGGCAGAAATCTAGGACTCTGTCAAACTCGTATGTGTCATTTTTCATCTGCTTAGCCACCATTTAGGGCCATTCATTTGGAATTGGTTTCCGACCTTACAGCCAACGCGTTTATAGCTGCCTTACGTCGTTTCATGTCCCGAAGGGGCATACCCAGCCAGTTATATTCTGATAATGGCAAGAACTTTAGGAAGGCCCGCAATGTTTTGCATGACCTTTACAATCTTTGGCATAATAAGGATGCCACCTCATCAATCCAATCCTTTACGACCTCTCAGGGTATTACATGGTCATTTATTCCGCCCTCATCACCTCATTTTGGTGGTCTTTGGGAGAGCGGTATAAAGAGTTTAAAGTATCTTTTGCGCCGCGTGGTAGGCAAGTCTATACTCACCTTCGAGGAGTTTACGACATTTTTGTCTCAGATAGAGGCATGTCTAAACTCACGTCCATTATTTGCCGTTTCATCGGATGTAAATGATCCGGTGCCACTTACACCTGGCAATTTTTTGATTTGCGCACCATTAACGGCGATACCTGATCCAGACTTATCTCACATTCCCATCTCTCGTCTTGGGCGTTGGCAACTTCTCCAGACGTTTGTCCAAGTCATTTGGAAAGCTTGGTCTCGCGACTACTTACATCAATTACAACAACGTCACAAATGGAAATTCGCCAAGGACAACGTTTCCATTGGTGACCTGGTTTTACTGATTGAGGATAATTTACCTGCATTAGCGTGGAAATTTGGTGTAATTACCGCCACATTTCCCGGCCCAGACAACTTAATTAGAGTAGTTGACGTTCGCAAGCCTACTGGCACCTATCGCAAACCAATCCATAAATTATGTTTGGTCCCTACTAGGGACGAACAGTAAAGAAAGGGTTTATTTTCCTTTGTATATATTTGTCAAAAATACATAAATCAGATGTTCAAAGAAGACTTTGTTAGTTATAAGCACCTTTGTTTTTAGTTTTTAGCATAAGCTTTAATTTGTATATTTTTGATTCAGAAACTGTTTGTTTTACTCAAGCAAGTGTCAGTTTATTTAATATGCAAAGCTTTAATTATTATTTTGTATTTTCGTATATGCAACATTTGATTTATGCCTCATGTATTTGCTTACTATTGTTTTTATGTAAAAATTTTGTTACTCTATGAATTTATTTCTCACAATTGTTCAACACATGTATTACATTTTGTAATTATCTAAACCGATTTCTATTGTATTTATTATGTATAACTTGTATCTATGTAAAACACATTGTTTTATCCGCATCTACTGTCTATAACCATACGCCACGCCTATATTTTTATATTGTATTTTGTATTTGTATTTTGTGATCATGTATTGCACAATTATTATCCATGCTTTAATTATGACATACATGTCATTACACTTTGTGCTTGCAATCATTCAACTATGTATAGCTTGTTTTCACATAACAATTTATTGTATATTCCTGAAACATCACGTATAGCATGCATCGTGCAAACTATAAAGCGTCATGCTAAATTTATGTCTTTACATGTATAATTTTATAATAATTTTGTTTGTTCATTGTATTCAATACTATTGTATAGGTCTACTGGCCTTATCTGGTTCAAGATAACCATTATGACTTGCATAAATGTTACAATTTATCGGGCCCATCATGTGATGAGTCACCGATTATTCATCATTAGACATTGTCAAACCATGTATTTTTCATGTCTTATATTGTTTAATATTGTATATATACAATATATATTGGCAATACATTGCTAATCTTGCATTTATACTCATGTATAATCAGGTTGCAAGCCGACTTTGGCCTGCTCAACTCTTATCATCACTCAAGCTTATCTCTAAACAGTTAATGTCACAACTGTTATCTAAGATTTCAAACTCAATGTTCAGTACAACTTATTGAGATTGACTTTATTATTAAGAACTCTGTATTTTTCTATAATAAGTTATTAAAATGTATTAAAAAATCCTTTGATTTTTTGCGGGCAGTTATGGACAGTAATGTGGTAATTTTCGCATTAATAGGTTGGCTAATCTGTACGTTTCCAAATTGTGCTTATCATGTTTTTACAAACGACACAATTGTCCGAGCTACGGCAGGCGGCAGACATCATTACGTTTCCTCGCTTGTTCTGTCATCATTCATTTTTCTTGTCGTCAGACAATCATTGTAGGCCTTAGGCCACAACATATATTGCATACTTGCAATACGTTAGCAATACATTGCTAATTCTTTTTCAGTGACGGTTACTCGCGCCTCAAGTCTTACGACAATTCATACGACATTCGTCTAGGCCTTAGGCCTTAACATTTTAATCTGAGTGCCGCACATTTGTGCCTCATCTAACATGTAGCGTTCTTAACGACTCTGTTTATTCAAAATTAAAATCTGTTCAGACTTAGCCAATCTCAACACCATGATTTAAGTGTACAACAGAAACTTAATAAATGTATTATACAGTCCACTATCGTCATTATTCTGCATCCTGGCAATAGCACCACAAACATCATTCTTCCTAATAGAACATTTTTTGGTACACACGTGCCGACATCAACATTTTTTAGGTCCACTCGGACCGGATCTCAACACTTCTTAATCAGGCCAGCTGTTTGAGGGATGTTTATAAACGTAAATCAACATCTGAAATCTGTAATTAAGTCTAGAAGTACAATTACAACTACTATATCACTACTATATTATGACTACTACTACTACTACTACTACTACTACTACTACTACTACTACTACTACTACTACTACACTACTACCACTACAATAACAACACGATTACAACCACATTACGTAAACATTTTCCACCACATTTGACACTTCCTTAGTAGCCTTTTGATGAATTCCTTCTTCTTTGGTGAGTTGTGTAATTTTATAATAGGTAATTTTTAAAGTATTTCCATAATAGAGTTTTAAGTTTCTAGAGTTTAAGTATCTATTATTTTACTACTGCAAATTTTATCACACGTCTGGATAATCAGCGTCCTACTGTAAATGTATGCGTTAATGCTTAGGTCTAAAGTGTGATTTACTAATTAATAAATAACGTGTAATCTTCTAGTATGAGTCAGTCCATGGGTTATATTTAACCTGTCAATTTACACGAGACTTTGCGGCTTTTGAAAAGAAGATACGAACAAGTTTGGTATCGGATTCCGTGGTAATAAAGCAACTTCAAATTGTTCGCATATAAAGAAATCGTTCCATTAGGAGAGTTAGTGTTGAACGTGCTTTTGTAAGACACTACGTGACGTTGGGCGTGTAGTTGCAGTTAGATCACAATCTTATAATAATTTGTGTAATCAAACTCTAGATACTTCAGGTGTTTGTAAATTCCCTGATTAGATTCCCTAGTTACCTAAACTATTAGTTGATATTTGAAGTGCTTCTGTTATACCTGTAAACATTTTCTACTCATTAAGTATAATTGTTAACTGAATTTGGCTTATTAAGCATAACACTCAATACTACGGGTAGTCGACTGTTAAATTCACTTACGCTGTATAAATCGTTTTATTGTTTCTTTAAAATATTTATATTTAATCTTTATTTATGACTGTTCATACCAATATCTTTTCATTTACTCATAAACAAAACAAAGTATATACCAACAAATGTTTCTTGCACACAGAATCCCTCATATAACCTCGTAAGGATCGCCCATTGTTTAACTGGCACCAGTCAGCACTGTCTACTTTTCTACGGCTAGTAACATACATTTCTACATACCGCACCTTATTTGGACAATCGTAAGCAAGTTCCTTGATTTATGTAGCAACAGTTTGTTTACTACAATAAGTAAGAGAAGATACACAATATTTTTCCTAAAACTATTGTACTTTTTGTCAAGACGTATTACACTTCTATTCCTTTCTATTACTGCATAATTTATGTAATAAGAAACACACGCACGCGCACTCACACACACACGCACGGTGTGTGTGTGTGTGTGTGTGTGGGGGGGGCTTTTTCAAATTCAAACATACCACCTCAACTTCCGTAAAAGAAAAAAAACGGTGAATGCACCTTTCCCAGAACTACGTTTTGACAATCTGCACCACTATCCGTCACATAAGGAACAAGGTGCTACTGCGTCAAGGTGTCGAGAGCAGAGTTATAGCTCAAGAACGAAGTACTTATGTAGTAAATCTAATGTACCATTGTGCTCTGAATGTATAGAGATTTTCTACTCTACGAAGAACTAAATATTGACTTTGTGACAGTAGAACAGTGCATAAAATTTAAAACTGCTCATGACATTGATAACATCTGAAAATCGCTATGTAAACCTGTTGTATAACTTTTTTATATACTCTAAAATTGAGTGATAAAAATAACTGAAATTTGCATCCAAAATAAATAGGACAATGTTTTAAAAGTATTTATTCATTGTCAGATTACCACCTCTGTAGTTTTGGCTTTTGATCCTGTAGACGATTATTATACAAATGACGACACACATAAAAATTTAATTTTTTAATTACCAGGTTCAAAAACTCGATGTATTTTTTCCATAAAATTATTTATTTAACAGAGCTTTCTTATACTATAATTTTTCTGGCAACATAATTTTGAAAAAATTAATTCATGCATGAAGAGGTTAACTCTCACTCTGTTCACTTCAAATATTACGTCCCATTGCGTCCCACACATCCTCACCACACTGTCTGCGAACACTTCTTCAGAGCTATCTACACTTTCAAGTTTGAACCTCTTGCTTTCAATTTTCTACTGTTGCAGACGACGTTTCGATTACATTATCATTCTTCTTCTGAACTTTGTGTATGAGGTTTGCAGCTTGTTAGAGTAACTATTTCCTCCGCAGTCGGCCGCCATCTCTCATTTGGTTCGTATTGTTTTTCTTTGGAGATCACCTCTTACATTCAACGTCTCTGTGTTTCATTCCTCTGACTTTGATTCTATTGAATGTGTTTATTAAGTTTAAAGATTTTTAATTTTCTCAGTCTTCAGTTTCCTATTCTGTCCTGACGACTACGCCCTTCACTCTTCTTAGCGATTTCATTTCTCGTGGTTGTATTATAGCTTCTTCACCGTTATCCATGTTTACACCCCAAAGACAATAGGCATTACGCCTGCTTATTAAACCTAAGTATACTTAGTCTATAAATACAAAATGTGTAATTTTAAACACAAATATTAAAAATTTTACTTTTTAAGTACAAAAGGTACAACTTAATAGTGGCCTGGCCAACTGCCTTGGAAACAGTAAGCGACACCAACAACTACAAGGAATTTTAAAAATGTTGAAATACATTCAAAAGCGTATAAACGATAATATTATAATAAAGGGGAAAAAAAGAAATTTAAAAACGACAACTTATGTTTTCATATTTACTAAATTCATAAAAAATCGTGCAGCCTATGAGCAGCGTTCTTCCCTAACACACCTACAAATTTATTTAAATGTATGTAAATACAAGGTACAATGATAGTTTAATGACCTGAAATATGTATAACACAATTCAAAAGACGATAACCGAAAGTCAAAGAAGAAGAAATGCAATAAAGAACTCTATAATATAAAGTATAACAACCATAAAGTGTCCATAATATAAAGTGTAGATTAGCATGCAAATTGCTTCAAGGAAACGGTTAAGAAAACACTTATAAAAGAAATCAAAGTCCTTGTAATAAAACTTTCAAACAACACATAACTCCATAAAAGAAAAATAATTTAAAGTCATTATAAGGAATAAAATTGTAAAGTTTTTATAGATTATTCTGAAGACCTTCTGCCCATTTGAAGGTCAGGAGTGGAATGCTGTAAACAATATACTTTGAAGGGCGAAAACTAATTTTTACTTACTTTTTACAGTTTTGCCTATGCAGAAATTGGAAGGCTATGTGATAAATACACGCGGACTGTTCGCTCTACTACTTTCAAAGCGACGGTAATTCTGACAAGACAAATACAAATAAAGCTGTGCGGTCAACGCACAGCTGTATGGAATAAGTAATCTCAAACTATATCTAGTCAGGAAGTAAAATCTTACGATAAAAGCAAGAGTGCAATACATATCTATAAAACCTTTCAGAAATCAGGTAATACAACAGAAAGATACTTTTAAATTACATTTGTAGGTTTTCCAAGTAATTTCTAGCAATTTATACATTAGTTTAAATTTTACTTTGGAATAACTTGTACCTGCTCCAGACTACACTTCCTTTTACCAACTACAAGCTACATTTCACAATATTCTAATACATCACACTTCCAGAATATGTCGTACGCCTTGCTTTACATCTTTACACTTACAAAGTCTTCCAACAAAATAAAGCTTGTAACTCATATTACAATATTACAATAGGCAATACGCAATAGGCAATATCACAATATGTAACTCAGATTTCACTCGTGCAATCTAACCAACTAACTAACAAAAGTTAGTAATGTTTATTTAAGCTGTTAGTTCTAAATTTTAAAAATTTCAGCTCTATACCACTATAAACGTCATGCGTGAAAAATTATATGTGCCTTCTCAAAACAACCAGAGGTTTCTTATTTGAGTTTTACTAATCTCAAAAGTTTAAAATGCTATTTAAACTTTTTGACATATTTATTTATGGAAATGTTATTTCCATAAATCTTACGCTTCGTGTTCCTCTTTATCAATATCAAAAGCTGAGCACACAGACGACTAACCAAAGTGATATTTTTCAGAAATTTTAAGTTTCTGAATTACAAAAATTTTAACTTAAGTCTATCTTTGATGTTAAAAATATATTTGAAGTAATACATTAAATTCAAAATACTAAGCTTCATTTTCATTCAGAATAATTTGTGTGGAACTTTTCTTTGTTTTTATGATTCTTTGAAGCAGTAAGTTACTTATGAAATAAATTAAAGTCTATAAAATTACACGTACAAACTATCAATATTTACTTTTTACCCTTCGTTGATTCGCATAATTACTACTAGATTTTTACATTACACATTATACTATTACATATGGTATTACACTTTCAAGTTAGTGCTAGAGAAATTGTGACTGAAAACTATAACTGAAACGGGAAACCAAGAAACTATTACAACTGTACACTCGTATTTTTTGACTCTGAACGTTTGTGTAGTCGGATATTCCTTGAATAATGTAAAACTTACTCATATTAATAACACCGTATTTTTCCTTGTTCATACTTGCGTTAAAATTGCATTTGCAAGTTATGTGTTGCAGCGAGATACAACAATAAATACAAATCTCAGTTTATAAATAGTAAATACTAAAATATAAATTATTTTATATTAAACACTGATGATGTTACACTGAGTAGGCTATGTTGAAAATTGTATTACATTAATTTATATGAATAGTGACGATTAAGTTTGTGAATATTAGTTATTAACATTCAACGTTTTAAAGCTTGACAGAGCTACAGATTGATACAAGTTTGTTAAACTTGTAATGTAGCAGAGGTACATTACTAACCAAGAAGCTGTAACTGTTCTGAAGTACTGATAATTACTAGAAAAGTAGAACACAATTTCATACATTGACACAAATACAAATTTATGACTTTTTTATATTCATACAAATTTGATCATGAACTTTCGCGTTGCAGACGAGAAGTAAAGTTTACTGTGTGTGCACGATAGCTTTTTGTGGACGGAGCTTTCTGTATAAATGACTATTTACTATTTTCTTATTTTTATGTTAATAAATATTCTCTTAGATATGGTCCATATTGAATGCACTCATAGTCATACAGAACAGGTAGAGTTTATACAGATACTGATGTGTTTATAAGTGCTTACGAGTATTTGAGAAATATAAAGTAATCTGAATATACGTAGATCAGAGTCACAACTCTATCCGTTCGATCTCAGAATAGGTCAGATTTTATGTCATCCAGATGCTCTAGGCAATACAATCATACTAAAACGTTAAGCCTTTGCCGTGTATGCTCACGTCTTATTCCCTTTCTGCAGCGGCAGCTACGTTCTGGTCATGACCTTTGTTACGTCATCATCAAGGTTACCGTATAGACACGTTTACTTTAAGAACTGGAAAAATTTCCTGAATATTTGGATAGTAAATATATAGTAATCCAAGTGCACAAAATAGTCTTTCTGAGAAACAATTTGCACCCACTAATCTTTCAGAATTGGCTGGCTCGCTGCACAGTCCAAATAGCACTACGTTAAATTAATCGCTAAGTACAAAAACCTGGCATTTCATTGTTTTCGTATTGCTGTGCCAGTATCGATTCATCAGGTCCAGTGTAGACAAACCATTGAACTTCGCATCACGTATTACATGCATTGCACATGTAACGTAGATGCAGTATAATGATTAACAGTTTTCGATAGTCAATCAACAACAGTACAACAAATCCATCGATCTTTTTTACAACTATTACCATGGAACACGTACCCCTCGTAGATAGTTTATTAAACACCGATTAACACGTTTCTTTAGTATCCAAGACACATTTCCTATTACTGTATTGGCTACTGTTTTCCCATTAAGAAAACTTGAGTTGGAAGAGTATCCATAAAGTCACGTAAAAAGTGTCTAACATCATCAACTTGATTTTTTTTAAGCGCACAGTTCCTATGGTATATTATTTTAATTTTATATGTAGTATATCATATTTTAATTATACTGGTGCATAGTTACATTGCATAATTTAAATATAGGCCTAATAGTTGTACAGACTAATAATTAACAGAACTAACACTGTTGCACACCACTATAGACAAAATTTTTCGACTATCTGTGAAGCTTGAAAGCGCTAATCGTAAAACCTTTTCCCTATAGTGGTGTGCAACAGTGTTATTTCTGTTTGTGATTATAACCACTAACATAACTTTATTAATTAAACAGTCTAATAATTGTTGCATTACTTTAATGATAGTATAATTTAATGATGCAATTGCTTTACATAATGGTTGACATAGAATTAGCCCAATTTTTAATTAATTACACTATAAATAGTTGCTTTTTAAATTTAAATAACTCCAGTTGGTGAATTGGGGAATGTCTGTTATATATAGATGAAAATAAAACACCTTACGCATACAAAAACTAGCAAACGATTGCCTCAGTCGGCAGTAGATAGCTGTCGTTGGTTAAACTGGGCTCATTAGCTGCAGAAAAGTAACTAGTGTAAGGAAGAAGCATGACGACCTACGATTAAATATTGAAAGATGAGTAAACATGTCAACAACATACGGGACAGAGACTATCCTGTTGCATGTCAGCGGCCTCTCGCTGAGATTTAGAACTCACGGTGGATCACCAGATTGTAAAGTTCGGCTTACCTACTCGAAAAGAAAGAATCTGTTTAGGAAAAGAGGTATCACCTGCAAGTAATGCCAAGGGCCAGTCTGAATCAGTCCCAGTATTAAGACAGTGCAACAGAATCTGCTGACCCCGGGGACAGTCTACGTAGGGATTAAACAACAAATAACCACAATACGGCAATACGTATAATACTGTTGTATGGTTAGAAACAGTAATCAAACATGTAAGAACGGTATTGCAGAAACAGTACTCCAAGTACTGATCGCAGTTATCAGTATTGTTTATGTGAATTTCAGTACCCGTATTCAAAATAAACAAATTAAATTATTTTTCTCAAAGGAAGAACAGTCGGCCCTAAGTATAAAGGAAAAGTTGTAACACGAAGCTGCGTACAAAACACTAAAAGTTGTAAGATAATTGTAATATGAATTTAGTGTTGCCTCCACTAAATATTTTAATTCCTTAAAAAAAGGAATCAACTCCTTAAATATTTTAATTTCATATTATGTTCAGAAAATGGAGTAGATAGTTCATTGACGTAGTTTACAAAAAGTACTTGAACGCAGGTTAGAATATGGAATATAATAATGTTGTGAAACATGCAAAAACACAGTACGCAGACACATAATATGAACAGGCTATAGAAAAATAGGTAAGGCAAAATCCACACACGTTCACCCATGTCCATTATAAGGAGAAAAATATACCATGTTCATTTGTAATAAATAGCATATTTCTGAGTATTTATGTCGTATCACTGCAGGCAAACTCAAATGACGACTACGACCGTTCATTTACACTTTTACAAAAATCCTTACGCAAATAGGGTACGTGACGAATTCCGTGCATTAGGTTAACAGACGAAGTTCGTGAATTTTGCTTCAGCTATTGCCATGTGAGTGCAACATCGACAAAAATCAATACGTATGGAAAGAAGAGAAATCAATATATAACGAAGCGTTGAATTACAAATTGGATCACTGCTGAACCAATAAACCTCTCCCCAAAAAACACAACTGAAACATTTTACAGACATTTCATCTTAACGGCAGCTTTAGTAATAAATTAAATTGCTTTAGCTTGGACAGAAACTAATTTTTGATTACGTTGCAGTATTAATGTAACCGTTTATTCGTGGGTAATATACTGTCGAATACAACTCATTTAACTGGAAACAGAAAGTATCGTATTAATTCTCCTCCAATTTGTTTGTCTGACTTTTTTTTATAACTACATACATAAAATATAATATTGTACCTACACTACATATTATTTCGAGGGAATTCCAAGTTTACCCCACCCTACTGACGTTCCGGTACCTGAAGTCCATTTTTACCGCGCGAACACGTGTCACTAAACAGTTCTTACAGGGTTTTTGGGTGAACACACAGAAAAGAAAAATTTTTCTTTCTGTTCCAACTTTCATAATATTTTTTTGTAATTGGAATTATTTTATTATTGTATAAAACTCTACTGAATGTATACTGGGTTACACGCCCATTATCTGCACGTTATTGTTGCCATATTGACTTCATCCTGTTCAGGAATCCAATGTTGGCGTTTCTCCTTGACAAATGTGGACAAATTTCCATAGCCTCTAGAGTGAAATTCCTCATAATAAATTTCATTTCTCTCTGTACATCTTTTTAGATTTTAATTGTGAATAGTGCACGTGAAAAAGCTGTGAAAAAATAAATCAATATTTTTATTACCTTGATCTGATTACTTTGGATAATACTCTAAAGTTTATGAAACTTTCATCAGATAAATTCATAACAGTTATCTAAATAATATAATTTTCTAATACAGCTTTTTTCTAATTGTTTCCCTTATTTCTGTTAGCATTTCATTTATTGCATTAGGCTAAATATATATTTTGTAAAAATAATTAAATTTCTCTATACCAGTCCCAAGCCTAAGCCCTCGCCACTAAAGAGGTGAAGAAGGATGAAGGGATCAAAAAGTCACACATTGGTAGAAATATAGGTTCTGTAGGCTGTAAAGGCCTCTTGTCCAGCGAGACGGAGGAGACTGTAACGGTGGAGAAGATGGAGGGAAGTGATTTCAATACATTGAATACGACGGAATGGCAACCCTACATATAGTGTTAGTATAAAAGCAAAGCGTAAGGTAAGCAGGGCTCCTAAACTGGACTAAAAGGAACCTGCCTAACGGAGTAAACCTGGAAAAATACCGTTTATCCAGGATGGGGTTTAAACAATGGATCTGCCCATTCTTCACTTGGTAAAACTCTTTAAAGGAAAAATTCCTCAGCCAATCGAACAGAAAAGTGAGGATAGAATGACGTATATAAAAGGGCTTTGAACATTGGTATTTGCAACGTACAAAAAAAGACAGTACCTTCGAACTACAGAACATATTTAAAAAGAACATAGAGTGCCCCTTATAGAGACAGGAAAAGGGCACAAGAATTATTTGATTTTTTATGATGGGAATTTATACAATTTTAAAAACAAAAAGAACAAAAGTTTAATCAAGAAAGTTCTGTTAGTGGTTGAAATCACAAGCAGAATGATCACTGTTGCACACCACTATATAAAATTATCCCGATTAGCGCTTTCAAGCTTCACAGCTCATCGTCAGATCGGAATTAAACAAAAAACCTGAAAACCCCTTCACTCACATCTCACCCCACCCTACTCACAGACAACAAGCTATAATTGAATGTCCCTTCCCCACCCTCAGGCCTGTCCCACCATCTGGACAGTTACATATTTTTCTAGCAAATTCCTTGTGTTTCAGTGTTGTGTGTGTGTGTGTGTGTGTGTGTGTGTGTGTGTGTGTGTGTGTGTGTGTGTGTGTGTGTGTGTGTGTGTGTGTGTGTGTGTGTGTGTGTGTGTGTGTGTGTGTGTGTGTGTGTGTGCATTCCTTTAAAACCTAGTCTTTCTCATCCACACATGTGTGCCAGTCACACACCCTTATTTTAAAAACACCTAATTAGTCCTAAGCAATTCTTAATCTTATCTATCTGTCCTCTATCATTTACTTCTTAATTATGTTATAAAATATTTCTATATTATCAAATTTAATTTTAGTATTAATTAAATTGTCTAACTCTTTTTCTCTTTCTTTCAATATTTCTAACTCCTCCCTAAGCTTCCTTTCAACTATGTTATTTACTATTTTTACAATTTCGTAGTCTTCCAAAGGATCAACAAACTTATGGTTGTCTTCTATGAAATGTCTTGCATATAACGAATTGGTTGTTCTATTACCTTCTGCACGTTTGTGGTCAGACAACCTGCATACGAATTTTCGTGCTGTCTCACCTAGGTACACTTTGTTGCAGTCTTTACATTTTAATTTATAAATTCCGCTTTTCTGTAATACTGGAATTGTTTCTATATTCTTATTCCTTATCTTATCAAATACCGTTTCACATTTTTTAATAGCTATATCTACTCCGTATTTTAAAAACATTTTATAATTTTTCTAGTATGTGAACCTATGTATGTCAATGACCCTGCATAATTCATTTGTTCTGGTTCTATTTTAGCTTTTTGTATGTTAACCCTTTTCATAACTTTATCCACTATGTTGGTGTTATAATTATTATTCCTTACAATACCCTTTATCGTTTTTAACTCCCTGTCTTTTGATTCGGTCTCTTTTAAACACTTCTGAGCTCTATAACAAAATGAATTGATTGCCGCCATTTTATATCTATAAGGGTGGCAAGACTCTCTTGGTATAATTATATCAGAATACGATTCTTTCCTAAATATCCCAAACTGTAGTTTCTCATTATCTTTAATTTCTATGTTTAAATCTAAGTAATTTATTTTCTTACCTCCTATCTCTTCTTTAAATTGTAAGTTTTTATCCTTATTATTTACCTCATTTATAAACTCATGCACTTCTTCTATGCTTCCTTCCCAAATTACTAATACATCGTCAACGTATCTCGTCCATAATTTTATATTGTCTTTATACTTAGTGGAACTTATTAATTGCTTTTAAAAATCATTCATGTATATTTCTGCAAGAATAGGGGATAATAAAGATCCCATAGGTAAACCTTTTTTCTGTATATAAAACTAAATTTTCTGTAAATTAAACCTAAAATAGTTCTGATTTACACATTCTTTAATTACTTTAATCAACTGCTTTTTATACCTGTATTTTCCCATATTATTATCGTTTATTAACTTAATAACTTTATTTACTGTGCCATTGGTAAACATGTCCTTAACATCCAGTGATATCTGGATGTCACTGGACAAGTCTCAGTGTTACGTGATTCTTAATGGTAGTACATAAGAAATGGAAGACCATTAAAAACCGGGATGAAATAAGTGAGGGAATCATGAGAATGGAAAGAAATCTGATACAAATTGCGCTATGCTTGCTCCTAATGACGACTCCAAAGCTAACAAAAAAGTTGGTATGAAAGCTTACGAGAGAGGAAAGGGATAATAATTCTGGGAAATTTGAATGCTAAAGTCGGAAGAAAACCAAACAACCAGGAGCTTAGACTATTCAAAAATGATGAACAATAATGAGAAACGGTTAATTGAATTAAGTGAAGTAAAATCACTTTGTATAATTAACAACTAAAATTTGAACATTGGAACAAACATAAATACACCTGGATATAATCGATGAATAGCCTGAAATCCGTAATAGGTTACGCCCTTTTGAGACAAATCACTAAATTGAAAACAGTGGTGTAAATAAAAGTATATAGAATGCCATTACAGTGCAAACAAAAGTCAAGATTCTACAGAAGCCGACTTACTGAAGACATTATAGGAAGGAGATCTACAGATTAAAAGCTGAAGAAACAGGAAGCAATGAAGCACAACCGAACTCACATCCCATTAATTTCAAGTTCTGCATTGAATTTTTCTAAGTAAACCTATGTTTAAATGTAAGTACATTATAAGTTGTAATACTTTTTTTCCCTATACCATTTGCCTATTATGGTTAACAGTTACCATTTAATTTAATTACTATTATTTAATATTATTATAAAATGTTATGTATTTGAGTAAAGAAGAACATATTTTTGAATATATTTTGTTTGATACAATACGTTTGGCACAGCAATCTGTTGGTGTAATCCAAAATTTATTTACGACGACCCGACTTTACAGACAGTCGTCACAACAGAAATAAACGTTCTAGTCATTTCGCATTTTAAGCAAACGACAATAAAACAAAAATAAAACACATAACTGCCTCTTCGTGCTCGCTTTTGTAGAATAAAAAGACTTCTATAGCCTTTTTAAATGTAAAAATTAAATGTCAGCGGGTAATCGTGCTGGATTTTACTGCCTTCTTGTAGTAGAATTGAATGCAAAATCCTTTGTTTACACCAGAGAATATAACAGTTTGTTTGTGTTAAACAAAAGCTTGCACTGTTTATATTTTACAATATGCTGTGTTCGATGGTGATCTGAAAGTGAACATACTTAATATACATTCATCTGTGTTTGCATTTAATTTAATCCTATATAAAAAGACAAATGAATTGATACAGTGCTTATACATTCTAATGTAAAACGATCATGATATTCCAAATGTAGCGTGTGCTAGCACACACATACACACACACCCACACCAGTAAGTGTGTATTTTTTAATAAGCCACGTACAAGGTCAATAGTTATTATGTGTGAAGCAAACTTTCTCGTTGTACATTTGCCAGAATATAACGATACTGAGTTAAGACCAGAAAATATTGAGGAGGAGGCATGTGTTTTGAGGAGGAGGAAAGCATTCCTTTTTTGTAGAAAAGAAGAGAGGATATATATTAAGAGAGAGAGCATGTAGTTATTTTGCTAATTTTCGTCAATACTGGTTGCTAATTTTTATGTCTTACATCAGTAGCCCCAAACCTGTTATTTGAGCATATTATACAGGAAAACACCTACAATATTTAACATCATTGCACTATGCTAAAATAAAGTGTATTGCAAAAGTAAAAACTAATAGGCCTATGTAAAAACAGATAATATTTCAGATTTAGGAAAAGTACATTACTGTATTTGTAACTTGATTTATCTGAGGTAACATTAGTTCGTGAAGTAGATAATACCTGGATTTATTGTTGTATTGGAGTGTTAGTAGTCTCAAATACTTCTACTAGTAATTTTATCCAACCACTATGTTGTCTTTGGTATTGACGAGCGCTTTTAACAAGGTTGGTAAATGACCTGAAGATGGCTTGACTGCCGAAAGCGTTCAATACTAAAGACAACATAGTGGTTGGTATAAAATTACCAGTAGAAATACCTGGATTGACAGCATTTTAACTTAAGGGACGACACTGGTTTCATAAGTGTCAAAAAAGTTGTAACTTTTATAATCCAAAAGTAACTTTAAGACAAAATAAAAACAATTTAAATAATTTTATTTCTATACAGAAATGGATTAATAGCAAAATGAAAATAGTAATAATCACTAGCCACTATTTAAACTTTCCTCTTCATTTTACTTGATGCATAAATTGGTTTGTTGCTTCAATAAGCAATTTGTCAAGTGTAAATAAACTCCAAAAAATTATAGATTATAAAAGCTTATTAAGTGCAGGTTTTATGAAATTATATAATTTGAATATTTATGCCATACATACACAGGTAATAGTATGTTCACAGTTCAACATTCTAAATACGCGTACAGACTTTCAAAGTAGACAAATAAATTAAAGGTCAGACCGTTGGGCTAGTTAGCCACTGTTCTCGTACAAACACGATGCAGATGACAATTTTCAAAATCTTGTTTCGAACGTACGTTCTGGATTAGTTAATATTGTGTAGTACACGGGAACGCTCTTAGTGAGCGATGTACGGTTAAGTAAATCTTGTTCGTGTGCCAGCCGTACACATGACGGGACGGCCTCTCTGCAGTTGCTACATTCTTACGAATGCTAAATAGCTTATTTCCAAAGTACCTGCCCGTGATGTACACTGACAACAACATTTTATTCACCTGGAATGACATGACTAACATTCTAATGTCACATTAGTCTTTCCCTCTGTTTTAATGCTTTATTTGCCTGTGTAACTGTAATTTTGACGTAGAATCCGTTCTTCTTCTCAGCTGGTACAGGGAGTCGTTCAGGATAATTGAGATTTACGAAATCTTGTTGAGATTTGTTTTGCCCATTACTTTATACACTATATATCCAGAGGATGATACTGGTATCGAGTGACAAAGCAAGAATGTAATAAGTTCATCGTAAACGGTAAAAACAAACTGTACTCTAATCTTCAAGCAGGCATTACTCGGCAACGACATAATCCATTATTCCATATATTAGAAGAAGTGCGACACAATGTGTAACAAAAATGGTCTCTCTCTTACTGTCGAACAAATGTGGAATTGGCGGGAGACGTGCATAGAAGCCACTAGCGAATTGAATATCGATACAAGTACATCAATGGACTTAACACCTGTACCGATACAGATCGATACACTAGATGTGTTGAGGAAAATGATCTATCATCACAAGAGGTTGGTCACATCATATAGAAATAGAATATTAACAAAAACAACGACGCAGCAAGAGATCAAGATGACAATATTATGAGATGGTTGACAAAGACTTTCATAAAAATGGAATTTGTGTGTAGATATGTGGAGAGTATGCATTCATCTACTCCATGAATACCGGCTCCACTATGTATTGTGGCGTGCAATGAAATTGCATTCACTTCTTGCTTTGTGCATATTCTTTATTTACATTCCTACCAACATATGTGGAAGAAGGAACTAAAGTTACAAAGAATAACGAATTATAAAAGAAAATCTTTTATAAAATTTGTGAGCTCTATTTCTTTGTTACGTTTAGTTGGAAAAGTACAGGAAAGTCACTATGAGGCAACAACTGAAAGATATAAAATGCAATAAAGTAGACACACGAAGCAATGTATGGAGTATTAGGAGTAACTAATGTTAATAATAATTCTAGGTTAGAGAAGGTGTGGGCACTGTCTGCTCATTCATATGACGATTATAATAAAAAGTCGTGTTTCAGAGTTAACGCTCCGTCACAAGAAATCAGTCACTTTAGACCATTGTTAATATCATTAAAGTCAAGTAAAAACGCAGCAAAAAATTACACAAAACGAGGCCTGAGTGTCCTCTGCCAGTTTATCCACAACTTCGTTTTCACGTAGCAACGTGTTGTGTCTGTCCACGCGTTTTCACTGTCCGTTCCTCCTCGCTTTAAGAGCGTATGACCGTATCATGTATCTGATGCAATTTTAAAACAGCTGATTGTTCAGCACATCGCTTGGATTACTTATAAAGGCAACATATATTTCATACTCTTCCGCACCTTATTGCAAAAATACAGTATTTTGCAGTTTATTTCAAAAGCCTTATAGGCCCAACTTACGGTTTTGTTTGCGCTACGTGTCTGGCGCCGTTTAATTTGACGGTGGTCTGTTTTTATTCGGTAGGTGTTCTCTCAGAAAACCTCCACTAGTTTAACCAATGTAAAACATATCATAAGCATCACAAACTACTTTATATAGGCCCGTTCTTTTTTCTCATGTCTTTGTCCCGTGGACTTGATGACTTACGAATGTTAGTAGTTTTACAAAATGTTATATAAATATTACAAGTTTTAAAAGTATTTTTCAAGAAGCTATTTTTCACAGATGTTTTTCTAAAGTATTTTTTAGATGTACTTCATGCTAGTATTGTGGCTGTGTGCATTGTTTGCCCTTTTGTTTACGCAATCACCGTTTGATTATCGAACTTTGGTAACCTTTTGCAAGCCTGTGTGACTGACTGAGTTTAATTCATCTAAGTAGTCATCACGCTCTAGAGATGTATTCTCATATGGTGAATAAGGCTATGAAAAGGGGTCAGTTTTTGTTTGTGCGAATAACACGAATGAGCGTATTTGACTGAATTGGTTGCTTTAGATTTTTGTATATTTTATAACGAAAACCTTTTTGTTTTATTAATGTTAAATGTAAAAATTAATATTGTTACAGCGTCGCATTGATGTCGTCTTTTTAGCAGTGGAATAAATAATTCAATAACAAATAATTCATCGCTCAAACTTTAATATCGCTTTCAATAAACAAAGAAATTAAAAGTTAAAGAATTCTTCTTATCCTTCTGACAGGATTGTAACGTTTTACAGGCTCATGTAATAAGTATAAATACTGCTTAATTAAAAATACCGCCATAAGTAATACAAGTCGCTAATTACAGAAGGCTACACGAAAATTTAAAACTATCACTTTACGCTAAATCTATGTCAACAAACGCACCGAATCGCAAGTCACAACAACGCTAATAACACGTCTTATCGCTTCGTTTCGCAACACGCTAGTGACTGGCTCTGTGACGTGGTTCCTGTACGTATAGTCGGGGAGAACTACCTATCAAGGAAGTTCCACTATCTTATAGCATAAATGAGAACATGAAGGCGCGTGCGTGAGCTCCATAAAAAGCGAGAACATTCCCGTAATGACAGCCTCTTCCATAATTACGAGTCCAACCTCACAGCACTACTGTCCCAGTTGCCTATCTCGTTGGTGTGAGAATATTTTCATCTCTAAATTGTATTTTTTAATTAATGCTGTTTTATAATTCTTCAGTTTCCTATTTGTCTTGCTGCCCCATTAAAAATTACAAAGTATCATAGACGTACCGTTTGTAAGATTGTTCTAGAATTTGTTAGTCGACGAAAGTAAGCACACATTCTCATAATTAAAGTGTAGGCCTATGTCAGCTAATAGTCGAGATAAAGGCGATCTCTCAGCGAGACCATCCTCTTAAATAAAATGAAAATCGGGGGGATGTACGGTCAGGTACGGACACATAGTACCAATAAAAAAATGCATACATTTGTTAATTACATTATTGATACTTTTACAAATTTAGGGATGGGATCAATATCAATAGCTTTTATATTACTGTTGTGTTTAAATTTATATACTTATAGATTTGATAACTAAGGAATTCACCTTGTCTGTTTTAGTGTATGTGGCGTTGTATTACTTAAATTTATTTCTAATTAGTTTAGTAATTTTTGGATTGCTTAAGTACGTCTGCTTAAAATAATATATTAGTGAATAGTTAGATGTTTTGCGTTTTCTGACTACTTATTTAATGTAATATTAATCAAATCCATAAGTTTATTTTGTAATTTTAAATTAGGCGATGTCTTGATAATTGCTTCAGCAAGTATTATTTCTCGCATTAAATGATTTCAATTAAAAATTGTCACATTATATTTCTAGTGTTTAGTAAGTAAATTCTAATCACTCGAGTTAACATTGATGGTCATTAAATTAGAAGAACGGCTACCGTTACGTTTGGTAATCTTGACATTATTTTAAACGGAATCGGGATGTTTATTCTCGTATCACGTCTCTGGAAGGTCTGTACTATGGCCCTTGTGATAGTGTTGTTATTGTATCTACTGATGTAAATATAATCACTGGATGTATTGTGTTTAGTAGTCTTCAGTATGATTTGTATAATAATTCGTTAACTTGCTTTTTTACTGCAAATACAAGAATTATCTTATGCAAATTGCATCAGCGATACGTTCAATTTTCATGAAATTAATTTACATGAAAACAGTAGGGCTAGGGTACTCGTAAATAAAGCCAAAAATATCAACAACAATTTGTAGGCATAGGCTACACTTCAGAATGGTACAAAACAGTGTACCGATTTATATAGTCTCGTTTCATTCTTCGTAAATAATGTATTTACTAAGTGTAATTGTTAACGTAACCTACCAAATATTATTACATATATTTTTTAAGTACATATTTTTGTTTACATATATATAGTCAAGTACACAGTGGTGTATCTAGAATTTGCTTTGGGAGGGGTCCGGGATCCGGTCGTATCAGCTTCATATAAAAGAAAAACTAATTCAGACGTTTTAACATTACTATCTTTAATGTGGTTGAAAAACGTAAGGTAACGTCCTAAAATCGGTCCCATTAAAGTAAACGGTAACAACACAATAAACATACGCGTTACTTAGAAGACATTTTTTAGAGAGACGTACGCAGAGACACTTACCGGCTGAATTGATTTTCCTGTATTTCATATTTTAAACGTATACACAAATGCTGTGTAATAAACCTCTTTGTACTCGTATATTTAAAAAAAGAGTTGCTAGGTAATAAACACAGCTGAAAAATAATAAAATAGTCTAAACATTAATAGATTAACAAATTTTTTCAACTTTTTTTGACCCTCTGGGGGGTTTTAGCCCCGTTCGTCCCCTCCGTAAATGCTCTCCTGTAACTATAATTATAACTATAACTGAAAAAAATTATAACGGAAAACTAATTTAATCAAATAAAGTTTGAACATAGTTTCTTGTTAACTTACATTCTGAGATACGGATCTGCCGAGACTTATCGGAGATAGGCTTGTTTTATATGTGTTTGAAGTAAGAAAAATGGGTTTTAATGTAAAATGATAAAAACAATTGATTTGAGAGGAGAACGATTTTTGTGACTCTTTTAGGCAACAAAATTGTTTTTAATTTAGAGTTTTTATTACTTCTCTTCGGCAAACAATGACCATCTTCGAAATTCATCTGAGATTCATCTTTCGAAACTCAGGCGTTTGTCATCACTATCACAAACTCAGTCTTCCTGAAACTACCTTCATAATAGCACTGGAGTTTCAGGTTATTCACGCTGAACGTGCTGTACTGTACAACTGTGTGTGTGTGTGTGTATGTGCGTGCGTGTGTGTGTGTGTGTGTGTGTGTGTGTGTGTGTGTGTGTGTGTGTGTGTGTGGGTTTTTTTAACTAAAGCTGTGGGGTTTCAGAGTCAATCATTCAATGCCCTAACAGTCTACTTTCATACAAATATAAAGTATCACTTCTCAGATCAACTTGCATGGTTTAACCCTGATGACTCGTCTTATATTTTGCACTGACCGACAGTCGTAGCGCCTCTACGTTGACATTCTCAATCATTCTTCTTTCACGACCTATAGCAACCTACACTTATCGATTTGATGTGGACATCATCTTAATAAGGATTACTTAATGGACAAAACAAAATTATCTCTATATTCCCAGCGGGAGAAATGACTTTTAACTACACGCAAATAATGTAAGGTTATGAAATTACGGGTTATTTAGCCGTTGTTGTTGGCGTCAATTCTGTAACGACAAATTTAAGCCTCACTGCTGGGATCGTCAAATCTGTAACGTTAAGTTTATCTTGATTACTTAATGTGTACTTTGTTTATATTTTAAGGATGAGTATGTTATCAGGGTAATGTTAGTTGAGCGCCAATTTGCAATAAAATGTTGCAAATAGAATGTATTTGTAAATTGGTAAGAAATATTTTAAATAGCATAAGGGTTTCTTTTTTCTGCTATAATTCTATCTCTTTTAATCTTTTATTTAACAGAAGATTGTGACTACTAAAGCTCAGCAAGGCAGATTCAAATCGGGTGTCATACTTTCCTTGTTGAGAGTGTTACCAACATATGCTAATTGATGAAAAAATGATCATTCATTAATATGGTATATATAATATCATATACATTTATTTATCCATTAAATAAAGAAAAGAAAACCTTTTATCTGTTGTTATTGAACTCAAATCCTTTATTATCCTTTTTAAATTCTTTTAAAAGACAAATACAATTATTAACCAAGTCTGACCGGCTGTTCTTTAATTATGCTCAGAATGGCAGTAGTAGCTCTTATGTCTCAAGGCAAACACATTTGCATTTTTTATAATTGCTAAATAAAATACAAATAGAATGTTTTTAAGTTAGGTCCTTTTGACTACGGTATAAACGACAAATATCGTAGGAAAAGTACCAAAATACATGGGATTATAATGAATTACTGAGTGTCTTAACAAGAGTATATTAAGAATTATACAATGTTCAGTGTCTAGGTTATGTTGATTTATGTGTTTTTAATGTCTAATACACTTTAAATGGTTGTATTACCCTATATTAATAGTTTTTACACTGAAAATAAGATTATTCGTTAATTATTTTCACAGTGAAGGTTCAAAATAGTTTTAATCAAAAGTGTAAACAGTGTCTTTGGAAAGTGTAACTTAGGCCATGAAGGAAATTGCTTCAGTTTAGTTATTTATCAAAAATACTTCCCTTCCTGGAGAGGTTGATTTTATTTCTTCATATGTTACTTGGTTTACTTCTTTTGAATAATGTTGTACTTCTTTCTTCTTATTATTTAGTTCAGTAATATACTTCAACTTTAATTTAGGTTCACTGATATGAAATTCACAATATGTTGGATTGCTCTCTCTTATTTTTATGTCACCTTTTCTCGCTTAGATCTAATAATGGACTCCTTTTTTATTCAATTTATAACATCTCAGTTGCTAAGGCCTATATTAGCTTTCATTGGTGTGAATTATAACATTTGATGTTACTATGGTTCTCTCTTAGCCTCAACATAAACAAACTTCTAATATTTTACTTTCAATTTTCTTTAAATTGTTACAACTTTTTTATAAGATCTTTGATCTTCAATATATTAGTATCTTTGAATTTCTGATGGAACACCGATTATTTTGATACCACTTTTGATTATCTTCCATTAAATATTTCCTGAGTTACCATTTTACACTTTTAATTATTTGTCCCAAAATTATTTATTATTAGTTCTTCGAGTACTCTTCACTTTATTAAAACTATTGGACACAATCAGTAATAACATTATTCAACCTGACATTGATTATCCTAAATTTAATAAATTCTTTTTTTCAAATCCCTTAACTATCTAGGCCTAACATGCCTAGTTTTACAAATCTCTATTATTATTATTTTGGTACTTTTCTATTAACATTAACATTTGTATTATTAATATTACAACATATAATATTAATCAATATAGAAAAATTAATTACTATAAACTATTAGTAAACATATGACAATTCTTTTTAAACTTCTGTATACAATCCAGTTTTTATAAACATAATAAAACACTAAGTAGTTCCCAACACATTGTCCTCCTTACTTACTAACTTTAATAGTTTAAACATAACTATTAGAACATTGTTTATTATTAATTACTTCCCTCATCAACATAACACAACTCTTAATAACTTATTAATTAATTTCCACTCTCACACACATAGTAGGATTAGTATTATCATAGTAATATTTCTAAAACATTGTCCTCCTTACTTACTAACTTTAATAGTTGAAACATAACTATTGAAACATTATTTAACATTAATCACATAATAGTTAAATAGATAATATTTAAATAAGTAATTAAATAGGTAGTTCTTGAAACAAACTACATCATGTCTCTTCGTACTTTTGTAGGATTAGTAAAGTATGTTACTATCAACAAGATGAGTGGCAAAATATCATGTAACATAATACCCCTCCCCCAGAAAACGGATTATTTCAGTAATAAACTGATTACTTAAATAAACTGATTTATCTCACAAATGCTTTTCTTAATTTTCATAATATTTTTTTTATCTCAGTTTGATTATACACGCCCTTTACTTTACTAGTTTCTGGGCTGGTTAATTCATAAGTATTATTACCTTTATCCTTGGTTATCCTATACGGTCCTGTATATAACAATAATAACTTTTTGTGTTAATAAAAAATGCATGTTTTTTAGTAACACCTTTTCTCCCACATTGTATTTTAAAATCTTGCTGTTATTCTTTTCTTCCTCATGGTTTCATGTATTGGGTTGTGATGAATTTTCTTCAGTTGGGTTATTATATAATAATTTACAAATAACTTCTTTTTCTTCTTGGGCGAATCTAAGAAAATATATTATTTTTTCTTCATTTTCCTTATATAGGTGGTTACCAACTGATTTTTCCTTTCTCATGGGGTTTCTTCTGTTTCTGTTGATTCCTTAATTGGGGTTATCAATTCCTCCCTAACTTTAAATGGCACGGTGAATGCATATCGGCTGTGAGTGGCACTATTCTGACCTATTCCTCACCCGACCATTCACCCCGTGCATGGTACAGTGCTCGTTGGCTCCTGCCCATAATATTTTTTGAGTGGCGCCGTAGCTTTCTACACTCTTACAAAATGGTAACTATTGCGTTACTTTAAACACCCTCGGAACCATGTTACCTTCTTAACTCTTCTCATCATTATAATTTGCATCCCAGCAGCTCCTCTTACTTTTATATGCCTTATTTTCAGTTTTGGTAAAATCCTTTGTGTATTTCTTCTCTTCCATTTAATTTTATTTCGTTGTTAATTGATTCATTTGCCACAATGTTATTTATCTCCTTTTTCAATACCCCTTTTTAGTAACAATTACAACTATGGTGTTTGTTATACTCTTTATATCTATACCTCGATTCTGTTTCTGCAAGTTCATTCCTTCATTTATTTTTTTAAGTACTTATTATCTTTACTCATTATTATCCACTTATTATCGTTATTAATCGTCATACTCTTTTCCAAAACGTGTATAGGTGGGCTATTTGTTTATGTTTTCTTCAATTTTCATCTGTCATTACATTTATCATTATTTTTCCTTCTCATTTCTCAAATAGTTTGCCTTGCCGGTAATCATACAATCAGTCCCTTTTCTCTATAGTTTGCTTGGAATCAGTTTAACCATGGTCCGTAATTTCACCAGTACTGGTCGTTCGGATCACTCTGGTGTGCAGAACTATTTCCGTCCTTGTGATACAGATCTTTGCTACCTTATACAGCAATTCTTCTAATACTACATGTTCCTTAGTATTTAGGCCTACATCAATTACTTTACCATTTTGCTTATTAAATAAATATGTTAATGGTATATCCATTGTTAATGATATCACTGATATTTTACTATGCATTTTTACTTCTGGTGTATTCGACTTAACTATGGATTTGCTTAATGTTTTACTCACTGTTATATTGTGATTCCCTTTGAAAGTTTCTACTAAGCTCCTTCAGTTATTTTTAAAATTACTTACTCTTTTGTATTCCATACTTAGGATGTTAAGTACATTAACTAGTCCATTTTTTATCATCTCCCACTCTTCCCGTGTATTTATTAATTTTTGTTGGTGCATCTGTCTCATTTTCTTCATCTTCATTTCCTTGTGCTAATACTTGTGGCGCGACTAGTAAAAACATCGCGGCGAGAGTTAATTATTTTATTTTACGTCTCCTTCGCGCCTGGATAGTTATGCTGCGTGGCGGCGACTATTAAAGCGAGCCGTCTATCGTGCATTCCCGCGCGCTCTATGGAGCAATCGCAGTAACTGCGCTCTCTCCGAACCCTTTACACATGAGGGATGCCTGTCAGTTGCTGTCCATTTCTCGACCCGTTTACATCTGAACGCCGGTGACGAAATTAGAATTCTGTCTGTTCTACCGCTTTCTGCCATGGGCGAATAATTTTATAAAGGACCTCTGGTGAGTTTCTTTTGAGTATAGCTTGTCATTAAATATAAAGAATATCTGCGTAAAAATGTTTATAATTTGGATGTAATTGGATTAAGTTGTGTGCGTGATTCTGAGCTGGTACAAACACGGTAAGCCATACGGCAAACATTTTATAACTACTTTAAAAATGAATAAAACAGCATTAAATGAAATTATATTTGATACTTTTAACTGTAGCCTAAAGGTGCCACTGATTTTCACACACTGACTATCTATTTAATGACTTAGCGTATTTGCTGCCACGTGGCCAGTTATTTTGTAACTGCCTGAATCTGATTAAGAATATATTTTTGGTAAATCAATTACATTTATTACTTACTAAATTGTGAAGATTAAGGTCAATACAATATTAAAAATAACCACCGGACAATTCAGTTTAACTTACAGTAATTGAGGCCACGTGGCGAACTCGTTACATGAACGCACATGACGTTATAGGGTGCTCACCTTAACTGTTTGACTAAGATGCAATTATACCTTTCACTGTGGCCTATTTAATTCGTAATATGCAATTGGTTCAGTTGATAAACTCCGTGCGAGCTTCTTTGTTTTTTTTGTAGTGTGGTGTAAGTGCGACTTTAGAGTTGAGTTTGCTGATTATAAATTATTGTAAAGACGTTTTCTACAATATACACTTGTTTGTAGGGTTCCCGCACCAGCCAAGGACTCGGGACAGAAGGATGGCGACAACTACACCCGTCGCCATCAGTCTGAGCATTGCTGACTAGCTCGCCTATTTCGTCGCCGGTGTTAGGCATGGGACCCGCCATGTAATACAGGATGAATCTCCCGGCTTCCTGAACTAGCAACTCACTACCCACTGGGACCTGAGCCGACCATCTGCCGCAGCACGTGGCAACAGCTTTAAACCAGGTGAAACTGTTCCAATTATTCAAATCGACCTCGCGACACATTCTGTCACACCTATTGAGTGAAATATAAAAAGTATAAAACAGTTACATTCCGTTTTGTAAACTATCTTGCAGTTAGACAGAAGTTGATCAAAACCGAACATGTCGGCTCATTATGTGCTCGCCCATAATTCAGTGGCACTGATTACTAAACTATTAATAAGTCAATAATTGTGAGTCAATAATTGTATGCCAGGCTAGCAGGCATGCACAGTGCGATTGTTTCATTCTTTTTGTTCAAATTCTTTATTTCCTTGGATTAACTGTATTAACTGTTTGTGCAGTGTCATGAATTATCACGCCTGGTCAGCTCATGCTGTCCGCCATATCTATCCGGAAGTCATTCAAATTTGTAAATTCTCGTGTTACCTTGCTGCCTTTCTTTTTCATATTTTATTTAGGTTCATTTGAGCGTTTTTAATTTCGCAGTCCAATAGGGTGTGCATGCTTGCAGCCTGGGCGAACTCGAGCTGTGCTGATGATTTGCTATTTGTGATGATGAGGAGGTGGGGTATTGTCTAACTCGACGTGGCAGAGGGTAACAAAGGGACAGTGTCGGACCGGCGGTAACAGGTTATTTTCCTGTCCGAGATCGTCTTTAAACCGACAAGTTGGGGAATGAATTTTTGAAGAGGCTATAACCTGGGCTTACAACGTTTAAATATTTAAATATCCTTACCTATATAATGTTGTTATTATATTATATTATTACGCCACGTAATGATTAATTTTATAACGTCTCTTCGTTATAATATCGGGAAGCTGGTTAATTGGCTCAGGTCAATTAAACAGGCTGCCATAATCTTAACAAAATCATAAATAACTGAAAAGTAAACAAATGTTAAATAGGATCCCGTGAATTGAGGGAGATGGTCAGGGGTTTTGTAAATTTATTGACTCTCCTTTTGGACCATGACATCTCTTTATTACATAAATTTAGCAATGAGTATATTAAAAGTTAAAACATTTGTACCTCTTGTACAAAGAGAATTAGAGTAATTTAGTAATGAGTTAACGTAGCTTTTCTTTTATTAATGCCCTCGGATGCGAGTACTTTGTTTCGGCATATGATATTTCATTTATAATATTTATTCTTGTGTCATCTGAAATATTGCTTTATTTAACAAACAAATTATTTAAATTAACGCATGTTATTGCTAAGCCTGAAATTACAGTTTTAAGTTAATTAAATCAGTGTTTCTTGTTTTACTTTACGTTCATTTTTTATCTATTTAGTGTTTATCATGTATTATTCTACTTCAAGTTCTGAACCACGGAAGCTAAAGTTCCGTGTCACCTGTGGGTATCATCCTCGGCGAATCGGCGACTCTCTCGGTTGTGCATTGTGTCTTGTAGTTTTTTTGAAGATCAGGTTTCTGTTGTTAGGTTCGTATCCGGTGATGGTGAAGTTCTGAAGTCATTTTAGTAATGGTGAGTCCTGGTTCTCTCTTTCTCAATAACTTGTAGTAATCGTTCGTAGTTTTGGATGATTTGCACAAAAGTTTTATTCACTTGTATTCACGTCACATGTTGGATTAGTTCTTGATTTTCACATTATGATTTTACCACATTTCTAATTACATACACTTTATTGTTAAGATTTTTAGAGATGTCATAGACGCGCAATTCTCATCCACACTCACTCGTTTACTACATATTTACTTTATTACATATTTACTGTAATTGCACTGTTAAACTATATTCGCGGTTCACATGGCTTTAAATGTGTGCTGGGTGCCGCTACGTCTCAACTGGCGAGTTTATTAACTTTAAAAAATATTATTATTGTACCGCATCACGGCTGTATGCTGTTTACGGTCCGAGCGCTCCATTTCAAGTGTGTTTCGTTAAGGGGTGAGAGTAGTAATCTCGCGTCATTTACTATTCAGCATAAAAGTAGTTCCATATTCCGATTAATATCTGTTCGTTTATTCTCTGACATATTTAATTATACTATGGTATCTCTTACTTTTTATTTTATTATAGTACATCGTTATGGTTTTTATCAAGTTGCAATTTAATACTATTATTAGTCTTATTCACGGGTAATTTTGCGTGTTGATGCCGGTTTCGGCAGGTTAAAGCAGGGTTAATTATTAAGGAGTGTTATCTCAATTTTATTCTCGAATTCTTTTTTGGTATTTAACTATTTATTTTGAGTATTATTGTTGTGTTACTTTATCATTTTCTTTAGGGGTTATGTTTTGTTTTAATGGGAGATTTTAAATAAAAAATATTCCTTTTATTTCTTATTTTTATAAAAATCGTCACATACTCCTCCACTTAAAGAAGACACAAGGTCGGGGACCGATGTGTTGTCTACGGGGAAATATATCAGATTTGCACTGGGAGTATGCTCGGAATTTATGAGTGATATCCCTTCCTCTCCTTTAACAATTTCTTTATGAGGTACATGAATCACTTTTAATTCACTATTTACTATTAGGAAGATATACTATGCCTTATTAACTATTACTTAAAATACATAAAATTCAATATTCATGAAATATATAAAATACACAAAATTCATCTTAATTCTACTACTTATAACTACTACCGGTTTTTTCTTTAGCTTTTTCTTACTCTGGTTATTGAGTTCCTCTTCACAGAGTAGATTTCACCACACTGTAAGAATGTGTTTCCTTTTTCTTTTAAGGGTTTCGATGAATCGTGATTTACGAATCATTTTATTAACATACTTGTAATGTAATTGTTAAGCAATTGATACTTATACTCTGTGTCAGCTGACTTCTTACTTTTCTCCTTCTTGATGAACATCTCGATGAACAGGATCTAAGGTTGATCAGGCGTCATTCCTATTTATACGATTTGGTAATTAAGTAGTTACTCAATTACAATGTAGCAAATATACTTCTTAATACATCTATTCTTCTACTTCTATTATACATCTCTTTTCTACGTCATTTATTTTCTAGCTCACTAGCCTTTTTGTGATAATATTTTATCTGGGAAACATGACTTCTACGTACATATTTATTCGTAGTGGGTTCATACAGTGATACGGTTACAGGGGTTAAGTATCTGTAAATTTTGTAAGGGCCACACCATCGGTAACATAGTTTGGAGGTGGTCTTATCAACTGCACTACTCGTCGGGTGAGTTTTGTACATCACTAAGTCTCCGACTTGATACATTACTGCTTTACTATCCCGCTCGTGATATTTTCGAGATTTTCTCAAGTTAACTCTTAAGTTAGCGCGAGCTTCGTTCCATTTCTTTTTTATATTTTTACCATTAATGTCGTGGGGTAGTAATTCATGTATTTTCCACTTTGTGGATAATGGGTGATTCGGTTTATATTTATACAATAAATCAAAAAGAGTCGATTTATGTCCTTCATGATATGCTGAGTTGAAGGCAAATTGTATCCAGGATAGGTTCTGGTCCCAAGAGGTCTGATCGTTTGCATGGTAGGCTATTAAAGCAGATTTTAGGTTTCGCAAATACCTTTCAGCAATATTACCTTGTGGACGATACTCTGTAATGGTAATGTGGTCTATGCCTAGTCTGAAACACATGTCCTTGAATTCTTTGGACTTAAACTGGGGTCCGTTATCTGACACTAGATGTACAGGTGTACCGAAGTCTTTAAATAATGTATCTTACAAAATCTTCACGGTGGTAGATGCTAACGCTCGTCGCATGGGATACATCCAGACGAATTTGGTGAATGAGTCTACACAAATGAGTAGCATGGTATTACCTGATTCCGAACGTGGGTAGGGGCCAGAAAAATCTAAGTAAATTTTAGAAAAGGGTGTGGTGGGAGTCTCCGAGATTAATTTACCTATGTGGCTGTTTCTAGCTGGCTTGCTCAGTGCACACAACTTACACTGTTTTACGAATTTCGCTATCTCGCTGTTCATATTTTTCCAATGATAATCTTTTCGAATGCGATGTATCGTTTTATTTATTCCCATATGTGCTCCAATGGTGGATGGATGGTAGTATTCCATTAGCATAGGTTTAACAATATCAGGTGCAATTATTCTCAAGGATTTTCCGTTAGCTACTCTATAACATAATACTCTCTTACTCAATATATATTTTTCTGAACTATTTCCTTTTTCTAGCTATTCTATGATTGTATTTAAATACGGGTCTTGTTGTTGATACTGAGCTATATCAGTAAATGCAAGGGGGAATTCAGTAATTAGTGTATTGATAATTGGTGTTTCACCACTTTTCTTATTTCCGGATATTTTATTAGGCGGCTGGAACATACGGGACAGTGTATCGGCAACTACATTTTGGGTGCCACGAATGTGTTGTACTTTGAACTTGTAACAATTTAGTTTCAATACCCATTGTCCGATACGACCTAACTGTTTAGGGTGATTTAATAACCACGATAAGGCTTGATTATCCGTTTCTAACAGGAATTCTTTATGTTATAAAAAGGGTTTGAATTTCTCAAATGCGAATACTACAGCTAAACTTTCTAATTCGTATGCTGAGAATTTCTTTTCCTGGTCTGTTAGTGTTCGTGATGCATAACTGATCGGTAATCTAGAATTATCTACTTCCTGATATATTACTGCTCCTAGTGCTACACTTGAACTGTCAGTCTGTACTACGAATGGTTTAGTAAAATCAGCTAATTGTAATACTGGGGGTGATATTATGCTTTCTTTCAGTTTTTCGAATGCAGATTGGTGTTGTGGAGTCCATTCAAATTTTGCTCCTTTTTTTTTCAAGGCGTTCAGCGGGGCTGCTATATCGGCTAGGTGTGGGATATACTTGTGGAAGTAATTTATCATTCCCAAAAATCGGGCTATTCCTTTCGTATCTCGTGGTGGTAAAAATTCTCTGATAGCACGGGTGCGTTCCGGATCTATACTTACCTTTCCGTCTGCCTTTACTATGTGACCTAAAAATGAAAATTGTTTAACAGCAAAATTTACTTTACTAGGGTTTACTGTTAATCTGGCTTTCTTTAATCGTGATAATACTTCACGTAAATGATGAAGATGTTGATCCATAGATTCGCTGTAAATAACTATGTCATCTAGGTAGTGATACACAACCTAAAAAAAAAAATGTTATGTCGTGGAATATTTTCTCTAACAATCGGCTACATACAGAACTTCCTTGGGATATTCCGATGGGTACTCTAGTAAATTGGTCCAGGTTGAATGGTACGGCGAAGGCGGTTAGGCGTTTGGATTCTTCCGATAGTGGTATTTGATGAAATGCCTGATTGAGATCCATTATGGTGAAAACTTTAGCCTTTGTAAAGTAATGGGAGGCGCTGTGGATGTCGGGAAGTGGTATGGACTCGAATTCTATCCTTTTATTTAATTGTCTATAGTTCACAACTAATCTATGTTTATCGGTGCCTTTAGGTACTAAAAACGCAGGTGATGAATACGGTGAAGTGGAAGGCTCTATGACTTGTTGTTCCAACAGTTTATTGATTTGATTTCCCATTATTTCCATTTTCAGTGGTGATAATGTGTATGGGTGCAGTCGTATTACTTTATTGTCACTCAGGTTGATCTTGTACTCCATAAGATTCGTTAATCCTAATTTTGGGGTGAGGACAGTGGAAAATTCTTTTATTATTTTCTATATTTTCAGTCTATCTTTACTTTCTAAATGGTCTAATTCAGATTCGCGGTGTTCTAGGTGGGTTGCAGAAGTTTCCATTTTTTTACTGTTATTTATTTCATAATCAAAATTATATTTTTTACTGCGGTCGAATCTAAAATAATACTTCTTATCGTACATGTCAAGAATTATACCTGTTTTACTGATAAAGTCCGCTCCCAATATTAAGTCTGGTCCTAATTCGTCGTATAATAACACTGGAAAATACCACGATAAATTTTTAATTTTTAGTTTAATCGTAACGCTGAGTTTTATGATTAAGTTTGTTTGTTAGCTGTAGTGCATTTAATGTTCACCGTCTGACTACGTTTAACAAGGTTGTGTTTAGCTAAAGTATCGGCTAACTGTTGGCTAATTAGGCTCCGTGTCGACCCAGAATCAATTAATCCAAGTATGGTTGTAACGCCAAGGTCAACTTGTATGTATGGTAATTGACACATACTGGACTTGCATGTAGTAATTGAGTTGCATTTTTCGATAAATCTCTCTACGTAGGGGTCTAATTTTTTTTATTATTTATTTTGTTCCCTTTTCGGTACCATCGGGTTTTACCTATTTTCACGATGCTGCGGAAGACACAGGGTTTCGGATCTCCCTGACTTACATGTTTTTTGAATAAGGGGGGTTTTTGGTAGTGCTGTTTTTGTTTACAGTATCTACTGATGTGTCCTAATTTTCCGCAGTTATAACATCTTTTTTCTCTACTCACGGTATCACTTGGATTCTGTTGAGGTTGTGGGTTATTCGATTTACTTTGGTAGTGAGAAGTAGTAGGAATTCGAAATGATCGTTTATCACGGTGTGTTCTTGTATCTGTTACCAGGGGTTGTGTTTCATTTCTACGTTGTAAATGGGGGAGTAACGCACGTCTGTTCCGATCCGAATACCACACGTTGGATGAGTGAACACTGCATTGTTCTAATTCTGCGAACGTATTGGGCTTATTTATAAGTGCTAAGTGAGATCTCTCTTCCGGGGATAATCCTACCAAGATTGTTTCTACTAACTGCCTTTCGCTCCAGTGTACTTGCAGTAATCGGGAAGCTTCTCTTATGTCAGCGATATAGTGGGCGAGTCTCTCATGGGTTCCTTGTACTCGAAGTACGGTGTTTCGTTTCAGCTCTTCGTAAATTCCCGTTGGAATAAAATGTCTTATTAGATTTGTATGAAGTTCTTCTACTGGATGTTGTGAGCTTAATGACTCCAGTACACGATCTTTAAATGGTGGTCTACATTTGGGTAGAAACACTTGTAATATTTGGCAATCGCTTAGTTGCTGTAAATTTTTTATTTGTACCAGATATTTTATGAAAGCTATTAGTTTGGTGATACTCAATCCATCGGTGTATGGGTTTCTGATAAAATTTTCTCTACGGGGTGGGTTATCTTTCCGTAGAGGTCCGCACTAAAGTTTACTTGAGGTGTTATTCTATAAGGTCCCGGTGCTTGATTTGTCATCGCTGAGGGTGGTAACTAATACTTATTGGTGAGATTGTGGAGGGCATTGGGAAGTGATGCTTCGGATATCGGTAGGGTATTCACGTTCTTATTCGGTATCTGATCATTTCTCGGTTCGATCCTTGATACAGGGGGCGATTCGAAATTCACGGTAGTGGGTGGCTGTTCTAGGGTAGATGATTGAAATGGGGAGATATATAATTTTTTTAGAGCTTGTTTAATATCCTCCATTTTAAATGAGTCAGACTTTTTACGTAATTCTCTTATTATTGTGGGTAATTGCTGTAATGCTTCATCAGCAAATTTTTGCACGTCTGAGGGAATTACAGTAACTTCGGGCCCTTTTTTATAAATTATTTATCCGACGGGTTAAATGCTCTATTCTCTGTGTGGTACGTAAGATTATAGCGGGTGATTTTTCGTCGTGGAGGGTTTGCAATATTAACGTCAATTCCCTATACTTCGCATAACATGTTTCTCTTTCGCTATCAAGATCTATTTCGCTTAATCGACCTGACTGTGCGGTTGTATCTGCCCTACTTTCGTGTAACTTTTGCGTAGTTCTGCAACCGTTACGTTTGCCTAAGGTAGTCCGCGTAACAAAGCTTCATGACATAATTCGTCTTTTAACAACAAATCTGGATTGAATTGAGCCATGTTGTTAAGATGCTAAGTCTTATAAGTACTTATTCTACTTATACTAAACACTCTATTTTACTATTTTTTTAGGTTTAGTAAAACTGTTAAATACATTAGATATATTTACAAATTGGTGATAAGAATTTAATCTCGCCTCAGAGAGAGAGAAAAGGAGTCTCACACAGACATCTTTTAATTTTCAACATATGGTTAAAACATGTTGTTACTGGGCAAGGGGGTCGAACACGTTGTATAACAATAGAGGAGGTGGGGTATTGTCTAACTCGACGTGGCAGAGGGTAACAAAGGGACAGTGTCGGACCGGCGGTAACAGGTTATTTTCCTGTCCGAGATCGTCTTTAAACCGACAAGTTGGGGAATGAATTTTTGAAGAGGCTATAACCTGGGCTTACAACGTTTAAATATTTAAATATCCTTACCTATATAATGTTGTTATTATATTATATTATTACGCCACGTAATGATTAATTTTATAACGTCTCTTCGTTATAATATCGGGAAGCTGGTTAATTGGCTCAGGTCAATTAAACAGGCTGCCATAATCTTAACAAAATCATAAATAACTGAAAAGTAAACAAATGTTAAATAGGATCCCGTGAATTGAGGGAGATGGTCAGGGGTTTTGTAAATTTATTCACTCTCCTTTTTGGACCATGACATCTCTTTATTACATAAATTTAGCAATGAGTATATTAAAAGTTAAAACATTTGTACCTCTTGTACAAAGAGAATTAGAGTAATTTAGTAATGAGTTAACATAGCTTTTCTTTTATTAATGCCCTCGGATCCGAGTACTTTGTTTCGGCATATGATATTTCATTTATAATATTTATTCTTGTGTCATCTGAAAAATTGCTTTATTTAACAAAAATATTTAAATTAACGCATGTTATTGCTAAGCCTGAAATTACAGTTTTAAGTTAATTAAATCAGTCTTTCTTGTTGTACTTTACTTTCATTTTTTATCTATTTAGTGTTTATCATGTATTATTTTACTTCAAGTTCTGAACCACGGAAGCTAAAGTTCCGTGTCACCTGTGGGTATCATCCTCGGCGAATCGGCGACTCTCTCGGTTGTGCATTGTGTCTTGTAGTTTTTTTGAAGATCAGGTTTCTGTTGTTAGGTTCGTATCCGGTGATGGTGAAGTTCTGAAGTCATTTTAGTAATGGTGAGTCCTGGTTCTCTCTTTCTCAATAACTTGTAGTAATCGTTCGTAGTTTTGGATGATTTGCACAAAAGTTTGATTCACTTGTATTCACGTCACATGTTGGATTAGTTCTTGATTTTCACATTATGATTTTACCACATTTCTAATTACATACACTTTATTGTTAAGATTTTTAGAGATGTCATAGACGCGCAGTTCTCATCCACACTCACTCGTTTACTACATATTTACTTTATTACATATTTACTGTAATTGCACTGTTAGACTATATACGCGGTTCACATGGCTTCAAATTTGTACTGGGTGCCGCTACGTCTCAACTGGCGAGTTTATTAACTTTTAAAAGTATTATTATTGTACCGCATCACGGCTGTATGCTGTTTACGGTCCGAGCGCTCCATTTCAAGTGTGTTTCGTCAAGGGGTAAGAGTAGTTATCTCGCGTCATTTACTATTCAGCATAAAAGTAGTTCCATATTCCGATTAATATCTATTCGTTTATTCTCTGACACATTTAATTACACTATGGTATCTCTTACTTTTTATTTTATTATTGTACATCTTTATGTTTTTTATCAAGTTGCAATTTAATACTATTATTAGTCTTACTCACGGGTAATTTTGCGTGTTGATGCCGGTTTCGGCAGGTTAAAGCAGGGTTAATTATTAAGGAGTGTTATCTCAATTTTATTCTGGAAATCGTTTTTGGTATTTAACTATTTATTTTGGGTATTATTGCGGTGCTACTTTATCATTTTCTTTAGGGGTTATGTTTTGTTTTAATGGGAGATATTAAATAAAAAATATTCCTTTTGTTTTTATTTTTAAAAAATCGTCACATACTCCTCCACTTAAAGAAGACACAGGGTCGGGGACCGATGTGTTGTCTACGGGGAAATATATCAGATTTGCACTGGGAGTATGCTCGGAATTTTTGAGTGATATCCCTTCCTCTCCTTTAACAATTCCTTTATGAGGTACATGAATCACTTTTAATTCACTATTTACTATTAGGAAGATATACTATGCCTTATTAACTATTACTTAAAATACATAAAATTCAATATTCATGAAATATATAAAATACACAAAATTCATCTTAATTCTACTACTTATAACTACTACCGGTTTTTTCTTTAGCTTTTTCTTACTCTGGTTATTGAGTTCCTCTTCACAGAGTAGATTTCACCACACTGTAAGAATGTGTTTCCTTTTTCTTTTAAGGGTTTCGATGAATCGTGATTTACGAATCATTTTATTAACATACTTGGAATGTAATTGTTAAGCAATTGATACTTATACTCTGTGTCAGCTGACTTCTTACTTTTCTCCTTCTTGATGAGCATCTCGATGAACAGGATCTAAGGTTGATCAAGCCTCATTCCTATTTATACGATTTGGTAATTAAGTAGTTACTCAATTACAATGTAGCAAATATACTTCTTAATACATCTATTCTTCTACTTCTATTATACATCTCTTTTCTACGTCATTTATTTTCTAGCTCACTAGCCTTTTTGTGATAATGTTTTATCTGGGAAACATGACTTCTACGTACATATTTATTCGTAGTGGGTTCATACAGTGATACGGTTACAGGGGTTAAGTATCTGTAAATTTTGTAAGGGCCACACCATCGGTAACATAGTTTGGAGGTGGTCTTATCAACTGCACTACTCGTCGGGTGAGTTTTGTACATCACTAAGTCTCCGACTTGATACATTACTGCTTTACTATCCCGCTCGTGATATTTTCGAGATTTTCTCAAGTTAACTCTTAAGTTAGCGCGAGCTTCGTTCCATTTCTTTTTTATATTTTTACCATTAATGTCGTGGGGTAGTAATTCATGTATTTTCCACTTTGTGGATAATGGGTGATTCGGTTTATATTTATACAATAAATCAAAGGGAGTCGATTTATGTCCTTCATGATATGCTGAGTTGAAGGCAAATTGTATCCAGGATAGGTTCTGGTCCCAAGAGGTCTGATCGTTTGCATGGTAGGCTATTAAAGCAGATTTTAGGTTTCGCAAATACCTTTCAGCAATATTACCTTGTGGACGATACTCTGTAATGGTAATGTGATCTATGCCTAGTCTGAAACACATGTCCTTGAAATCTTTGGACTTAAACTGGGGTCCGTTATCTGACACTAGATGTACAGGTGTACCGAAGTCTTTAAATAATGTATCTTACAAAATCTTCACGGTGGTAGATGCTAACGCTCGTCGCATGGGATACATCCAGACGAATTTGGTGAATGAGTCTACACAAATGAGTAGCATGGTATTACCTGATTCCGAACGTGGGTAGGGGCCAGAAAAATCTAAGTAAATTTTAGAAAAGGGTGTGGTGGGAGTCTCCGAGATTAATTTACCTATGTGGCTGTATCTAGCTGGCTTCCTCAGTGCACACAACTTACACTGTTTTACGAATTTCGCTATCTCGCTGTTCATATTTTTCCAATGATACTCTTTTCGAATGCGATGTATCGTTTTATTTATTCCCATATGTGCTCCAATGGTGGATGGATGGTAGTATTCCATTAGCATAGGTTTAACAATATCAGGTGCAATTATTCTCAAGGATTTTCCGTTAGCTACTCTATAACATAATACTCTCTTACTCAATAAATATTTTTCTGAACTATTTCCTTTATCTAGCTATTCTATGATTGTATTTAAATACGGGTCTTGTTGTTGATACTGAGCTATATCAGTAAATGCAAGGGGGAATTCAGTAATTAGTGTATTGATAATTGGTGTTTCACCACTTTTCTTATTTTCGGATATTTTATTAGGCGGCTGGAACATACGGGACAGTGTATCGGCAACTACATTTTGGGTGCCACGAATGTGTTGTACTTTGAACTTGTAACAATTTAGTTTCAATACCCATCGTCCGATAAGACCTAACTGTTTAGGGTGATTTAATAACCACGATAAGGCTTGATTATCCGTTTCTAACAGGAATTCTTTATGTTATAAAAAGGGTTTGAATTTCTCAAATGCGAATACTACAGCTAAACATTCTAATTCGTATGCTGAGAATTTCTTTTCCTGGTCTGTTAGTGTTCGTGATGCATAACTGCTCGGTAATCTAGAATTATCTACTTCCTGATATATTACTGCTCCTAGTGCTACACTTGAACTGTCAGTCTGTACTACGAATGGTTTAGTAAAATCAGCTAATTGTAATACTGGGGGTGATATTATGCTTTCTTTCATTTTTTCGAATGCAGATTGGTGTTGTGGAGTCCATTCAAATTTTGCTCCTTTTTTTTTCAAGGCGTTCAGCGGGGCTGCTATATCGGCTAGGTGTGGGATATACTTGTGGAAGTAATTTATCATTCCCAAAAATCGGGCTATTCCTTTCGTATCTCGTGGTGGTAAAAATTCTCTGATAGCACGGGTGCGTTCCGGGTCTATACTTACCTTTCCGTCTGCCTTTACTATGTGACCTAAAAATGAAAATTGTTTAACAGCAAAATTTACTTTACTAGGGTTTACTGTTAATCTGGCTTTCTTTAATCGTGATAATACTTCACGTAAATGATGAAGATGTTGATCCATAGATTCGCTGTAAATAACTATGTCATCTAGGTAGTGATACACAACCTAAAAAAAAAAATGTTATGTCGTGGAATATTTTCTCTAACAATCGGCTACATACAGAACTTCCTTGGGATATTCCGATGGGTACTCTAGTAAATTGGTCCAGGTTGAATGGTACGGCGAAGGCGGTTAGGCGTTTGGATTCTTCCGATAGTGGTATTTGATGAAATGCCTGATTGAGATCCATTATGGTGAAAACTTTAGCCTTTGTAAAGTAATGGGAGGCGCTGTGGATGTCGGGAAGTGGTATGGACTCGAATTCTATCCTTTTATTTAATTGTCTATAGTTCACAACTAATCTATGTTTATCGGTGCCTTTAGGTACTAAAAACGCAGGTGATGAATACGGTGAAGTGGAAGGCTCTATGACTTGTTGTTCCAACAGTTTATTGATTTGATTTCCCATTATTTCCATTTTAAGTGGTGATAATGTTTATGGGTGCAGTCGTATTACTTTATTGTCACTCAGGTTGATCTTGTACTCCATAAGATTCGTTAATCCTAATTTTGGGGTGAGGACAGTGGAAAATTCTTTTATTATTTTCTATATTTTCAGTCTATCTTTACTTTCTAAATGGTCTAATTCAGATTCGCGGTGTTCTAGGTGGGTTGCAGAAGTTTCCATTTTTTTACTGTTATTTATTTCATAATCAAAATTATATTTTTTACTGCGGTCGAATCTAAAATAATACTTCTTATCGTACATGTCAAGAATTATACCTGTTTTACTGATAAAGTCCGCTCCCAATATTAAGTCTGGTCCTAATTCGTCGTATACTAACACTGGAAAATACCACGATAAATTTTTAATTTTTAGTTTAATCGTAACGCTGAGTTTTATGACTAAGTTTGTTTGTTAGCTGTAGTGCATTTAATGTTCACCGTCTGACTACGTTTAACAAGGTTGTGTTTAGCTAAAGTATCGGCTAACTGTTGGCTAATTAGGCTCCGTGTCGACCCAGAATCAATTAATCCAAGTATGGTTGTAACGCCAAGGTCAACTTGTATGTATGGTAATTGACACATACTGGACTTGCATGTAGTAATTGAGTTGCATTTTTCGATAAATCTCTCTACGTAGGGGTCTAATTTTTTTTATTATTTATTTTGTTCCCTTTTCGGTACCATCGGGTTTTACCTATTTTCACGATGCTGCGGAAGACACAGGGTTTCGGATCTCCCTGACTTACATGTTTTTTGAATAAGGGGGGTTTTTGGTAGTGCTGTTTTTGTTTACAGTATCTACTGATGTGTCCTAATTTTCCGCAGTTATAACATCTTTTTTCTCTACTCACGGTATCACTTGGATTCTGTTGAGGTTGTGGGTTATTCGATTTACTTTGGTAGTGAGAAGTAGTAGGAATTCGAAATGATCGTTTATCACGGTGTGTTCTTGTATCTGTTACCAGGGGTTGTGTTTCATTTCTACGTTGTACCTGGGGGAGTAACGCACGTCTGTTCCGATCCGAATACCACACGTTGGATGAGTGAACACTGCATTGTTCTAATTCTGCGAACGTATTGGGCTTATTTATAAGTGCTAAGCGAGATCTCTCTTCCGGGGATAATCCTACCAAGATTGTTTCTACTAACTGCCTTTCGCTCCAGTGTACTTGCAGTAATCGGGAAGCTTCTCTTATGTCAGCGATATAGTGGGCGAGTCTCTCATGGGTTCCTTGTACTCGAAGTACGGTGTTTCGTTTCAGCTCTTCGTAAATTCCCGTTGGAATAAAATGTCTTATTAGATTTGTATGAAGTTCTTCTACTGGATGTTGTGAGCTTAATGACTCCAGTACACGATCTTTAAATGGTGGTCTACATTTGGGTAGAAACACTTGTAATATTTGGCAATCGCTTAGTTGCTGTAAATTTTTTATTTGTACCAGATATTATATGAAAGCTATTAGTTTGGTGATACTCAATCCATCGGTGTATGGGTTTCTGATAAAATTTTCTCTACGGAGTGGGTTATCTTTCCGTAGAGGTCCGCACTAAAGTTTACTTGAGGTGTTATTCTATAAGGTCCCGGTGCTTGATTTGTCAGCGCTGAGGGTGGTAACTAATACTTATTGGTGAGATTGTGGAGGGCATTGGGAAGTGATGCTTCGGATATCGGTAGGGTATTCACGTTCTTATTCGGTATCTGATCATTTCTCGGTTCGATCCTTGATACAGGGGGCGATTCGAAATTCACGGTAGTGGGTGGCTGTTCTAGGGTAGGTGATTGAAATGGGGAGATATATAATTTTTTTAGAGCTTGTTTAATATCCTCCATTTTAAATGAGTCAGACTTTTTACGTAATTCTCTTATTATTGTGGGTAATTGCTGTAATGCTTCATCAGCAAATTTTTGCACGTCTGAGGGAATTACAGTAACTTCGGGCCCTTTTTTATAAATTATTTATCCGACGGGTTAAATGCTCTATTCTCTGTGTGGTACGTAAGATTATAGCGGGTGATTTTTCGTCGTGGAGGGTTTGCAATATTAACGTCAATTCCCTATACTTCGCATAACATGTTTCTCTTTCGCTATCAAGATCTATTTCGCTTAATCGACCTGACTGTGCGGTTGTATCTGCCCTATTTTCGTGTAACTTTTGCGTAGTTCTGCAACCGTTACGTTTGCGTAAGGTAGTCCGCGTAACAAAGCTTCATGACATAATTCGTCTTTTAACAACAAATCTGGATTGAATTGAGCCATGTTGTTAAGATGCTAAGTCTTATAAGTACTTATTCTACTTATACTAAACACTCTATTTTACTATTTTTTTAGGTTTAGTAAAACTGTTAAATACATTAGATATATTTACAAATTGGTGATAAGAATTTAATCTCGCCTCAGAGAGAGAGAAAAGGAGTCTCACACAGACATCTTTTAATTTTCAACATATGGTTAAAACATGTTGTTACTGGGCAAGGGGGTCGAACACGTTGTATAACAATAGAGGAGGTGGGGTATTGTCTAACTCGACGTGGCAGAGGGTAACAAAGGGACAGTGTCGGACCGGCGGTAACAGGTTATTTTCCTGTCCGAGATCGTCTTTAAACCGACAAGTTGGGGAATGAATTTTTGAAGAGGCTATAACCTGGGCTTACAACGTTTAAATATTTAAATATCCTTACCTATATAATGTTGTTATTATATTATATTATTACGCCACGTAATGATTAATTTTATAACGTCTCTTCGTTATAATATCGGGAAGCTGGTTAATTGGCTCAGGTCAATTAAACAGGCTGCCATAATCTTAACAAAATCATAAATAACTGAAAAGTAAACAAATGTTAAATAGGATCCCGTGAATTGAGGGAGATGGTCAGGGGTTTTGTAAATTTATTCACTCTCCTTTTTGGACCATGACATCTCTTTATTACATAAATTTAGCAATGAGTATATTAAAAGTTAAAACATTTGTACCTCTTGTACAAAGAGAATTAGAGTAATTTAGTAATGAGTTAACATAGCTTTTCTTTTATTAATGCCCTCGGATCCGAGTACTTTGTTTCGGCATATGATATTTCATTTATAATATTTATTCTTGTGTCATCTGAAAAATTGCTTTATTTAACAAAAATATTTAAATTAACGCATGTTATTGCTAAGCCTGAAATTACAGTTTTAAGTTAATTAAATCAGTCTTTCTTGTTGTACTTTACTTTCATTTTTTATCTATTTAGTGTTTATCATGTATTATTTTACTTCAAGTTCTGAACCACGGAAGCTAAAGTTCCGTGTCACCTGTGGGTATCATCCTCGGCGAATCGGCGACTCTCTCGGTTGTGCATTGTGTCTTGTAGTTTTTTTGAAGATCAGGTTTCTGTTGTTAGGTTCGTATCCGGTGATGGTGAAGTTCTGAAGTCATTTTAGTAATGGTGAGTCCTGGTTCTCTCTTTCTCAATAACTTGTAGTAATCGTTCGTAGTTTTGGATGATTTGCACAAAAGTTTGATTCACTTGTATTCACGTCACATGTTGGATTAGTTCTTGATTTTCACATTATGATTTTACCACATTTCTAATTACATACACTTTATTGTTAAGATTTTTAGAGATGTCATAGACGCGCAATTCTCATCCACACTCACTCGTTTACTACATATTTACTTTATTACATATTTACTGTAATTGCACTGTTAGACTATATACGCGGTTCACATGGCTTCAAAAGTGTACTGGGTGCCGCTATGTCTCAACTGGCGAGTTTATTAACTTTTAAAAGTATTATTATTGTACCGCATCACGGCTGTATGCTGTTTACGGACCGAGCGCTCCATTTCAAGTGTGTTTCGTCAAGGGGTAAGAGTAGTAATCTCGCGTCATTTACTATTCAGCATAAAAGTAGTTCCATATTCCGATTAATATCTATTCGTTTATTCTCTGACATATTTAATTACACTATGGTATCTCTTACTTTTTATTTTATTATTGTACATCTTTATGTTTTTTATCAAGTTGCAATTTAATACTATTATTAGTCTTACTCACGGGTAATTTTGCGTGTTGATGCCGGTTTCGGCAGGTTAAAGCAGGGTTAATTATTAAGGAGTGTTATCTCAATTTTATTCTGGAAATCGTTTTTGGTATTTAACTATTTATTTTGGGTATTATTGCGGTGCTACTTTATCATTTTCTTTAGGGGTTATGTTTTGTTTTAATGGGAGATATTAAATAAAAAATATTCCTTTTGTTTTTTATTTTTTTAAAATCGTCACATACTCCTCCACTTAAAGAAGACACAGGGTCGGGGACCGATGTGTTGTCTACGGGGAAATATATCAGATTTGCACTGGGAGTATGCTCGGAATTTTTGAGTGATATCCCTTCCTCTCCTTTAACAATTCCTTTATGAGGTACATGAATCACTTTTAATTCACTATTTACTATTAGGAAGATATACTATGCCTTATTAACTATTACTTAAAATACATAAAATTCAATATTCATGAAATATATAAAATACACAAAATTCATCTTAATTCTACTACTTATAACTACTACCGGTTTTTTCTTTAGCTTTTTCTTACTCTGGTTATTGAGTTCCTCTTCACAGAGTAGATTTCACCACACTGTAAGAATGTGTTTCCTTTTTCTTTTAAGGGTTTCGATGAATCGTGATTTACGAATCATTTTATTAACATACTTGGAATGTAATTGTTAAGCAATTGATACTTATACTCTGTGTCAGCTGACTTCTTACTTTTCTCCTTCTTGATGAGCATCTCGATGAACAGGATCTAAGGTTGATCAAGCCTCATTCCTATTTATACGATTTGGTAATTAAGTAGTTACTCAATTACAATGTAGCAAATATACTTCTTAATACATCTATTCTTCTACTTCTATTATACATCTCTTTTCTACGTCATTTATTTTCTAGCTCACTAGCCTTTTTGTGATAATGTTTTATCTGGGAAACATGACTTCTACGTACATATTTATTCGTAGTGGGTTCATACAGTGATACGGTTACAGGGGTTAAGTATCTGTAAATTTTGTAAGGGCCACACCATCGGTAACATAGTTTGGAGGTGGTCTTATCAACTGCACTACTCGTCGGGTGAGTTTTGTACATCACTAAGTCTCCGACTTGATACATTACTGCTTTACTATCCCGCTCGTGATATTTTCGAGATTTTCTCAAGTTAACTCTTAAGTTAGCGCGAGCTTCGTTCCATTTCTTTTTTATATTTTTACCATTAATGTCGTGGGGTAGTAATTCATGTATTTTCCACTTTGTGGATAATGGGTGATTCGGTTTATATTTATACAATAAATCAAAAGGAGTCGATTTATGTCCTTCATGATATGCTGAGTTGAAGGCAAATTGTATCCAGGATAGGTTCTGGTCCCAAGAGGTCTGATCGTTTGCATGGTAGGCTATTAAAGCAGATTTTAGGTTTCGCAAATACCTTTCAGCAATATTACCTTGTGGACGATACTCTGTAATGGTAATGTGATCTATGCCTAGTCTGAAACACATGTCCTTGAAATCTTTGGACTTAAACTGGGGTCCGTTATCTGACACTAGATGTACAGGTGTACCGAAGTCTTTAAATAATGTATCTTACAAAATCTTCACGGTGGTAGATGCTAACGCTCGTCGCATGGGATACATCCAGACGAATTTGGTGAATGAGTCTACACAAATGAGTAGCATGGTATTACCTGATTCCGAACGTGGGTAGGGGCCAGAAAAATCTAAGTAAATTTTAGAAAAGGGTGTGGTGGGAGTCTCCGAGATTAATTTACCTATGTGGCTGTATCTAGCTGGCTTCCTCAGTGCACACAACTTACACTGTTTTACGAATTTCGCTATCTCGCTGTTCATATTTTTCCAATGATACTCTTTTCGAATGCGATGTATCGTTTTATTTATTCCCATATGTGCTCCAATGGTGGATGGATGGTAGTATTCCATTAGCATAGGTTTAACAATATCAGGTGCAATTATTCTCAAGGATTTCCCGTTAGCTACTCTATAACATAATACTCTCTTACTCAATATATATTTTTCTGAACTATTTCCTTTATCTAGCTACTCTATGATTGTATCTAAATACGGGTCTTGTTGTTGATACTGAGCTATATCAGTAAATGCAAGGGGGAATTCAGTAATTAGTGTATTGATAATTGGTGTTTCACCACTTTTCTTATTTTCGGATATTTTATTAGGCGGCTGGAACATACGGGACAGTGTATCGGCAACTACATTTTGGGTGCCACGAATGTGTTGTACTTTGAACTTGTAACAATTTAGTTTCAATACCCATCGTCCGATAAGACCTAACTGTTTAGGGTGATTTAATAACCACGATAAGGCTTGATTATCCGTTTCTAACAGGAATTCTTTATGTTATAAAAAGGGTTTGAATTTCTCAAATGCGAATACTACAGCTAAACATTCTAATTCGTATGCTGAGAATTTCTTTTCCTGGTCTGTTAGTGTTCGTGATGCATAACTGCTCGGTAATCTAGAATTATCTACTTCCTGATATATTACTGCTCCTAGTGCTACACTTGAACTGTCAGTCTGTACTACGAATGGTTTAGTAAAATCAGCTAATTGTAATACTGGGGGTGATATTATGCTTTCTTTCATTTTTTCGAATGCAGATGGGTGTTGTGGAGTCCATTCAAATTTGCTCCTTTTTTTTCAAGGCGTTCAGCGGGGCTGCTATATCGGCTAGGTGTGGGATATACTTGTGGAAGTAATTTATCATTCCCAAAAATCGGGCTATTCCTTTCGTATCTCGTGGTGGTAAAAATTCTCTGATAGCACGGGTGCGTTCCGGGTCTATACTTACCTTTCCGTCTGCCTTTACTATGTGACCTAAAAATGAAAATTGTTTAACAGCAAAATTTACTTTACTAGGGTTTACTGTTAATCTGGCTTTCTTTAATCGTGATAATACTTCACGTAAATGATGAAGATGTTGATCCATAGATTCGCTGTAAATAACTATGTCATCTAGGTAGTGATACACAACCTAAAAAAAAAAATGTTATGTCGTGGAATATTTTCTCTAACAATCGGCTACATACAGAACTTCCTTGGGATATTCCGATGGGTACTCTAGTAAATTGGTCCAGGTTGAATGGTACGGCGAAGGCGGTTAGGCGTTTGGATTCTTCCGATAGTGGTATTTGATGAAATGCCTGATTGAGATCCATTATGGTGAAAACATTAGCCTTTGTAAAGTAATGGGAGGCGCTGTGGATGTCGGGAAGTGGTATGGACTCGAATTCTATCCTTTTATTTAATTGTCTATAGTTCACAACTAATCTATGTTTATCGGTGCCTTTAGGTACTAAAAACGCAGGTGATGAATACGGTGAAGTGGAAGGCTCTATGACTTGTTGTTCCAACAGTTTATTGATTTGATTTCCCATTATTTCCATTTTCAGTGGTGATAATGTGTATGGGTGCAGTCGTATTACTTTATTGTCACTCAGGTTGATCTTGTACTCCATAAGATTCGTTAATCCTAATTTTGGGGTGAGGACAGTGGAAAATTCTTTTATTATTTTCTATATTTTCAGTCTATCTTTACTTTCTAAATGGTCTAATTCAGATTCGCGGTGTTCTAGGTGGGTTGCAGAAGTTTCCATTTTTTTACTGTTATTTATTTCATAATCAAAATTATATTTTTTACTGCGGTCGAATCTAAAATAATACTTCTTATCGTACATGTCAAGAATTATACCTGTTTTACTGATAAAGTCCGCTCCCAATATTAAGTCTGGTCCTAATTCGTCGTATACTAACACTGGAAAATACCACGAAAAATTTTTGATTTTTAGTTTAATCGTAACGCTGAGATTTATGACTAAGTTTGTTTGTTAGCTGTAGTGCATTTAATGTTCACCGTCTGACTACGTTTAACAAGGTTGTGTTTAGCTAAAGTATCGGCTAACTGTTGGCTAATTAGGCTCCGTGTCGACCCAGAATCAATTAATCCAAGTATGGTTGTAACGCCAAGGTCAACTTGTATGTATAGTAATTGACACATACTGGACTTGCATGTAGTAATTGAGTTGCATTTTTCGATAAATCTCTCTACGTAGGGGTCTAATTTTTTTTATTATTTATTTTGTTCCCTTTTCGGTACCATCGGGTTTTACCTATTTTCACGATGCTGCGGAAGACACAGGGTTTCGGATCTCCCTGACTTACATGTTTTTTGAATAAGGGGGGTTTTTGGTAGTGCTGTTTTTGTTTACAGTATCTACTGATGTGTCCTAATTTTCCGCAGTTATAACATCTTTTTTCTCTACTCACGGTATCACTTGGATTCTGTTGAGGTTGTGGGTTATTCGATTTACTTTGGTAGTGAGAAGTAGTAGGAATTCGAAATGATCGTTTATCACGGTGTGTTCTTGTATCTGTTACCAGGGGTTGTGTTTCATTTCTACGTTGTACCTGGGGGAGTAACGCACGTCTGTTCCGATCCGAATACCACACGTTGGATGAGTGAACACTGCATTGTTCTAATTCTGCGAACGTATTGGGCTTATTTATAAGTGCTAAGCGAGATCTCTCTTCCGGGGATAATCCTACCAAGATTGTTTCTACTAACTGCCTTTCGCTCCAGTGTACTTGCAGTAATCGGGAAGCTTCTCTTATGTCAGCGATATAGTGGGCGAGTCTCTCATGGGTTCCTTGTACTCGAAGTACGGTGTTTCGTTTCAGCTCTTCGTAAATTCCCGTTGGAATAAAATGTCTTATTAGATTTGTATGAAGTTCTTCTACTGGATGTTGTGAGCTTAATGACTCCAGTACACGATCTTTAAATGGTGGTCTACATTTGGGTAGAAACACTTGTAATATTTGGCAATCGCTTAGTTGCTGTAAATTTTTTATTTGTACCAGATATTATATGAAAGCTATTAGTTTGGTGATACTCAATCCATCGGTGTATGGGTTTCTGATAAAATTTTCTCTACGGAGTGGGTTATCTTTCCGTAGAGGTCCGCACTAAAGTTTACTTGAGGTGTTATTCTATAAGGTCCCGGTGCTTGATTTGTCAGCGCTGAGGGTGGTAACTAATACTTATTGGTGAGATTGTGGAGGGCATTGGGAAGTGATGCTTCGGATATCGGTAGGGTATTCACGTTCTTATTCGGTATCTGATCATTTCTCGGTTCGATCCTTGATACAGGGGGCGATTCGAAATTCACGGTAGTGGGTGGCTGTTCTAGGGTAGGTGATTGAAATGGGGAGATATATAATTTTTTTAGAGCTTGTTTAATATCCTCCATTTTAAATGAGTCAGACTTTTTACGTAATTCTCTTATTATTGTGGGTAATTGCTGTAATGCTTCATCAGCAAATTTTTGCACGTCTGAGGGAATTACAGTAACTTCGGGCCCTTTTTTATAAATTATTTATCCGACGGGTTAAATGCTCTATTCTCTGTGTGGCACGTAAGATTATAGCGGGTGATTTTTCGTCGTGGAGGGTTTGCAATATTAACGTCAATTCCCTATACTTCGCATAACATGTTTCTCTTTCGCTATCAAGATCTATTTCGCTTAATCGACCTGACTGTGCGGTTGTATCTGCCCTACTTTCGTGTAACTTTTGCGTAGTTCTGCAACCGTTACGTTTGCCTAAGGTAGTCCGCGTAACAAAGCTTCATGACATAATTCGTCTTTTAACAACAAATCTGGATTGAATTGAGCCATGTTGTTAAGATGCTAAGTCTTATAAGTACTTATTCTACTTATACTAAACACTCTATTTTACTATTTTTTTAGGTTTAGTAAAACTGTTAAATACATTAGATATATTTACAAATTGGTGATAAGAATTTAATCTCGCCTCAGAGAGAGAGAAAAGGAGTCTCACACAGACATCTTTTAATTTTCAACATATGGTTAAAACATGTTGTTACTGGGCAAGGGGGTCGAACACGTTGTATAACAATAGAGGAGGTGGGGTATTGTCTAACTCGACGTGGCAGAGGGTAACAAAGGGACAGTGTCGGACCGGCGGTAACAGGTTATTTTCCTGTCCGAGATCGTCTTTAAACCGACAAGTTGGGGAATGAATTTTTGAAGAGGCTATAACCTGGGCTTACAACGTTTAAATATTTAAATATCCTTACCTATATAATGTTGTTATTATATTATATTATTACGCCACGTAATGATTAATTTTATAACGTCTCTTCGTTATAATATCGGGAAGCTGGTTAATTGGCTCAGGTCAATTAAACAGGCTGCCATAATCTTAACAAAATCATAAATAACTGAAAAGTAAACAAATGTTAAATAGGATCCCGTGAATTGAGGGAGATGGTCAGGGGTTTTGTAAATTTATTCACTCTCCTTTTTGGACCATGACATCTCTTTATTACATAAATTTAGCAATGAGTATATTAAAAGTTAAAACATTTGTACCTCTTGTACAAAGAGAATTAGAGTAATTTAGTAATGAGTTAACATAGCTTTTCTTTTATTAATGCCCTCGGATCCGAGTACTTTGTTTCGGCATATGATATTTCATTTATAATATATATTCTTGTGTCATCTGAAAAATTGCTTTATTTAACAAAAATATTTAAATTAACGCATGTTATTGCTAAGCCTGAAATTACAGTTTTAAGTTAATTAAATCAGTCTTTCTTGTTGTACTTTACTTTCATTTTTTATCTATTTAGTGTTTATCATGTATTATTTTACTTCAAGTTCTGAACCACGGAAGCTAAAGTTCCGTGTCACCTGTGGGTATCATCCTCGGCGAATCGGCGACTCTCTCGGTTGTGCATTGTGTCTTGTAGTTTTTTTGAAGATCAGGTTTCTGTTGTTAGGTTCGTATCCGGTGATGGTGAAGTTCTGAAGTCATTTTAGTAATGGTGAGTCCTGGTTCTCTCTTTCTCAATAACTTGTAGTAATCGTTCGTAGTTTTGGATGATTTGCACAAAAGTTTGATTCACTTGTATTCACGTCACATGTTGGATTAGTTCTTGATTTTCACATTATGATTTTACCACATTTCTAATTACATACACTTTATTGTTAAGATTTTTAGAGATGTCATAGACGCGCAATTCTCATCCACACTCACTCGTTTACTACATATTTACTTTATTACATATTTACTGTAATTGCACTGTTACACTATATACGCGGTTCACATGGCTTCAAATGTGTACTGGGTGCCGCTACGTCTCAACTGGCGAGTTTATTAACTTTTAAAAGTATTATTATTGTACCGCATCACGGCTGTATGCTGTTTACGGTCCGAGCGCTCCATTTCAAGTGTGTTTCGTCAAGTGGTAAGAGTAGTTATCTCGCGTCATTTACTATTCAGCATAAAAGTAGTTCCATATTCCGATTAATATCTATTCGTTTATTCTCTGACATATTTAATTACACTATGGTATCTCTTACTTTTTATTTTATTATTGTACATCTTTATGTTTTTTATCAAGTTGCAATTTAATACTATTATTAGTCTTACTCACGGGTAATTTTGCGTGTTGATGCCGGTTTCGGCAGGTTAAAGCAGGGTTAATTATTAAGGAGTGTTATCTCAATTTTATTCTGGAAATCGTTTTTGGTATTTAACTATTTATTTTGGGTATTATTGCGGTGTTACTTTATCATTTTCTTTAGGGGTTATGTTTTGTTTTAATGGGAGATTTTAAATAAAAAATATTCCTTTTGTTTTTTATTTTTATAAAAATCGTCACATACTCCTCCACTTAAAGAAGACACAAGGTCGGGGACCGATGTGTTGTCTACGGGGAAATATATCAGATTTGCACTGGGAGTATGCTTGGAATTTTTGAGTGATATCCCTTCCTCTCCTTCAACAATTTCTTTATGAGGTACATGATTCACTCTTAATTCACTATTTACTATTAGGAAGATATACTATGCCTTATTAACTATTACTTAAAATACATAAAATTCAATATTCATGAAATATATAAAATACACAAAATTCATCTTCATTCTACTACTTATAACTACTACCGGTTTTTTCTTTAGCTTTTTCTTACTCTGGTTATTGAGTTCCTCTTCACAGAGTAGATTTCACCACACTGTAAGAATGTGTTTCCTTTTTCTTTTAAGGGTTTCGATGAATCGTGATTTACGAATCATTTTATTAACATACTTGTAATGTAATTGTTAAGCAATTGATACTTATACTCTGTGTCAGCTGACTTCTTACTTTTCTCCTTCTTGATGAACATCTCGATGAACAGGATCTAAGGTTGATCAGGCCTCATTCCTATTTATACGATTTGGTAATTAAGTAGTTACTCAATTACAATGTAGCAAATATACTTCTTAATACATCTATTCTTCTACTTCTATTATACATCTCTTTTCTACGTCATTTATTTTCTAGCTCGCTAGCCTTTTTGTGATAATATTTTATCTGGGAAACATGACTTCTACGTACATATTTATTCGTAGTGGGTTCATACAGTGATACGGTTACAGGGGTTAAGTATCTGTAAATTTTGTAAGGGCCACACCATCGGTAACATAGTTTGGAGGTGGTCTTATCAACTGCACTACTAGTCGGGTGAGTTTTGTACATCACTAAGTCTCCGACTTGATACATTACTGCTTTACTATCCCGCTCGTGATATTTTCGAGATTTTCTCAAGTTAACTCTTAAGTTAGCGCGAGCTTCGTTCCATTTCTTTTTTATATTTTTACCATTAATGTCGTGGGGTAGTAATTCATGTATTTTCCACTTTGTGGATAATGGGTGATTCGGTTTATATTTATACAATAAAACAAAGGGAGTCGATTTATGTCCTTCATGATATGCTGAGTTGAAGGCAAATTGTATCCAGGATAGGTTCTGGTCCCAAGAGGTCTGATCGTTTGCATGGTAGGCTATTAAAGCAGATTTTAGGTTTCGCAAATACCTTTCAGCAATATTACCTTGTGGACGATACTCTGTAATGGTAATGTGGTCTATGCCTAGTCTGAAACACATGTCCTTGAATTCTTTGGACTTAAACTGGGGTCCGTTATCTGACGCTAGATGTACAGGTGTGCCGAAATCTTTAAATAATGTATCTTACAAAATCTTCACGGTGGTAGATGCTAACGGTCGTCGCATGGGATACATCCAGACGAATTTGGTGAATGAGTCTACACAAATGAGTAGCATGGTATTACCTGATTCCGAACGTGGGTAGGGGCCAGAAAAATCTAAGTAAATTTTAGAAAAGGGTGTGGTGGGAGTCTCCGAGATTAATTTACCTATGTGGCTGTTTCTAGCTGGCTTGCTCAGTGCACACAACTTACACTGTTTTACGAATTTCGCTATCTCGCTGTTCATATTTTTCCAATGATACTCTTTTCCAATACGATGTATCGTTTTATTTATTCCCATATGTGCTCCAATGGTGGATGGATGGTAGTATTCCATTAGCATAGGTTTAACAATATCAGGTGCAATTATTCTCAAGGATTTTCCGTTAGCTACTCTATAACATAATACTCTCTTACTCAATATATATTTTTCTGAACTATTTCCTTTATCTAGCTATTCTATGATTGTATTTAAATACGGGTCTTGTTGTTGATACTGAGCTATATCAGTAAATGCAAGGGGGAATTCAGTAATTAGTGTATTGATAATTGGTGTTTCACCACTTTTCTTATTTTCGGATATTTTATTAGGCGGCTGGAACATACGGGACAGTGTATCGGCAACTACATTTTGGGTGCCACGAATGTGTTGTACTTTGAACTTGTAACAATTTAGTTTCAATACCCATCGTCCGATAAGACCTAACTGTTTAGGGTGATTTAATAACCACGATAAGGCTTGATTATCCGTTTCTAACAGGAATTCTTTATGTTATAAAAAGGGTTTGAATTTCTCAAATGCGAATACTACAGCTAAACATTCTAATTCGTATGCTGAGAATTTCTTTTCCTGGTCTGTTAGGGTTCGCGATGCATAACTGATCGGTAATCTAGAATTATCTACTTCCTGATATATTACTGCTCCTAGTGCTACACTTGAACTGTCAGTCTGTACTACGAATGGTTTAGTAAAATCAGCTAATTGTAATACTGGGGGTGATATTATGCTTTCTTTCAGTTTTTCGAATGCAGATTGGTGTTGTGGAGTCCATTCAAATTTTGCTCCTTTTTTTTTCAAGGCGTTCAGCGGGGCTGCTATATCGGCTAGGTGTGGGATATACTTGTGGAAGTAATTTATCATTCCCAAAAATCGGGCTATTCCTTTCGTATCTCGTGGTGGTAAAAATTCTCTGATAGCACGGGTGCGTTCCGGGTCTATACTTACCTTTCCGTCTGCCTTTACTATGTGACCTAAAAATGAAAATTGTTTAACAGCAAAATTTACTTTACTAGGGTTTACTGTTAATCTGGCTTTCTTTAATCGTGATAATACTTCACGTAAATGATGAAGATGTTGATCCATAGATTCGCTGTAAATAACTATGTCATCTAGGTAGTGATACACAACCTAAAAAAAAAAATGTTATGTCGTGGAATATTTTCTCTAACAATCGGCTACATACAGAACTTCCTTGGGATATTCCGATGGGTACTCTAGTAAATTGGTCCAGGTTGAATGGTACGGCGAAGGCGGTTAGGCGTTTGGATTCTTCCGATAGTGGTATTTGATGAAATGCCTGATTGAGATCCATTATGGTGAAAACTTTAGCCTTTGTAAAGTAATGGGAGGCGCTGTGGATGTCGGGAAGTGGTATGGACTCGAATTCTATCCTTTTATTTAATTGTCTATAGTTCACAACTAATCTATGTTTATCGGTGCCTTTAGGTACTAAAAACGCAGGTGATGAATACGGTGAAGTGGAAGGCTCTATGACTTGTTGTTCCAACAGTTTATTGATTTGATTTCCCATTATTTCCATTTTAAGTGGTGATAATGTTTATGGGTGCAGTCGTATTACTTTATTGTCACTCAGGTTGATCTTGTACTCCATAAGATTCGTTAATCCTAATTTTGGGGTGAGGACAGTGGAAAATTCTTTTATTATTTTCTATATTTTCAGTCTATCTTTACTTTCTAAATGGTCTAATTCAGATTCGCGGTGTTCTAGGTGGGTTGCAGAAGTTTCCATTTTTTTACTGTTATTTATTTCATAATCAAAATTATATTTTTTACTGCGGTCGAATCTAAAATAATACTTCTTATCGTACATGTCAAGAATTATACCTGTTTTACTGATAAAGTCCGCTCCCAATATTAAGTCTGGTCCTAATTCGTCGTATACTAACACTGGAAAATACCACGATAAATTTTTAATTTTTAGTTTAATCGTAACGCTGAGTTTTATGACTAAGTTTGTTTGTTAGCTGTAGTGCATTTAATGTTCACCGTCTGACTACGTTTAACAAGGTTGTGTTTAGCTAAAGTATCGGCTAACTGTTGGCTAATTAGGCTCCGTGTCGACCCAGAATCAATTAATCCAAGTATGGTTGTAACGCCAAGGTCAACTTGTATGTATGGTAATTGACACATACTGGACTTGCATGTAGTAATTGAGTTGCATTTTTCGATAAATCTCTCTACGTAGGGGTCTAATTTTTTTTATTATTTATTTTGTTCCCTTTTCGGTACCATCGGGTTTTACCTATTTTCACGATGCTGCGGAAGACACAGGGTTTCGGATCTCCCTGACTTACATGTTTTTTGGATAAGGGGGGTTTTTGGTAGTGCTGTTTTTGTTTACAGTATCTACTGATGTGTCCTAATTTTCCGCAGTTATAACATCTTTTTTCTCTACTCACGGTATCACTTGGATTCTGTTGAGGTTGTGGGTTATTCGATTTACTTTGGTAGTGAGAAGTAGTAGGAATTCGAAATGATCGTTTATCACGGTGTGTTCTTGTATCTGTTACCAGGGGTTGTGTTTCATTTCTACGTTGTACCTGGGGGAGTAACGCACGTCTGTTCCGATCCGAATACCACACGTTGGATGAGTGAACACTGCATTGTTCTAATTCTGCGAACGTATTGGGCTTATTTATAAGTGCTAAGCGAGATCTCTCTTCCGGGGATAATCCTACCAAGATTGTTTCTACTAACTGCCTTTCGCTCCAGTGTACTTGCAGTAATCGGGAAGCTTCTCTTATGTCAGCGATATAGTGGGCGAGTCTCTCATGGGTTCCTTGTACTCGAAGTACGGTGTTTCGTTTCAGCTCTTCGTAAATTCCCGTTGGAATAAAATGTCTTATTAGATTTGTATGAAGTTCTTCTACTGGATGTTGTGAGCTTAATGACTCCAGTACACGATCTTTAAATGGTGGTCTACATTTGGGTAGAAACACTTGTAATATTTGGCAATCGCTTAGTTGCTGTAAATTTTTTATTTGTACCAGATATTATATGAAAGCTATTAGTTTGGTGATACTCAATCCATCGGTGTATGGGTTTCTGATAAAATTTTCTCTACGGAGTGGGTTATCTTTCCGTAGAGGTCCGCACTAAAGTTTACTTGAGGTGTTATTCTATAAGGTCCCGGTGCTTGATTTGTCAGCGCTGAGGGTGGTAACTAATACTTATTGGTGAGATTGTGGAGGGCATTGGGAAGTGATGCTTCGGACATCGGTAGGGTATTCACGTTCTTATTCGGTATCTGATCATTTCTCGGTTCGATCCTTGATACAGGGGGCGATTCGAAATTCACGGTAGTGGGTGGCTGTTCTAGGGTAGGTGATTGAAATGGGGAGTTATATAATTTTTTTAGAGCTTGTTTAATATCCTCCATTTTAAATGAGTCAGACTTTTTACGTAATTCTCTTATTATTGTGGGTAATTGCTGTAATGCTTCATCAGCAAATTTTTGCACGTCTGAGGGAATTACAGTAACTTCGGGCCCTTTTTTATAAATTATTTATCCGACGGGTTAAATGCTCTATTCTCTGTGTGGTACGTAAGATTATAGCGGGTGATTTTTCGTCGTGGAGGGTTTGCAATATTAACGTCAATTCCCTATACTTCGCATAACATGTTTCTCTTTCGCTATCAAGATCTATTTCGCTTAATCGACCTGACTGTGCGGTTGTATCTGCCCTACTTTCGTGTAACTTTTGCGTAGTTCTGCAACCGTTACGTTTGCGTAAGGTAGTCCGCGTAACAAAGCTTCATGACATAATTCGTCTTTTAACAACAAATCTGGATTGAATTGAGCCATGTTGTTAAGATGCTAAGTCTTATAAGTACTTATTCTACTTATACTAAACACTCTATTTTACTATTTTTTTAGGTTTAGTAAAACTGTTAAATACATTAGATATATTTACAAATTGGTGATAAGAATTTAATCTCGCCTCAGAGAGAGAGAAAAGGAGTCTCACACAGACATCTTTTAATTTTCAACATATGGTTAAAACATGTTGTTACTGGGCAAGGGGGTCGAACACGTTGTATAACAATAGAGGAGGTGGGGTATTGTCTAACTCGACGTGGCAGAGGGTAACAAAGGGACAGTGTCGGACCGGCGGTAACAGGTTATTTTCCTGTCCGAGATCGTCTTTAAACCGACAAGTTGGGGAATGAATTTTTGAAGAGGCTATAACCTGGGCTTACAACGTTTAAATATTTAAATATCCTTACCTATATAATGTTGTTATTATATTATATTATTACGCCACGTAATGATTAATTTTATAACGTCTCTTCGTTATAATATCGGGAAGCTGGTTAATTGGCTCAGGTCAATTAAACAGGCTGCCATAATCTTAACAAAATCATAAATAACTGAAAAGTAAACAAATGTTAAATAGGATCCCGTGAATTGAGGGAGATGGTCAGGGGTTTTGTAAATTTATTCACTCTCCTTTTTGGACCATGACATCTCTTTATTACATAAATTTAGCAATGAGTATATTAAAAGTTAAAACATTTGTACCTCTTGTACAAAGAGAATTAGAGTAATTTAGTAATGAGTTAACATAGCTTTTCTTTTATTAATGCCCTCGGATCCGAGTACTTTGTTTCGGCATATGATATTTCATTTATAATATATATTCTTGTGTCATCTGAAAAATTGCTTTATTTAACAAAAATATTTAAATTAACGCATGTTATTGCTAAGCCTGAAATTACAGTTTTAAGTTAATTAAATCAGTCTTTCTTGTTGTACTTTACTTTCATTTTTTATCTATTTAGTGTTTATCATGTATTATTTTACTTCAAGTTCTGAACCACGGAAGCTAAAGTTCCGTGTCACCTGTGGGTATCATCCTCGGCGAATCGGCGACTCTCTCGGTTGTGCATTGTGTCTTGTAGTTTTTTTGAAGATCAGGTTTCTGTTGTTAGGTTCGTATCCGGTGATGGTGAAGTTCTGAAGTCATTTTAGTAATGGTGAGTCCTGGTTCTCTCTTTCTCAATAACTTGTAGTAATCGTTCGTAGTTTTGGATGATTTGCACAAAAGTTTGATTCACTTGTATTCACGTCACATGTTGGATTAGTTCTTGATTTTCACATTATGATTTTACCACATTTCTAATTACATACACTTTATTGTTAAGATTTTTAGAGATGTCATAGACGCGCAATTCTCATCCACACTCACTCGTTTACTACATATTTACTTTATTACATATTTACTGTAATTGCACTGTTACACTATATACGCGGTTCACATGGCTTCAAATGTGTACTGGGTGCCGCTACGTCCCAACTGGCGAGTTTATTAACTTTTAAAAGTATTATTATTGTACCGCATCACGGCTGTATGCTGTTTACGGTCCGAGCGCTCCATTTCAAGTGTGTTTCGTCAAGTGGTAAGAGTAGTTATCTCGCGTCATTTACTATTCAGCATAAAAGTAGTTCCATATTCCGATTAATATCTATTCGTTTATTCTCTGACATATTTAATTACACTATGGTATCTCTTACTTTTTATTTTATTATTGTACTTCTTTATGTTTTTTATCAAGTTGCAATTTAATACTATTATTAGTCTTACTCACGGGTAATTTTGCGTGTTGATGCCGGTTTCGGCAGGTTAAAGCAGGGTTAATTATTAAGGAGTGTTATCTCAATTTTATTCTGGAAATCGTTTTTGGTATTTAACTATTTATTTTGGGTATTATTGCGGTGTTACTTTATCATTTTCTTTAGGGGTTATGTTTTGTTTTAATGGGAGATTTTAAATAAAAAATATTCCTTTTGTTTTTTATTTTTATCGTCACATACTCCTCCACTTAAAGAAGACACAAGGTCGGGGACCGATGTGTTGTCTACGGGGAAATATATCAGATTTGCACTGGGAGTATGCTTGGAATTTTTGAGTGATATCCCTTCCTCTCCTTCAACAATTTCTTTATGAGGTACATGATTCACTCTTAATTCACTATTTACTATTAGGAAGATATACTATGCCTTATTAACTATTACTTAAAATACATAAAATTCAATATTCATGAAATATATAAAATACACAAAATTCATCTTCATTCTACTACTTATAACTACTACCGGTTTTTTCTTTAGCTTTTTCTTACTCTGGTTATTGAGTTCCTCTTCACAGAGTAGATTTCACCACACTGTAAGAATGTGTTTCCTTTTTCTTTTAAGGGTTTCGATGAATCGTGATTTACGAATCATTTTATTAACATACTTGTAATGTAATTGTTAAGCAATTGATACTTATACTCTGTGTCAGCTGACTTCTTACTTTTCTCCTTCTTGATGAACATCTCGATGAACAGGATCTAAGGTTGATCAGGCCTCATTCCTATTTATACGATTTGGTAATTAAGTAGTTACTCAATTACAATGTAGCAAATATACTTCTTAATACATCTATTCTTCTACTTCTATTATACATCTCTTTTCTACGTCATTTATTTTCTAGCTCACTAGCCTTTTTGTGATAATATTTTATCTGGGAAACATGACTTCTACGTACATATTTATTCGTAGTGGGTTCATACAGTGATACGGTTACAGGGGTTAAGTATCTGTAAATTTTGTAAGGGCCACACCATCGGTAACATAGTTTGGAGGTGGTCTTATCAACTGCACTACTAGTCGGGTGAGTTTTGTACATCACTAAGTCTCCGACTTGATACATTACTGCTTTACTATCCCGCTCGTGATATTTTCGAGATTTTCTCAAGTTAACTCTTAAGTTAGCGCGAGCTTCGTTCCATTTCTTTTTTATATTTTTACCATTAATGTCGTGGGGTAGTAATTCATGTATTTTCCACTTTGTGGATAATGGGTGATTCGGTTTATATTTATACAATAAAACAAAGGGAGTCGATTTATGTCCTTCATGATATGCTGAGTTGAAGGCAAATTGTATCCAGGATAGGTTCTGGTCCCAAGAGGTCTGATCGTTTGCATGGTAGGCTATTAAAGCAGATTTTAGGTTTCGCAAATACCTTTCAGCAATATTACCTTGTGGACGATACTCTGTAATGGTAATGTGGTCTATGCCTAGTCTGAAACACATGTCCTTGAATTCTTTGGACTTAAACTGGGGTCCGTTATCTGACACTAGATGTACAGGTGTGCCGAAATCTTTAAATAATGTATCTTACAAAATCTTCACGGTGGTAGATGCTAACGCTCGTCGCATGGGATACATCCAGACGAATTTGGTGAATGAGTCTACACAAATGAGTAGCATGGTATTACCTGATTCCGAACGTGGGTAGGGGCCAGAAAAATCTAAGTAAATTTTAGAAAAGGGTGTGGTGGGAGTCTCCGAGATTAATTTACCTATGTGGCTGTTTCTAGCTGGCTTGCTCAGTGCACACAACTTACACTGTTTTACGAATTTCGCTATCTCGCTGTTCATATTTTTCCAATGATACTCTTTTCGAATGCGATGTATCGTTTTATTTATTCCCATATGTGCTCCAATGGTGGATGGATGGTAGTATTCCATTAGCATAGGTTTAACAATATCAGGTGCAATTATTCTCAAGGATTTTCCGTTAGCTACTCTATAACATAATACTCTCTTACTCAATATATATTTTTCTGAACTATTTCCTTTATCTAGCTATTCTATGATTGTATTTAAATACGGGTCTTGTTGTTGATACTGAGCTATATCAGTAAATGCAAGGGGGAATTCAGTAATTAGTGTATTGATAATTGGTGTTTCACCACTTTTCTTATTTTCGGATATTTTATTAGGCGGCTGGAACATACGGGACAGTGTATCGGCAACTACATTTTGGGTGCCACGAATGTGTTGTACTTTGAACTTGTAACAATTTAGTTTCAATACCCATCGTCCGATAAGACCTAACTGTTTAGGGTGATTTAATAACCACGATAAGGCTTGATTATCCGTTTCTAACAGGAATTCTTTATGTTATAAAAAGGGTTTGAATTTCTCAAATGCGAATACTACAGCTAAACATTCTAATTCGTATGCTGAGAATTTCTTTTCCTGGTCTGTTAGGGTTCGCGATGCATAACTGATCGGTAATCTAGAATTATCTACTTCCTGATATATTACTGCTCCTAGTGCTACACTTGAACTGTCAGTCTGTACTACGAATGGTTTAGTAAAATCAGCTAATTGTAATACTGGGGGTGATATTATGCTTTCTTTCAGTTTTTCGAATGCAGATTGGTGTTGTGGAGTCCATTCAAATTTTGCTCCTTTTTTTTTCAAGGCGTTCAGCGGGGCTGCTATATCGGCTAGGTGTGGGATATACTTGTGGAAGTAATTTATCATTCCCAAAAATCGGGCTATTCCTTTCGTATCTCGTGGTGGTAAAAATTCTCTGATAGCACGGGTGCGTTCCGGGTCTATACTTACCTTTCCGTCTGCCTTTACTATGTGACCTTTTCCTTTTCTATATTTTCAGTCTATCTTTACTTTCTAAATGGTCTAATTCAGATTCGCGGTGTTCTAGGTGGGTTGCAGAAGTTTCCATTTTTTTACTGTTATTTATTTCATAATCAAAATTATATTTTTTACTGCGGTCGAATCTAAAATAATACTTCTTATCGTACATGTCAAGAATTATACCTGTTTTACTGATAAAGTCCGCTCCCAATATTAAGTCTGGTCCTAATTCGTCGTATACTAACACTGGAAAATACCACGATAAATTTTTAATTTTTAGTTTAATCGTAACGCTGAGTTTTATGACTAAGTTTGTTTGTTAGCTGTAGTGCATTTAATGTTCACCGTCTGACTACGTTTAACAAGGTTGTGTTTAGCTAAAGTATCGGCTAACTGTTGGCTAATTAGGCTCCGTGTCGACCCAGAATCAATTAATCCAAGTATGGTTGTAACGCCAAGGTCAACTTGTATGTATGGTAATTGACACATACTGGACTTGCATGTAGTAATTGAGTTGCATTTTTCGATAAATCTCTCTACGTAGGGGTCTAATTTTTTTTATTATTTATTTTGTTCCCTTTTCGGTACCATCGGGTTTTACCTATTTTCACGATGCTGCGGAAGACACAGGGTTTCGGATCTCCCTGACTTACATGTTTTTTGAATAAGGGGGGTTTTTGGTAGTGCTGTTTTTGTTTACAGTATCTACTGATGTGTCCTAATTTTCCGCAGTTATAACATCTTTTTTCTCTACTCACGGTATCACTTGGATTCTGTTGAGGTTGTGGGTTATTCGATTTACTTTGGTAGTGAGAAGTAGTAGGAATTCGAAATGATCGTTTATCACGGTGTGTTCTTGTATCTGTTACCAGGGGTTGTGTTTCATTTCTACGTTGTACCTGGGGGAGTAACGCACGTCTGTTCCGATCCGAATACCACACGTTGGATGAGTGAACACTGCATTGTTCTAATTCTGCGAACGTATTGGGCTTATTTATAAGTGCTAAGCGAGATCTCTCTTCCGGGGATAATCCTACCAAGATTGTTTCTACTAACTGCCTTTCGCTCCAGTGTACTTGCAGTAATCGGGAAGCTTCTCTTATGTCAGCGATATAGTGGGCGAGTCTCTCATGGGTTCCTTGTACTCGAAGTACGGTGTTTCGTTTCAGCTCTTCGTAAATTCCCGTTGGAATAAAATGTCTTATTAGATTTGTATGAAGTTCTTCTACTGGATGTTGTGAGCTTAATGACTCCAGTACACGATCTTTAAATGGTGGTCTACATTTGGGTAGAAACACTTGTAATATTTGGCAATCGCTTAGTTGCTGTAAATTTTTTATTTGTACCAGATATTTTATGAAAGCTATTAGTTTGGTGATACTCAATCCATCGGTGTATGGGTTTCTGATAAAATTTTCTCTACGGGGTGGGTTATCTTTCCGTAGAGGTCCGCACTAAAGTTTACTTGAGGTGTTATTCTATAAGGTCCCGGTGCTTGATTTGTCAGCGCTGAGGGTGGTAACTAATACTTATTGGTGAGATTGTGGAGGGCATTGGGAAGTGATGCTTCGGACATCGGTAGGGTATTCACGTTCTTATTCGGTATCTGATCATTTCTCGGTTCGATCCTTGATACAGGGGGCGATTCGAAATTCACGGTAGTGGGTGGCTGTTCTAGGGTAGGTGATTGAAATGGGGAGATATATAATTTTTTTAGAGCTTGTTTAATATCCTCCATTTTAAATGAGTCAGACTTTTTACGTAATTCTCTTATTATTGTGGGTAATTGCTGTAATGCTTCATCAGCAAATTTTTGCACGTCTGAGGGAATTACAGTAACTTCGGGCCCTTTTTTATAAATTATTTATCCGACGGGTTAAATGCTCTATTCTCTGTGTGGTACGTAAGATTATAGCGGGTGATTTTTCGTCGTGGAGGGTTTGCAATATTAACGTCAATTCCCTATACTTCGCATAACATGTTTCTCTTTCGCTATCAAGATCTATTTCGCTTAATCGACCTGACTGTGCGGTTGTATCTGCCCTACTTTCGTGTAACTTTTGCGTAGTTCTGCAACCGTTACGTTTGCGTAAGGTAGTCCGCGTAACAAAGCTTCATGACATAATTCGTCTTTTAACAACAAATCTGGATTGAATTGAGCCATGTTGTTAAGATGCTAAGTCTTATAAGTACTTATTCTACTTATACTAAACACTCTATTTTACTATTTTTTTAGGTTTAGTAAAACTGTTAAATACATTAGATATATTTACAAATTGGTGATAAGAATTTAATCTCGCCTCAGAGAGAGAGAAAAGGAGTCTCACACAGACATCTTTTAATTTTCAACATATGGTTAAAACATGTTGTTACTGGGCAAGGGGGTCGAACACGTTGTATAACAATAGAGGAGGTGGGGTATTGTCTAACTCGACGTGGCAGAGGGTAACAAAGGGACAGTGTCGGACCGGCGGTAACAGGTTATTTTCCTGTCCGAGATCGTCTTTAAACCGACAAGTTGGGGAATGAATTTTTGAAGAGGCTATAACCTGGGCTTACAACGTTTAAATATTTAAATATCCTTACCTATATAATGTTGTTATTATATTATATTATTACGCCACGTAATGATTAATTTTATAACGTCTCTTCGTTATAATATCGGGAAGCTGGTTAATTGGCTCAGGTCAATTAAACAGGCTGCCATAATCTTAACAAAATCATAAATAACTGAAAAGTAAACAAATGTTAAATAGGATCCCGTGAATTGAGGGAGATGGTCAGGGGTTTTGTAAATTTATTCACTCTCCTTTTTGGACCATGACATCTCTTTATTACATAAATTTAGCAATGAGTATATTAAAAGTTAAAACATTTGTACCTCTTGTACAAAGAGAATTAGAGTAATTTAGTAATGAGTTAACATAGCTTTTCTTTTATTAATGCCCTCGGATCCGAGTACTTTGTTTCGGCATATGATATTTCATTTATAATATATATTCTTGTGTCATCTGAAAAATTGCTTTATTTAACAAAAATATTTAATTAACGCATGTTATTGCTAAGCCTGAAATTACAGTTTTAAGTTAATTAAATCAGTCTTTCTTGTTGTACTTTACTTTCATTTTTTATCTATTTAGTGTTTATCATGTATTATTTTACTTCAAGTTCTGAACCACGGAAGCTAAAGTTCCGTGTCACCTGTGGGTATCATCCTCGGCGAATCGGCGACTCTCTCGGTTGTGCATTGTGTCTTGTAGTTTTTTTGAAGATCAGGTTTCTGTTGTTAGGTTCGTATCCGGTGATGGTGAAGTTCTGAAGTCATTTTAGTAATGGTGAGTCCTGGTTCTCTCTTTCTCAATAACTTGTAGTAATCGTTCGTAGTTTTGGATGATTTGCACAAAAGTTTTATTCACTTGTATTCACGTCACATGTTGGATTAGTTCTTGATTTTCACATTATGATTTTACCACATTTCTAATTACATACACTTTATTGTTAAGATTTTTAGAGATGTCATAGACGCGCAATTCTCATCCACACTCACTCGTTTACTACATATTTACTTTATTACATATTTACTGTAATTGCACTGTTAGACTATATACGCGGTTCACATGGCTTCAAATGTGTACTGGGTGCCGCTACGTCTCAACTGGCGAGTTTATTAACTTTTAAAAGTATTATTATTGTACCGCATCACGGCTGTATGCTGTTTACGGTCCGAGCGCTCCATTTCAAGTGTGTTTCGTCAAGGGGTAAGAGTAGTTATCTCGCGTCATTTACTATTCAGCATAAAAGTAGTTCCATATTCCGATTAATATCTATTCGTTTATTCTCTGACATATTTAATTACACTATGGTATCTCTTACTTTTTATTTTATTATTGTACATCTTTATGTTTTTTATCAAGTTGCAATTTAATACTATTATTAGTCTTACTCACGGGTAATTTTGCGTGTTGATGCCGGTTTCGGCAGGTTAAAGCAGGGTTAATTATTAAGGAGTGTTATCTCAATTTTATTCTGGAAATCGTTTTTGGTATTTAACTATTTATTTTGGGTATTATTGCGGTGTTACTTTATCATTTTCTTTAGGGGTTATGTTTTGTTTTAATGGGAGATTTTAAATAAAAAATATTCCTTTTGTTTTTTATTTTTATAAAAATCGTCACATACTCCTCCACTTAAAGAAGACACAAGGTCGGGGACCGATGTGTTGTCTACGGGGAAATATATCAGATTTGCACTGGGAGTATGCTTGGAATTTTTGAGTGATATCCCTTCCTCTCCTTCAACAATTTCTTTATGAGGTACATGATTCACTCTTAATTCACTATTTACTATTAGGAAGATATACTATGCCTTATTAACTATTACTTAAAATACATAAAATTCAATATTCATGAAATATATAAAATACACAAAATTCATCTTAATTCTACTACTTATAACTACTACCGGTTTTTTCTTTAGCTTTTTCTTACTCTGGTTATTGAGTTCCTCTTCACAGAGTAGATTTCACCACACTGTAAGAATGTGTTTCCTTTTTCTTTTAAGGGTTTCGATGAATCGTGATTTACGAATAATTTTATTAACATACTTGGAATGTAAATGTTAAGCAATTGATACTTATACTCTGTGTCAGCTGACTTCTTACTTTTCTCCTTCTTGATGAACATCTCGATGAACAGGATCTAAGGTTGATCAAGCCTCATTCCTATTTATACGATTTGGTAATTAAGTAGTTACTCAATTACAATGTAATTAAATATACTTCTTAATACATCTATTCTTCTACTTCTATTATACATCTCTTTTCTACGTCATTTATTTTCTAGCTCACTAGCCTTTTTGTGATAATATTTTATCTGGGAAACATGACTTCTACGTACATATTTATTCGTAGTGGGTTCATACAGTGATACGGTTACAGGGGTTAAGTATCTGTAAATTTTGTAAGGGCCACACCATCGGTAACATAGTTTGGAGGTGGTCTTATCAACTGCACTACTAGTCGGGTGAGTTTTGTACATCACTAAGTCTCCGACTTGATACATTACTGCTTTACTATCCCGCTCGTGATATTTTCGAGATTTTCTCAAGTTAACTCTTAAGTTAGCGCGAGCTTCGTTCCATTTCTTTTTTATATTTTTACCATTAATGTCGTGGGGTAGTAATTCATGTATTTTCCACTTTGTGGATAATGGGTGATTCGGTTTATATTTATACAATAAAACAAAGGGAGTCGATTTATGTCCTTCATGATATGCTGAGTTGAAGGCAAATTGTATCCAGGATAGGTTCTGGTCCCAAGAGGTCTGATCGTTTGCATGGTAGGCTATTAAAGCAGATTTTAGGTTTCGCAAATACCTTTCAGCAATATTACCTTGTGGACGATACTCTGTAATGGTAATGTGGTCTATGCCTAGTCTGAAACACATGTCCTTGAATTCTTTGGACTTAAACTGGGGTCCGTTATCTGACACTAGATGTACAGGTGTACCGAAGTCTTTAAATAATGTATCTTACAAAATCTTCACGGTGGTAGATGCTAACGCTCGTCGCATGGGATACATCCAGACGAATTTGGTGAATGAGTCTACACAAATGAGTAGCATGGTATTACCTGATTCCGAACGTGGGTAGGGGCCAGAAAAATCTAAGTAAATTTTAGAAAAGGGTGTGGTGGGAGTCTCCGAGATTAATTTACCTATGTGGCTGTTTCTAGCTGGCTTGCTCAGTGCACACAACTTACACTGTTTTACGAATTTCGCTATCTCGCTGTTCATATTTTTCCAATGATACTCTTTTCGAATGCGATGTATCGTTTTATTTATTCCCATATGTGCTCCAATGGTGGATGGATGGTAGTATTCCATTAGCATAGGTTTAACAATATCAGGTGCAATTATTCTCAAGGATTTTCCGTTAGCTACTCTATAACATAATACTCTCTTACTCAATATATATTTTTCTGAACTATTTCCTTTATCTAGCTATTCTATGATTGTATTTAAATACAGGTCTTGTTGTTGATACTGAGCTATATCAGTAAATGCAAGGGGGAATTCAGTAATTAGTGTATTGATAATTGGTGTTTCACCACTTTTCTTATTTTCGGATATTTTATTAGCCGGCTGGAACATACGGGACAGTGTATCGGCAACTACATTTTGGGTGCCACGAATGTGTTGTACTTTGAACTTGTAACAATTTAGTTTCAATACTCATCGTCCGATACGACCTAACTGTTTAGGGTGATTTAATAACCACGATAAGGCTTGATTATCCGTTTCTAACAGGAATTCTTTATGTTATAAAAAGGGTTTGAATTTCTCAAATGCGAATACTACAGCTAAACATTCTAATTCGTATGCTGAGAATTTCTTTTCCTGGTCTGTTAGTGTTCGTGATGCATAACTGATCGGTAATCTAGAATTATCTACTTCCTGATATATTACTGCTCCTAGTGCTACACTTGAACTGTCAGTCTGTACTACGAATGGTTTAGTAAAATCAGCTAATTGTAATACTGGGGGTGATATTATGCTTTCTTTCAGTTTTTCGAATGCAGATTGGTGTTGTGGAGTCCATTCAAATTTTGCTCCTTTTTTTTTCAAGGCGTTCAGCGGGGCTGCTATATCGGCTAGGTGTGGGATATACTTGTGGAAGTAATTTATCATTCCCAAAAATCGGGCTATTCCTTTCGTATCTCGTGGTGGTAAAAATTCTCTGATAGCACGGGTGCGTTCCGGGTCTATACTTACCTTTCCGTCTGCCTTTACTATGTGACCTAAAAATGAAAATTGTTTAACAGCAAAATTTACTTTACTAGGGTTTACTGTTAATCTGGCTTTCTTTAATCGTGATAATACTTCACGTAAATGATGAAGATGTTGATCCATAGATTCGCTGTAAATAACTATGTCATCTAGGTAGTGATACACAACCTAAAAAAAAAACTGTTATGTCGTGGAATATTTTCTCTAACAATCGGCTACATACAGAACTTCCTTGGGATATTCTGATGGGTACTCTAGTAAATTGGTCCAGGTTGAATGGTACGGCGAAGGCGGTTAGGCGTTTGGATTCTTCCGATAGTGGTATTTGATGAAATGCCTGATTGAGATCCATTATGGTGAAAACTTTAGCCTTTGTAAAGTAATGGGAGGCGCTGTGGATGTCGGGAAGTGGTATGGACTCGAATTCTATCCTTTTATTTAATTGTCTATAGTTCACAACTAATCTATGTTTATCGGTGCCTTTAGGTACTAAAAACGCAGGTGATGAATACGGTGAAGTGGAAGGCTCTATGACTTGTTGTTCCAACAGTTTATTGATTTGATTTCCCATTATTTCCATTTTAAGTGGTGATAATGTTTATGGGTGCAGTCGTATTACTTTATTGTCACTCAGGTTGATCTTGTACTCCATAAGATTCGTTAATCCTAATTTTGGGGTGAGGACAGTGGAAAATTCTTTTATTATTTTCTATATTTTCAGTCTATCTTTACTTTCTAAATGGTCTAATTCAGATTCGCGGTGTTCTAGGTGGGTTGCAGAAGTTTCCATTTTTTTACTGTTATTTATTTCATAATCAAAATTATATTTTTTACTGCGGTCGAATCTAAAATAATACTTCTTATCGTACATGTCAAGAATTATACCTGTTTTACTGATAAAGTCCGCTCCCAATATTAAGTCTGGTCCTAATTCGTCGTATACTAACACTGGAAAATACCACGATAAATTTTTAATTTTTAGTTTAATCGTAACGCTGAGTTTTATGACTAAGTTTGTTTGTTAGCTGTAGTGCATTTAATGTTCACCGTCTGACTACGTTTAACAAGGTTGTGTTTAGCTAAAGTATCGGCTAACTGTTGGCTAATTAGGCTCCGTGTCGACCCAGAATCAATTAATCCAAGTATGGTTGTAACGCCAAGGTCAACTTGTATGTATGGTAATTGACACATACTGGACTTGCATGTAGTAATTGAGTTGCATTTTTCGATAAATCTCTCTACGTAGGGGTCTAATTTTTTTTATTATTTATTTTGTTCCCTTTTCGGTACCATCGGGTTTTACCTATTTTCACGATGCTGCGGAAGACACAGGGTTTCGGATCTCCCTGACTTACATGTTTTTTGAATAAGGGGGGTTTTTGGTAGTGCTGTTTTTGTTTACAGTATCTACTGATGTGTCCTAATTTTCCGCAGTTATAACATCTTTTTTCTCTACTCACGGTATCACTTGGATTCTGTTGAGGTTGTGGGTTATTCGATTTACTTTGGTAGTGAGAAGTAGTAGGAATTCGAAATGATCGTTTATCACGGTGTGTTCTTGTATCTGTTACCAGGGGTTGTGTTTCATTTCTACGTTGTACCTGGGGGAGTAACGCACGTCTGTTCCGATCCGAATACCACACGTTGGATGAGTGAACACTGCATTGTTCTAATTCTGCGAACGTATTGGGCTTATTTATAAGTGCTAAGCGAGATCTCTCTTCCGGGGATAATCCTACCAAGATTGTTTCTACTAACTGCCTTTCGCTCCAGTGTACTTGCAGTAATCGGGAAGCTTCTCTTATGTCAGCGATATAGTGGGCGAGTCTCTCATGGGTTCCTTGTACTCGAAGTACGGTGTTTCGTTTCAGCTCTTCGTAAATTCCCGTTGGAATAAAATGTCTTATTAGATTTGTATGAAGTTCTTCTACTGGATGTTGTGAGCTTAATGACTCCAGTACACGATCTTTAAATGGTGGTCTACATTTGGGTAGAAACACTTGTAATATTTGGCAATCGCTTAGTTGCTGTAAATTTTTTATTTGCACCAGATATTTTATGAAAGCTATTAGTTTGGTGATACTCAATCCATCGGTGTATGGGTTTCTGATAAAATTTTCTCTACGGGGTGGGTTATCTTTCCGTAGAGGTCCGCACTAAAGTTTACTTGAGGTGTTATTCTATAAGGTCCCGGTGCTTGATTTGTCAGCGCTGAGGGTGGTAACTAATACTTATTGGTGAGATTGTGGAGGGCATTGGGAAGTGATGCTTCGGACATCGGTAGGGTATTCACGTTCTTATTCGGTATCTGATCATTTCTCGGTTCGATCCTTGATACAGGGGGCGATTCGAAATTCACGGTAGTGGGTGGCTGTTCTAGGGTAGATGATTGAAATGGGGAGATATATAATTTTTTTAGAGCTTGTTTAATATCCTCCATTTTAAATGAGTCAGACTTTTTACGTAATTCTCTTATTATTGTGGGTAATTGCTGTAATGCTTCATCAGCAAATTTTTGCACGTCTGAGGGAATTACAGTAACTTCGGGCCCTTTTTTATAAATTATTTATCCGACGGGTTAAATGCTCTATTCTCTGTGTGGTACGTAAGATTATAGCGGGTGATTTTTCGTCGTGGAGGGTTTGCAATATTAACGTCAATTCCCTATACTTCGCATAACATGTTTCTCTTTCGCTATCAAGATCTATTTCGCTTAATCGACCTGACTGTGCGGTTGTATCTGCCCTACTTTCGTGTAACTTTTGCGTAGTTCCGCAACCGTTACGTTTGCGTAAGGTAGTCCGCGTAACAAAGCTTCATGACATAATTCGTCTTTTAACAACAAATCTGGATTGAATTGAGCCATGTTGTTAAGATGCTAAGTCTTATAAGTACTTATTCTACTTATACTAAACACTCTATTTTACTATTTTTTTAGGTTTAGTAAAACTGTTAAATACATTAGATATATTTACAAATTGGTGATAAGAATTTAATCTCGCCTCAGAGAGAGAGAAAAGGAGTCTCACACAGACATCTTTTAATTTTCAACATATGGTTAAAACATGTTGTTACTGGGCAAGGGGGTCGAACACGTTGTATAACAATAGAGGAGGTGGGGTATTGTCTAACTCGACGTGGCAGAGGGTAACAAAGGGACAGTGTCGGACCGGCGGTAACAGGTTATTTTCCTGTCCGAGATCGTCTTTAAACCGACAAGTTGGGGAATGAATTTTTGAAGAGGCTATAACCTGGGCTTACAACGTTTAAATATTTAAATATCCTTACCTATATAATGTTGTTATTATATTATATTATTACGCCACGTAATGATTAATTTTATAACGTCTCTTCGTTATAATATCGGGAAGCTGGTTAATTGGCTCAGGTCAATTAAACAGGCTGCCATAATCTTAACAAAATCATAAATAACTGAAAAGTAAACAAATGTTAAATAGGATCCCGTGAATTGAGGGAGATGGTCAGGGGTTTTGTAAATTTATTCACTCTCCTTTTTGGACCATGACATCTCTTTATTACATAAATTTAGCAATGAGTATATTAAAAGTTAAAACATTTGTACCTCTTGTACAAAGAGAATTAGAGTAATTTAGTAATGAGTTAACATAGCTTTTCTTTTATTAATGCCCTCGGATCCGAGTACTTTGTTTCGGCATATGATATTTCATTTATAATATATATTCTTGTGTCATCTGAAAAATTGCTTTATTTAACAAAAATATTTAAATTAACGCATGTTATTGCTAAGCCTGAAATTACAGTTTTAAGTTAATTAAATCAGTCTTTCTTGTTGTACTTTACTTTCATTTTTTATCTATTTAGTGTTTATCATGTATTATTTTACTTCAAGTTCTGAACCACGGAAGCTAAAGTTCCGTGTCACCTGTGGGTATCATCCTCGGCGAATCGGCGACTCTCTCGGTTGTGCATTGTGTCTTGTAGTTTTTTTGAAGATCAGGTTTCTGTTGTTAGGTTCGTATCCGGTGATGGTGAAGTTCTGAAGTCATTTTAGTAATGGTGAGTCCTGGTTCTCTCTTTCTCAATAACTTGTAGTAATCGTTCGTAGTTTTGGATGATTTACACAAAAGTTTTATTCACTTGTATTCACGTCACATGTTGGATTAGTTCTTGATTTTCACATTATGATTTTACCACATTTCTAATTACATACACTTTATTGTTAAGATTTTTAGAGATGTCATAGACGCGCAATTCTCATCCACACTCACTCGTTTACTACATATTTACTTTATTACATATTTACTGTAATTGCACTGTTACACTATATACGCGGTTCACATGGCTTCAAATGTGTACTGGGTGCCGCTACGTCTCAACTGGCGAGTTTATTAACTTTTAAAAGTATTATTATTGTACCGCATCACGGCTGTATGCTGTTTACGGTCCGAGCGCTCCATTTCAAGTGTGTTTCGTCAAGGGGTAAGAGTAGTTATCTCGCGTCATTTACTATTCAGCATAAAAGTAGTTCCATATTCCGATTAATATTTATTCGTTTATTCTCTGACATATTTAATTACACTATGGTATCTCTTACTTTTTATTTTATTATTGTACATCTTTATGTTTTTTATCAAGTTGCAATTTAATACTATTATTAGTCTTACTCACGGGTAATTTTGCGTGTTGATGCCGGTTTCGGCAGGTTAAAGCAGGGTTAATTATTAAGGAGTGTTATCTCAATTTTATTCTGGAAATCGTTTTTGGTATTTAACTATTTATTTTGGGTATTATTGCGGTGTTACTTTATCATTTTCTTTAGGGGTTATGTTTTGTTTTAATGGGAGATTTTAAATAAAAAATATTCCTTTTGTTTTTTATTTTTATCGTCACATACTCCTCCACTTAAAGAAGACACAAGGTCGGGGACCGATGTGTTGTCTACGGGGAAATATATCAGATTTGCACTGGGAGTATGCTTGGAATTTTTGAGTGATATCCCTTCCTCTCCTTCAACAATTTCTTTATGAGGTACATGATTCACTCTTAATTCACTATTTACTATTAGGAAGATATACTATGCCTTATTAACTATTACTTAAAATACATAAAATTCAATATTCATGAAATATATAAAATACACAAAATTCATCTTCATTCTACTACTTATAACTACTACCGGTTTTTTCTTTAGCTTTTTCTTACTCTGGTTATTGAGTTCCTCTTCACAGAGTAGATTTCACCACACTGTAAGAATGTGTTTCCTTTTTCTTTTAAGGGTTTCGATGAATCGTGATTTACGAATCATTTTATTAACATACTTGTAATGTAATTGTTAAGCAATTGATACTTATACTCTGTGTCAGCTGACTTCTTACTTTTCTCCTTCTTGATGAACATCTCGATGAACAGGATCTAAGGTTGATCAGGCCTCATTCCTATTTATACGATTTGGTAATTAAGTAGTTACTCAATTACAATGTAGCAAATATACTTCTTAATACATCTATTCTTCTACTTCTATTATACATCTCTTTTCTACGTCATTTATTTTCTAGCTCACTAGCCTTTTTGTGATAATATTTTATCTGGGAAACATGACTTCTACGTACATATTTATTCGTAGTGGGTTCATACAGTGATACGGTTACAGGGGTTAAGTATCTGTAAATTTTGTAAGGGCCACACCATCGGTAACATAGTTTGGAGGTGGTCTTATCAACTGCACTACTAGTCGGGTGAGTTTTGTACATCACTAAGTCTCCGACTTGATACATTACTGCTTTACTATCCCGCTCGTGATATTTTCGAGATTTTCTCAAGTTAACTCTTAAGTTAGCGCGAGCTTCGTTCCATTTCTTTTTTATATTTTTACCATTAATGTCGTGGGGTAGTAATTCATGTATTTTCCACTTTGTGGATAATGGGTGATTCGGTTTATATTTATACAATAAAACAAAGGGAGTCGATTTATGTCCTTCATGATATGCTGAGTTGAAGGCAAATTGTATCCAGGATAGGTTCTGGTCCCAAGAGGTCTGATCGTTTGCATGGTAGGCTATTAAAGCAGATTTTAGGTTTCGCAAATACCTTTCAGCAATATTACCTTGTGGACGATACTCTGTAATGGTAATGTGGTCTATGCCTAGTCTGAAACACATGTCCTTGAATTCTTTGGACTTAAACTGGGGTCCGTTATCTGACACTAGATGTACAGGTGTGCCGAAATCTTTAAATAATGTATCTTACAAAATCTTCACGGTGGTAGATGCTAACGCTCGTCGCATGGGATACATCCAGACGAATTTGGTGAATGAGTCTACACAAATGAGTAGCATGGTATTACCTGATTCCGAACGTGGGTAGGGGCCAGAAAAATCTAAGTAAATTTTAGAAAAGGGTGTGGTGGGAGTCTCCGAGATTAATTTACCTATGTGGCTGTTTCTAGCTGGCTTGCTCAGTGCACACAACTTACACTGTTTTACGAATTTCGCTATCTCGCTGTTCATATTTTTCCAATGATACTCTTTTCGAATGCGATGTATCGTTTTATTTATTCCCATATGTGCTCCAATGGTGGATGGATGGTAGTATTCCATTAGCATAGGTTTAACAATATCAGGTGCAATTATTCTCAAGGATTTTCCGTTAGCTACTCTATAACATAATACTCTCTTACTCAATATATATTTTTCTGAACTATTTCCTTTATCTAGCTATTCTATGATTGTATTTAAATACGGGTCTTGTTGTTGATACTGAGCTATATCAGTAAATGCAAGGGGGAATTCAGTAATTAGTGTATTGATAATTGGTGTTTCACCACTTTTCTTATTTTCGGATATTTTATTAGGCGGCTGGAACATACGGGACAGTGTATCGGCAACTACATTTTGGGTGCCACGAATGTGTTGTACTTTGAACTTGTAACAATTTAGTTTCAATACCCATCGTCCGATAAGACCTAACTGTTTAGGGTGATTTAATAACCACGATAAGGCTTGATTATCCGTTTCTAACAGGAATTCTTTATGTTATAAAAAGGGTTTGAATTTCTCAAATGCGAATACTACAGCTAAACATTCTAATTCGTATGCTGAGAATTTCTTTTCCTGGTCTGTTAGGGTTCGCGATGCATAACTGATCGGTAATCTAGAATTATCTACTTCCTGATATATTACTGCTCCTAGTGCTACACTTGAACTGTCAGTCTGTACTACGAATGGTTTAGTAAAATCAGCTAATTGTAATACTGGGGGTGATATTATGCTTTCTTTCAGTTTTTCGAATGCAGATTGGTGTTGTGGAGTCCATTCAAATTTTGCTCCTTTTTTTTTCAAGGCGTTCAGCGGGGCTGCTATATCGGCTAGGTGTGGGATATACTTGTGGAAGTAATTTATCATTCCCAAAAATCGGGCTATTCCTTTCGTATCTCGTGGTGGTAAAAATTCTCTGATAGCACGGGTGCGTTCCGGGTCTATACTTACCTTTCCGTCTGCCTTTACTATGTGACCTTTTCCTTTTCTATATTTTCAGTCTATCTTTACTTTCTAAATGGTCTAATTCAGATTCGCGGTGTTCTAGGTGGGTTGCAGAAGTTTCCATTTTTTTACTGTTATTTATTTCATAATCAAAATTATATTTTTTACTGCGGTCGAATCTAAAATAATACTTCTTATCGTACATGTCAAGAATTATACCTGTTTTACTGATAAAGTCCGCTCCCAATATTAAGTCTGGTCCTAATTCGTCGTATACTAACACTGGAAAATACCACGATAAATTTTTAATTTTTAGTTTAATCGTAACGCTGAGTTTTATGACTAAGTTTGTTTGTTAGCTGTAGTGCATTTAATGTTCACCGTCTGACTACGTTTAACAAGGTTGTGTTTAGCTAAAGTATCGGCTAACTGTTGGCTAATTAGGCTCCGTGTCGACCCAGAATCAATTAATCCAAGTATGGTTGTAACGCCAAGGTCAACTTGTATGTATGGTAATTGACACATACTGGACTTGCATGTAGTAATTGAGTTGCATTTTTCGATAAATCTCTCTACGTAGGGGTCTAATTTTTTTTATTATTTATTTTGTTCCCTTTTCGGTACCATCGGGTTTTACCTATTTTCACGATGCTGCGGAAGACACAGGGTTTCGGATCTCCCTGACTTACATGTTTTTTGAATAAGGGGGGTTTTTGGTAGTGCTGTTTTTGTTTACAGTATCTACTGATGTGTCCTAATTTTCCGCAGTTATAACATCTTTTTTCTCTACTCACGGTATCACTTGGATTCTGTTGAGGTTGTGGGTTATTCGATTTACTTTGGTAGTGAGAAGTAGTAGGAATTCGAAATGATCGTTTATCACGGTGTGTTCTTGTATCTGTTACCAGGGGTTGTGTTTCATTTCTACGTTGTACCTGGGGGAGTAACGCACGTCTGTTCCGATCCGAATACCACACGTTGGATGAGTGAACACTGCATTGTTCTAATTCTGCGAACGTATTGGGCTTATTTATAAGTGCTAAGCGAGATCTCTCTTCCGGGGATAATCCTACCAAGATTGTTTCTACTAACTGCCTTTCGCTCCAGTGTACTTGCAGTAATCGGGAAGCTTCTCTTATGTCAGCGATATAGTGGGCGAGTCTCTCATGGGTTCCTTGTACTCGAAGTACGGTGTTTCGTTTCAGCTCTTCGTAAATTCCCGTTGGAATAAAATGTCTTATTAGATTTGTATGAAGTTCTTCTACTGGATGTTGTGAGCTTAATGACTCCAGTACACGATCTTTAAATGGTGGTCTACATTTGGGTAGAAACACTTGTAATATTTGGCAATCGCTTAGTTGCTGTAAATTTTTTATTTGTACCAGATATTTTATGAAAGCTATTAGTTTGGTGATACTCAATCCATCGGTGTATGGGTTTCTGATAAAATTTTCTCTACGGGGTGGGTTATCTTTCCGTAGAGGTCCGCACTAAAGTTTACTTGAGGTGTTATTCTATAAGGTCCCGGTGCTTGATTTGTCAGCGCTGAGGGTGGTAACTAATACTTATTGGTGAGATTGTGGAGGGCATTGGGAAGTGATGCTTCGGACATCGGTAGGGTATTCACGTTCTTATTCGGTATCTGATCATTTCTCGGTTCGATCCTTGATACAGGGGGCGATTCGAAATTCACGGTAGTGGGTGGCTGTTCTAGGGTAGGTGATTGAAATGGGGAGATATATAATTTTTTTAGAGCTTGTTTAATATCCTCCATTTTAAATGAGTCAGACTTTTTACGTAATTCTCTTATTATTGTGGGTAATTGCTGTAATGCTTCATCAGCAAATTTTTGCACGTCTGAGGGAATTACAGTAACTTCGGGCCCTTTTTTATAAATTATTTATCCGACGGGTTAAATGCTCTATTCTCTGTGTGGTACGTAAGATTATAGCGGGTGATTTTTCGTCGTGGAGGGTTTGCAATATTAACGTCAATTCCCTATACTTCGCATAACATGTTTCTCTTTCGCTATCAAGATCTATTTCGCTTAATCGACCTGACTGTGCGGTTGTATCTGCCCTACTTTCGTGTAACTTTTGCGTAGTTCTGCAACCGTTACGTTTGCGTAAGGTAGTCCGCGTAACAAAGCTTCATGACATAATTCGTCTTTTAACAACAAATCTGGATTGAATTGAGCCATGTTGTTAAGATGCTAAGTCTTATAAGTACTTATTCTACTTATACTAAACACTCTATTTTACTATTTTTTTAGGTTTAGTAAAACTGTTAAATACATTAGATATATTTACAAATTGGTGATAAGAATTTAATCTCGCCTCAGAGAGAGAGAAAAGGAGTCTCACACAGACATCTTTTAATTTTCAACATATGGTTAAAACATGTTGTTACTGGGCAAGGGGGTCGAACACGTTGTATAACAATAGAGGAGGTGGGGTATTGTCTAACTCGACGTGGCAGAGGGTAACAAAGGGACAGTGTCGGACCGGCGGTAACAGGTTATTTTCCTGTCCGAGATCGTCTTTAAACCGACAAGTTGGGGAATGAATTTTTGAAGAGGCTATAACCTGGGCTTACAACGTTTAAATATTTAAATATCCTTACCTATATAATGTTGTTATTATATTATATTATTACGCCACGTAATGATTAATTTTATAACGTCTCTTCGTTATAATATCGGGAAGCTGGTTAATTGGCTCAGGTCAATTAAACAGGCTGCCATAATCTTAACAAAATCATAAATAACTGAAAAGTAAACAAATGTTAAATAGGATCCCGTGAATTGAGGGAGATGGTCAGGGGTTTTGTAAATTTATTCACTCTCCTTTTTGGACCATGACATCTCTTTATTACATAAATTTAGCAATGAGTATATTAAAAGTTAAAACATTTGTACCTCTTGTACAAAGAGAATTAGAGTAATTTAGTAATGAGTTAACATAGCTTTTCTTTTATTAATGCCCTCGGATCCGAGTACTTTGTTTCGGCATATGATATTTCATTTATAATATATATTCTTGTGTCATCTGAAAAATTGCTTTATTTAACAAAAATATTTAATTAACGCATGTTATTGCTAAGCCTGAAATTACAGTTTTAAGTTAATTAAATCAGTCTTTCTTGTTGTACTTTACTTTCATTTTTTATCTATTTAGTGTTTATCATGTATTATTTTACTTCAAGTTCTGAACCACGGAAGCTAAAGTTCCGTGTCACCTGTGGGTATCATCCTCGGCGAATCGGCGACTCTCTCGGTTGTGCATTGTGTCTTGTAGTTTTTTTGAAGATCAGGTTTCTGTTGTTAGGTTCGTATCCGGTGATGGTGAAGTTCTGAAGTCATTTTAGTAATGGTGAGTCCTGGTTCTCTCTTTCTCAATAACTTGTAGTAATCGTTCGTAGTTTTGGATGATTTGCACAAAAGTTTTATTCACTTGTATTCACGTCACATGTTGGATTAGTTCTTGATTTTCACATTATGATTTTACCACATTTCTAATTACATACACTTTATTGTTAAGATTTTTAGAGATGTCATAGACGCGCAATTCTCATCCACACTCACTCGTTTACTACATATTTACTTTATTACATATTTACTGTAATTGCACTGTTAGACTATATACGCGGTTCACATGGCTTCAAATGTGTACTGGGTGCCGCTACGTCTCAACTGGCGAGTTTATTAACTTTTAAAAGTATTATTATTGTACCGCATCACGGCTGTATGCTGTTTACGGTCCGAGCGCTCCATTTCAAGTGTGTTTCGTCAAGGGGTAAGAGTAGTTATCTCGCGTCATTTACTATTCAGCATAAAAGTAGTTCCATATTCCGATTAATATCTATTCGTTTATTCTCTGACATATTTAATTACACTATGGTATCTCTTACTTTTTATTTTATTATTGTACATCTTTATGTTTTTTATCAAGTTGCAATTTAATACTATTATTAGTCTTACTCACGGGTAATTTTGCGTGTTGATGCCGGTTTCGGCAGGTTAAAGCAGGGTTAATTATTAAGGAGTGTTATCTCAATTTTATTCTGGAAATCGTTTTTGGTATTTAACTATTTATTTTGGGTATTATTGCGGTGTTACTTTATCATTTTCTTTAGGGGTTATGTTTTGTTTTAATGGGAGATTTTAAATAAAAAATATTCCTTTTGTTTTTTATTTTTATAAAAATCGTCACATACTCCTCCACTTAAAGAAGACACAAGGTCGGGGACCGATGTGTTGTCTACGGGGAAATATATCAGATTTGCACTGGGAGTATGCTTGGAATTTTTGAGTGATATCCCTTCCTCTCCTTCAACAATTTCTTTATGAGGTACATGATTCACTCTTAATTCACTATTTACTATTAGGAAGATATACTATGCCTTATTAACTATTACTTAAAATACATAAAATTCAATATTCATGAAATATATAAAATACACAAAATTCATCTTAATTCTACTACTTATAACTACTACCGGTTTTTTCTTTAGCTTTTTCTTACTCTGGTTATTGAGTTCCTCTTCACAGAGTAGATTTCACCACACTGTAAGAATGTGTTTCCTTTTTCTTTTAAGGGTTTCGATGAATCGTGATTTACGAATAATTTTATTAACATACTTGGAATGTAAATGTTAAGCAATTGATACTTATACTCTGTGTCAGCTGACTTCTTACTTTTCTCCTTCTTGATGAACATCTCGATGAACAGGATCTAAGGTTGATCAAGCCTCATTCCTATTTATACGATTTGGTAATTAAGTAGTTACTCAATTACAATGTAATTAAATATACTTCTTAATACATCTATTCTTCTACTTCTATTATACATCTCTTTTCTACGTCATTTATTTTCTAGCTCACTAGCCTTTTTGTGATAATATTTTATCTGGGAAACATGACTTCTACGTACATATTTATTCGTAGTGGGTTCATACAGTGATACGGTTACAGGGGTTAAGTATCTGTAAATTTTGTAAGGGCCACACCATCGGTAACATAGTTTGGAGGTGGTCTTATCAACTGCACTACTAGTCGGGTGAGTTTTGTACATCACTAAGTCTCCGACTTGATACATTACTGCTTTACTATCCCGCTCGTGATATTTTCGAGATTTTCTCAAGTTAACTCTTAAGTTAGCGCGAGCTTCGTTCCATTTCTTTTTTATATTTTTACCATTAATGTCGTGGGGTAGTAATTCATGTATTTTCCACTTTGTGGATAATGGGTGATTCGGTTTATATTTATACAATAAAACAAAGGGAGTCGATTTATGTCCTTCATGATATGCTGAGTTGAAGGCAAATTGTATCCAGGATAGGTTCTGGTCCCAAGAGGTCTGATCGTTTGCATGGTAGGCTATTAAAGCAGATTTTAGGTTTCGCAAATACCTTTCAGCAATATTACCTTGTGGACGATACTCTGTAATGGTAATGTGGTCTATGCCTAGTCTGAAACACATGTCCTTGAATTCTTTGGACTTAAACTGGGGTCCGTTATCTGACACTAGATGTACAGGTGTACCGAAGTCTTTAAATAATGTATCTTACAAAATCTTCACGGTGGTAGATGCTAACGCTCGTCGCATGGGATACATCCAGACGAATTTGGTGAATGAGTCTACACAAATGAGTAGCATGGTATTACCTGATTCCGAACGTGGGTAGGGGCCAGAAAAATCTAAGTAAATTTTAGAAAAGGGTGTGGTGGGAGTCTCCGAGATTAATTTACCTATGTGGCTGTTTCTAGCTGGCTTGCTCAGTGCACACAACTTACACTGTTTTACGAATTTCGCTATCTCGCTGTTCATATTTTTCCAATGATACTCTTTTCGAATGCGATGTATCGTTTTATTTATTCCCATATGTGCTCCAATGGTGGATGGATGGTAGTATTCCATTAGCATAGGTTTAACAATATCAGGTGCAATTATTCTCAAGGATTTTCCGTTAGCTACTCTATAACATAATACTCTCTTACTCAATATATATTTTTCTGAACTATTTCCTTTATCTAGCTATTCTATGATTGTATTTAAATACAGGTCTTGTTGTTGATACTGAGCTATATCAGTAAATGCAAGGGGGAATTCAGTAATTAGTGTATTGATAATTGGTGTTTCACCACTTTTCTTATTTTCGGATATTTTATTAGCCGGCTGGAACATACGGGACAGTGTATCGGCAACTACATTTTGGGTGCCACGAATGTGTTGTACTTTGAACTTGTAACAATTTAGTTTCAATACTCATCGTCCGATACGACCTAACTGTTTAGGGTGATTTAATAACCACGATAAGGCTTGATTATCCGTTTCTAACAGGAATTCTTTATGTTATAAAAAGGGTTTGAATTTCTCAAATGCGAATACTACAGCTAAACATTCTAATTCGTATGCTGAGAATTTCTTTTCCTGGTCTGTTAGTGTTCGTGATGCATAACTGATCGGTAATCTAGAATTATCTACTTCCTGATATATTACTGCTCCTAGTGCTACACTTGAACTGTCAGTCTGTACTACGAATGGTTTAGTAAAATCAGCTAATTGTAATACTGGGGGTGATATTATGCTTTCTTTCAGTTTTTCGAATGCAGATTGGTGTTGTGGAGTCCATTCAAATTTTGCTCCTTTTTTTTTCAAGGCGTTCAGCGGGGCTGCTATATCGGCTAGGTGTGGGATATACTTGTGGAAGTAATTTATCATTCCCAAAAATCGGGCTATTCCTTTCGTATCTCGTGGTGGTAAAAATTCTCTGATAGCACGGGTGCGTTCCGGGTCTATACTTACCTTTCCGTCTGCCTTTACTATGTGACCTAAAAATGAAAATTGTTTAACAGCAAAATTTACTTTACTAGGGTTTACTGTTAATCTGGCTTTCTTTAATCGTGATAATACTTCACGTAAATGATGAAGATGTTGATCCATAGATTCGCTGTAAATAACTATGTCATCTAGGTAGTGATACACAACCTAAAAAAAAAACTGTTATGTCGTGGAATATTTTCTCTAACAATCGGCTACATACAGAACTTCCTTGGGATATTCTGATGGGTACTCTAGTAAATTGGTCCAGGTTGAATGGTACGGCGAAGGCGGTTAGGCGTTTGGATTCTTCCGATAGTGGTATTTGATGAAATGCCTGATTGAGATCCATTATGGTGAAAACTTTAGCCTTTGTAAAGTAATGGGAGGCGCTGTGGATGTCGGGAAGTGGTATGGACTCGAATTCTATCCTTTTATTTAATTGTCTATAGTTCACAACTAATCTATGTTTATCGGTGCCTTTAGGTACTAAAAACGCAGGTGATGAATACGGTGAAGTGGAAGGCTCTATGACTTGTTGTTCCAACAGTTTATTGATTTGATTTCCCATTATTTCCATTTTAAGTGGTGATAATGTTTATGGGTGCAGTCGTATTACTTTATTGTCACTCAGGTTGATCTTGTACTCCATAAGATTCGTTAATCCTAATTTTGGGGTGAGGACAGTGGAAAATTCTTTTATTATTTTCTATATTTTCAGTCTATCTTTACTTTCTAAATGGTCTAATTCAGATTCGCGGTGTTCTAGGTGGGTTGCAGAAGTTTCCATTTTTTTACTGTTATTTATTTCATAATCAAAATTATATTTTTTACTGCGGTCGAATCTAAAATAATACTTCTTATCGTACATGTCAAGAATTATACCTGTTTTACTGATAAAGTCCGCTCCCAATATTAAGTCTGGTCCTAATTCGTCGTATACTAACACTGGAAAATACCACGATAAATTTTTAATTTTTAGTTTAATCGTAACGCTGAGTTTTATGACTAAGTTTGTTTGTTAGCTGTAGTGCATTTAATGTTCACCGTCTGACTACGTTTAACAAGGTTGTGTTTAGCTAAAGTATCGGCTAACTGTTGGCTAATTAGGCTCCGTGTCGACCCAGAATCAATTAATCCAAGTATGGTTGTAACGCCAAGGTCAACTTGTATGTATGGTAATTGACACATACTGGACTTGCATGTAGTAATTGAGTTGCATTTTTCGATAAATCTCTCTACGTAGGGGTCTAATTTTTTTTATTATTTATTTTGTTCCCTTTTCGGTACCATCGGGTTTTACCTATTTTCACGATGCTGCGGAAGACACAGGGTTTCGGATCTCCCTGACTTACATGTTTTTTGAATAAGGGGGGTTTTTGGTAGTGCTGTTTTTGTTTACAGTATCTACTGATGTGTCCTAATTTTCCGCAGTTATAACATCTTTTTTCTCTACTCACGGTATCACTTGGATTCTGTTGAGGTTGTGGGTTATTCGATTTACTTTGGTAGTGAGAAGTAGTAGGAATTCGAAATGATCGTTTATCACGGTGTGTTCTTGTATCTGTTACCAGGGGTTGTGTTTCATTTCTACGTTGTACCTGGGGGAGTAACGCACGTCTGTTCCGATCCGAATACCACACGTTGGATGAGTGAACACTGCATTGTTCTAATTCTGCGAACGTATTGGGCTTATTTATAAGTGCTAAGCGAGATCTCTCTTCCGGGGATAATCCTACCAAGATTGTTTCTACTAACTGCCTTTCGCTCCAGTGTACTTGCAGTAATCGGGAAGCTTCTCTTATGTCAGCGATATAGTGGGCGAGTCTCTCATGGGTTCCTTGTACTCGAAGTACGGTGTTTCGTTTCAGCTCTTCGTAAATTCCCGTTGGAATAAAATGTCTTATTAGATTTGTATGAAGTTCTTCTACTGGATGTTGTGAGCTTAATGACTCCAGTACACGATCTTTAAATGGTGGTCTACATTTGGGTAGAAACACTTGTAATATTTGGCAATCGCTTAGTTGCTGTAAATTTTTTATTTGCACCAGATATTTTATGAAAGCTATTAGTTTGGTGATACTCAATCCATCGGTGTATGGGTTTCTGATAAAATTTTCTCTACGGGGTGGGTTATCTTTCCGTAGAGGTCCGCACTAAAGTTTACTTGAGGTGTTATTCTATAAGGTCCCGGTGCTTGATTTGTCAGCGCTGAGGGTGGTAACTAATACTTATTGGTGAGATTGTGGAGGGCATTGGGAAGTGATGCTTCGGACATCGGTAGGGTATTCACGTTCTTATTCGGTATCTGATCATTTCTCGGTTCGATCCTTGATACAGGGGGCGATTCGAAATTCACGGTAGTGGGTGGCTGTTCTAGGGTAGGTGATTGAAATGGGGAGATATATAATTTTTTTAGAGCTTGTTTAATATCCTCCATTTTAAATGAGTCAGACTTTTTACGTAATTCTCTTATTATTGTGGGTAATTGCTGTAATGCTTCATCAGCAAATTTTTGCACGTCTGAGGGAATTACAGTAACTTCGGGCCCTTTTTTATAAATTATTTATCCGACGGGTTAAATGCTCTATTCTCTGTGTGGTACGTAAGATTATAGCGGGTGATTTTTCGTCGTGGAGGGTTTGCAATATTAACGTCAATTCCCTATACTTCGCATAACATGTTTCTCTTTCGCTATCAAGATCTATTTCGCTTAATCGACCTGACTGTGCGGTTGTATCTGCCCTACTTTCGTGTAACTTTTGCGTAGTTCCGCAACCGTTACGTTTGCGTAAGGTAGTCCGCGTAACAAAGCTTCATGACATAATTCGTCTTTTAACAACAAATCTGGATTGAATTGAGCCATGTTGTTAAGATGCTAAGTCTTATAAGTACTTATTCTACTTATACTAAACACTCTATTTTACTATTTTTTTAGGTTTAGTAAAACTGTTAAATACATTAGATATATTTACAAATTGGTGATAAGAATTTAATCTCGCCTCAGAGAGAGAGAAAAGGAGTCTCACACAGACATCTTTTAATTTTCAACATATGGTTAAAACATGTTGTTACTGGGCAAGGGGGTCGAACACGTTGTATAACAATAGAGGAGGTGGGGTATTGTCTAACTCGACGTGGCAGAGGGTAACAAAGGGACAGTGTCGGACCGGCGGTAACAGGTTATTTTCCTGTCCGAGATCGTCTTTAAACCGACAAGTTGGGGAATGAATTTTTGAAGAGGCTATAACCTGGGCTTACAACGTTTAAATATTTAAATATCCTTACCTATATAATGTTGTTATTATATTATATTATTACGCCACGTAATGATTAATTTTATAACGTCTCTTCGTTATAATATCGGGAAGCTGGTTAATTGGCTCAGGTCAATTAAACAGGCTGCCATAATCTTAACAAAATCATAAATAACTGAAAAGTAAACAAATGTTAAATAGGATCCCGTGAATTGAGGGAGATGGTCAGGGGTTTTGTAAATTTATTCACTCTCCTTTTTGGACCATGACATCTCTTTATTACATAAATTTAGCAATGAGTATATTAAAAGTTAAAACATTTGTACCTCTTGTACAAAGAGAATTAGAGTAATTTAGTAATGAGTTAACATAGCTTTTCTTTTATTAATGCCCTCGGATCCGAGTACTTTGTTTCGGCATATGATATTTCATTTATAATATATATTCTTGTGTCATCTGAAAAATTGCTTTATTTAACAAAAATATTTAAATTAACGCATGTTATTGCTAAGCCTGAAATTACAGTTTTAAGTTAATTAAATCAGTCTTTCTTGTTGTACTTTACTTTCATTTTTTATCTATTTAGTGTTTATCATGTATTATTTTACTTCAAGTTCTGAACCACGGAAGCTAAAGTTCCGTGTCACCTGTGGGTATCATCCTCGGCGAATCGGCGACTCTCTCGGTTGTGCATTGTGTCTTGTAGTTTTTTTGAAGATCAGGTTTCTGTTGTTAGGTTCGTATCCGGTGATGGTGAAGTTCTGAAGTCATTTTAGTAATGGTGAGTCCTGGTTCTCTCTTTCTCAATAACTTGTAGTAATCGTTCGTAGTTTTGGATGATTTACACAAAAGTTTTATTCACTTGTATTCACGTCACATGTTGGATTAGTTCTTGATTTTCACATTATGATTTTACCACATTTCTAATTACATACACTTTATTGTTAAGATTTTTAGAGATGTCATAGACGCGCAATTCTCATCCACACTCACTCGTTTACTACATATTTACTTTATTACATATTTACTGTAATTGCACTGTTACACTATATACGCGGTTCACATGGCTTCAAATGTGTACTGGGTGCCGCTACGTCTCAACTGGCGAGTTTATTAACTTTTAAAAGTATTATTATTGTACCGCATCACGGCTGTATGCTGTTTACGGTCCGAGCGCTCCATTTCAAGTGTGTTTCGTCAAGGGGTAAGAGTAGTTATCTCGCGTCATTTACTATTCAGCATAAAAGTAGTTCCATATTCCGATTAATATCTATTCGTTTATTCTCTGACATATTTAATTACACTATGGTATCTCTTACTTTTTATTTTATTATTGTACATCTTTATGTTTTTTATCAAGTTGCAATTTAATACTATTATTAGTCTTACTCACGGGTAATTTTGCGTGTTGATGCCGGTTTCGGCAGGTTAAAGCAGGGTTAATTATTAAGGAGTGTTATCTCAATTTTATTCTGGAAATCGTTTTTGGTATTTAACTATTTATTTTGGGTATTATTGCGGTGTTACTTTATCATTTTCTTTAGGGGTTATGTTTTGTTTTAATGGGAGATTTTAAATAAAAAATATTCCTTTTGTTTTTTATTTTTATAAAAATCGTCACATACTCCTCCACTTAAAGAAGACACAAGGTCGGGGACCGATGTGTTGTCTACGGGGAAATATATCAGATTTGCACTGGGAGTATGCTTGGAATTTTTGAGTGATATCCCTTCCTCTCCTTCAACAATTTCTTTATGAGGTACATGATTCACTCTTAATTCACTATTTACTATTAGGAAGATATACTGTGCCTTATTAACTATTACTTAAAATACATAAAATTCAATATTCATGAAATATATAAAATACACAAAATTCATCTTCATTCTACTACTTATAACTACTACCGGTTTTTTCTTTAGCTTTTTCTTACTCTGGTTATTGAGTTCCTCTTCACAGAGTAGATTTCACCACACTGTAAGAATGTGTTTCCTTTTTCTTTTAAGGGTTTCGATGAATCGTGATTTACGAATCATTTTATTAACATACTTGTAATGTAATTGTTAAGCAATTGATACTTATACTCTGTGTCAGCTGACTTCTTACTTTTCTCCTTCTTGATGAACATCTCGATGAACAGGATCTAAGGTTGATCAGGCCTCATTCCTATTTATACGATTTGGTAATTAAGTAGTTACTCAATTACAATGTAGCAAATATACTTCTTAATACATCTATTCTTCTACTTCTATTATACATCTCTTTTCTACGTCATTTATTTTCTAGCTCACTAGCCTTTTTGTGATAATATTTTATCTGGGAAACATGACTTCTACGTACATATTTATTCGTAGTGGGTTCATACAGTGATACGGTTACAAGGGGTTAAGTATCTGTAAATTTTGTAAGGGCCACACCATCGGTAACATAGTTTGGAGGTGGTCTTATCAACTGCACTACTAGTCGGGTGAGTTTTGTACATCACTAAGTCTCCGACTTGATACATTACTGCTTTACTATCCCGCTCGTGATATTTTCGAGATTTTCTCAAGTTAACTCTTAAGTTAGCGCGAGCTTCGTTCCATTTCTTTTTTATATTTTTACCATTAATGTCGTGGGGTAGTAATTCATGTATTTTCCACTTTGTGGATAATGGGTGATTCGGTTTATATTTATACAATAAAACAAAGGGAGTCGATTTATGTCCTTCATGATATGCTGAGTTGAAGGCAAATTGTATCCAGGATAGGTTCTGGTCCCAAGAGGTCTGATCGTTTGCATGGTAGGCTATTAAAGCAGATTTTAGGTTTCGCAAATACCTTTCAGCAATATTACCTTGTGGACGATACTCTGTAATGGTAATGTGGTCTATGCCTAGTCTGAAACACATGTCCTTGAATTCTTTGGACTTAAACTGGGGTCCGTTATCTGACACTAGATGTACAGGTGTACCGAAGTCTTTAAATAAGGTATCTTACAGAATCTTCACGGTGGTAGATGCTAACGCTCGTCGCATGGGATACATCCAGACGAATTTGGTGAATGAGTCTACACAAATGAGTAGCATGGTATTACCTGATTCCGAACGTGGGTAGGGGCCAGAAAAATCTAAGTAAATTTTAGAAAAGGGTGTGGTGGGAGTCTCCGAGATTAATTTACCTATGTGGCTGTTTCTAGCTGGCTTGCTCAGTGCACACAACTTACACTGTTTTACGAATTTCGCTATCTCGCTGTTCATATTTTTCCAATGATACTCTTTTCCAATGCGATGTATCGTTTTATTTATTCCCATATGTGCTCCAATGGTGGATGGATGGTAGTATTCCATTAGCATAGCTTTAACAATATCAGGTGTAATTATTCTCAAGGATTTTCCGTTAGCTACTCTATAACATAATACTCTCTTACTCAATATATATTTTTCTGAACTATTTCCTTTATCTAGCTATTCTATGATTGTATTTAAATACAGGTCTTGTTGTTGATACTGAGCTATATCAGTAAATGCAAGGGGGAATTCAGTAATTAGTGTATTGATAATTGGTGTTTCACCACTTTTCTTATTTTCGGATATTTTATTAGCCGGCTGGAACATACGGGACAGTGTATCGGCAACTACATTTTGGGTGCCACGAATGTGTTGTACTTTGAACTTGTAACAATTTAGTTTCAATACTCATCGTCCGATACGACCTAACTGTTTAGGGTGATTTAATAACCACGATAAGGCTTGATTATCCGTTTCTAACAGGAATTCTTTATGTTATAAAAAGGGTTTGAATTTCTCAAATGCGAATACTACAGCTAAACATTCTAATTCGTATGCTGAGAATTTCTTTTCCTGGTCTGTTAGTGTTCGTGATGCATAACTGATCGGTAATCTAGAATTATCTACTTCCTGATATATTACTGCTCCTAGTGCTACACTTGAACTGTCAGTCTGTACTACGAATGGTTTAGTAAAATCAGCTAATTGTAATACTGGGGGTGATATTATGCTTTCTTTCAGTTTTTCGAATGCAGATTGGTGTTATGGAGTCCATTCAAATTTTGCTCCTTTTTTTTTCAAGGCGTTCAGCGGGGCTGCTATATCGGCTAGGTGTGGGATATACTTGTGGAAGTAATTTATCATTCCCAAAAATCGGGCTATTCCTTTCGTATCTCGTGGTGGTAAAAATTCTCTGATAGCACGGGTGCGTTCCGGGTCTATACTTACCTTTCCGTCTGCCTTTACTATGTGACCTAAAAATGAAAATTGTTTAACAGCAAAATTTACTTTACTAGGGTTTATTGTTAATCTGGCTTTCTTTAATCGTGATAATACTACACGTAAATGATGAAGATGTTGATCCATAGATTCGCTGTAAATAACTATGTCATCTAGGTAGTGATACACAACCTAAAAAAAAAAATTTTATGTCGTGGAATATTGTCTCTAACAATCGGCTACATACAGAACTTCCTTGGGATATTCCGATGGGTACTCTAGTAAATTGGTCCAGGTTGAATGGTACGGCGAAGGCGGTTAGGCGTTTGGATTCTTCCGATAGTGGTATTTGATGAAATGCCTGATTGAGATCCATTATGGTGAAAACTTTAGCCTTTGTAAAGTAATGGGAGGCGCTGTGGATGTCGGGAAGTGGTATGGACTCGAATTCTATCCTTTTATTTAATTGTCTATAGTTCACAACTAATCTATGTTTATCGGTGCCTTTAGGTACTAAAAACGCAGGTGATGAATACGGTGAAGTGGAAGGCTCTATGACTTGTTGTTCCAACAGTTTATTGATTTGATTTCCCATTATTTCCATTTTCAGTGGTGATAATGTGTATGGGTGCAGTCGTATTACTTTATTGTCACTCAGGTTGATCTTGTACTCCATAAGATTCGTTAATCCTAATTTTGGGGTGAGGACAGTGGAAAATTCTTTTATTATTTTCTATATTTTCAGTCTATCTTTACTTTCTAAATGGTCTAATTCAGATTCGCGGTGTTCTAGGTGGGTTGCAGAAGTTTCCATTTTTTTACTGTTATTTATTTCATAATCAAAATTATATTTTTTACTGCGGTCGAATCTAAAATAATACTTCTTATCGTACATGTCAAGAATTATACCTGTTTTACTGATAAAGTCCGCTCCCAATATTAAGTCTGGTCCTAATTCGTCGTATACTAACACTGGAAAATACCACGATAAATTTTTAATTTTTAGTTTAATCGTAACGCTGAGTTTTATGACTAAGTTTGTTTGTTAGCTGTAGTGCATTTAATGTTCACCGTCTGACTACGTTTAACAAGGTTGTGTTTAGCTAAAGTATCGGCTAACTGTTGGCTAATTAGGCTCCGTGTCGACCCAGAATCAATTAATCCAAGTAAGGTTGTAACGCCAAGGTCAACTTGTATGTATGGTAATTGACACATACTGGACTTGCATGTAGTAATTGAGTTGCATTTTTCGATAAATCTCTCTACGTAGGGGTCTAATTTTTTTTATTATTTATTTTGTTCCCTTTTCGGTACCATCGGGTTTTACCTATTTTCACGATGCTGCGGAAGACACAGGGTTTCGGATCTCCCTGACTTACATGTTTTTTGAATAAGGGGGGTTTTTGGTAGTGCTGTTTTTGTTTACAGTATCTACTGATGTGTCCTAATTTTCCGCAGTTATAACATCTTTTTTCTCTACTCACGGTATCACTTGGATTCTGTTGAGGTTGTGGGTTATTCGATTTACTTTGGTAGTGAGAAGTAGTAGGAATTCGAAATGATCGTTTATCACGGTGTGTTCTTGTATCTGTTACCAGGGGTTGTGTTTCATTTCTACGTTGTACCTGGGGGAGTAACGCACGTCTGTTCCGATCCGAATACCACACGTTGGATGAGTGAACACTGCATTGTTCTAATTCTGCGAACGTATTGGGCTTATTTATAAGTGCTAAGCGAGATCTCTCTTCCGGGGATAATCCTACCAAGATTGTTTCTACTAACTGCCTTTCGCTCCAGTGTACTTGCAGTAATCGGGAAGCTTCTCTTATGTCAGCGATATAGTGGGCGAGTCTCTCATGGGTTCCTTGTACTCGAAGTACGGTGTTTCGTTTCAGCTCTTCGTAAATTCCCGTTGGAATAAAATGTCTTATTAGATTTGTATGATGTTCTTCTACTGGATGTTGTGAGCTTAATGACTCCAGTACACGATCTTTAAATGGTGGTCTACATTTGGGTAGAAACACTTGTAATATTTGGCAATCGCTTAGTTGCTGTAAATTTTTTATTTGTACCAGATATTTTATGAAAGCTATTAGTTTGGTGATACTCAATCCATCGGTGTATGGGTTTCTGATAAAATTTTCTCTACGGGGTGGGTTATCTTTCCGTAGAGGTCCGCACTAAAGTTTACTTGAGGTGTTATTCTATAAGGTCCCGGTGCTTGATTTGTCAGCGCTGAGGGTGGTAACTAATACTTATTGGTGAGATTGTGGAGGGCATTGGGAAGTGATGCTTCGGACATCGGTAGGGTATTCACGTTCTTATTCGGTATCTGATCATTTCTCGGTTCGATCCTTGATACAGGGGGCGATTCGAAATTCACGGTAGTGGGTGGCTGTTCTAGGGTAGGTGATTGAAATGGGGAGATATATAATTTTTTTAGAGCTTGTTTAATATCCTCCATTTTAAATGAGTCAGACTTTTTACGTAATTCTCTTATTATTGTGGGTAATTGCTGTAATGCTTCATCAGCAAATTTTTGCACGTCTGAGGGAATTACAGTAACTTCGGGCCCTTTTTTATAAATTATTTATCCGACGGGTTAAATGCTCTATTCTCTGTGTGGTACGTAAGATTATAGCTGGTGATTTTTCGTCGTGGAGGGTTTGCAATATTAACGTCAATTCCCTATACTTCGCATAACATGTTTCTCTTTCGCTATCAAGATCTATTTCGCTTAATCGACCTGACTGTGCGGTTGTATCTGCCCTACTTTCGTGTAACTTTTGCGTAGTTCTGCAACCGTTACGTTTGCGTAAGGTAGTCCGCGTAACAAAGCTTCATGACATAATTCGTCTTTTAACAACAAATCTGGATTGAATTGAGCCATGTTGTTAAGATGCTAAGTCTTATAAGTACTTATTCTACTTATACTAAACACTCTATTTTACTATTTTTTTAGGTTTAGTAAAACTGTTAAATACATTAGATATATTTACAAATTGGTGATAAGAATTTAATCTCGCCTCAGAGAGAGAGAAAAGGAGTCTCACACAGACATCTTTTAATTTTCAACATATGGTTAAAACATGTTGTTACTGGGCAAGGGGGTCGAACACGTTGTATAACAATAGAGGAGGTGGGGTATTGTCTAACTCGACGTGGCAGAGGGTAACAAAGGGACAGTGTCGGACCGGCGGTAACAGGTTATTTTCCTGTCCGAGATCGTCTTTAAACCGACAAGTTGGGGAATGAATTTTTGAAGAGGCTATAACCTGGGCTTACAACGTTTAAATATTTAAATATCCTTACCTATATAATGTTGTTATTATATTATATTATTACGCCACGTAATGATTAATTTTATAACGTCTCTTCGTTATAATATCGGGAAGCTGGTTAATTGGCTCAGGTCAATTAAACAGGCTGCCATAATCTTAACAAAATCATAAATAACTGAAAAGTAAACAAATGTTAAATAGGATCCCGTGAATTGAGGGAGATGGTCAGGGGTTTTGTAAATTTATTCACTCTCCTTTTTGGACCATGACATCTCTTTATTACATAAATTTAGCAATGAGTATATTAAAAGTTAAAACATTTGTACCTCTTGTACAAAGAGAATTAGAGTAATTTAGTAATGAGTTAACATAGCTTTTCTTTTATTAATGCCCTCGGATCCGAGTACTTTGTTTCGGCATATGATATTTCATTTATAATATATATTCTTGTGTCATCTGAAAAATTGCTTTATTTAACAAAAATATTTAAATTAACGCATGTTATTGCTAAGCCTGAAATTACAGTTTTAAGTTAATTAAATCAGTCTTTCTTGTTGTACTTTACTTTCATTTTTTATCTATTTAGTGTTTATCATGTATTATTTTACTTCAAGTTCTGAACCACGGAAGCTAAAGTTCCGTGTCACCTGTGGGTATCATCCTCGGCGAATCGGCGACTCTCTCGGTTGTGCATTGTGTCTTGTAGTTTTTTTGAAGATCAGGTTTCTGTTGTTAGGTTCGTATCCGGTGATGGTGAAGTTCTGAAGTCATTTTAGTAATGGTGAGTCCTGGTTCTCTCTTTCTCAATAACTTGTAGTAATCGTTCGTAGTTTTGGATGATTTACACAAAAGTTTTATTCACTTGTATTCACGTCACATGTTGGATTAGTTCTTGATTTTCACATTATGATTTTACCACATTTCTAATTACATACACTTTATTGTTAAGATTTTTAGAGATGTCATAGACGCGCAATTCTCATCCACACTCACTCGTTTACTACATATTTACTTTATTACATATTTACTGTAATTGCACTGTTACACTATATACGCGGTTCACATGGCTTCAAATGTGTACTGGGTGCCGCTACGTCTCAACTGGCGAGTTTATTAACTTTTAAAAGTATTATTATTGTACCGCATCACGGCTGTATGCTGTTTACGGTCCGAGCGCTCCATTTCAAGTGTGTTTCGTCAAGGGGTAAGAGTAGTTATCTCGCGTCATTTACTATTCAGCATAAAAGTAGTTCCATATTCCGATTAATATCTATTCGTTTATTCTCTGACATATTTAATTACACTATGGTATCTCTTACTTTTTATTTTATTATTGTACATCTTTATGTTTTTTATCAAGTTGCAATTTAATACTATTATTAGTCTTACTCACGGGTAATTTTGCGTGTTGATGCCGGTTTCGGCAGGTTAAAGCAGGGTTAATTATTAAGGAGTGTTATCTCAATTTTATTCTGGAAATCGTTTTTGGTATTTAACTATTTATTTTGGGTATTATTGCGGTGTTACTTTATCATTTTCTTTAGGGGTTATGTTTTGTTTTAATGGGAGATTTTAAATAAAAAATATTCCTTTTGTTTTTTATTTTTATAAAAATCGTCACATACTCCTCCACTTAAAGAAGACACAAGGTCGGGGACCGATGTGTTGTCTACGGGGAAATATATCAGATTTGCACTGGGAGTATGCTTGGAATTTTTGAGTGATATCCCTTCCTCTCCTTCAACAATTTCTTTATGAGGTACATGATTCACTCTTAATTCACTATTTACTATTAGGAAGATATACTGTGCCTTATTAACTATTACTTAAAATACATAAAATTCAATATTCATGAAATATATAAAATACACAAAATTCATCTTCATTCTACTACTTATAACTACTACCGGTTTTTTCTTTAGCTTTTTCTTACTCTGGTTATTGAGTTCCTCTTCACAGAGTAGATTTCACCACACTGTAAGAATGTGTTTCCTTTTTCTTTTAAGGGTTTCGATGAATCGTGATTTACGAATCATTTTATTAACATACTTGTAATGTAATTGTTAAGCAATTGATACTTATACTCTGTGTCAGCTGACTTCTTACTTTTCTCCTTCTTGATGAACATCTCGATGAACAGGATCTAAGGTTGATCAGGCCTCATTCCTATTTATACGATTTGGTAATTAAGTAGTTACTCAATTACAATGTAGCAAATATACTTCTTAATACATCTATTCTTCTACTTCTATTATACATCTCTTTTCTACGTCATTTATTTTCTAGCTCACTAGCCTTTTTGTGATAATATTTTATCTGGGAAACATGACTTCTACGTACATATTTATTCGTAGTGGGTTCATACAGTGATACGGTTACAGGGGTTAAGTATCTGTAAATTTTGTAAGGGCCACACCATCGGTAACATAGTTTGGAGGTGGTCTTATCAACTGCACTACTAGTCGGGTGAGTTTTGTACATCACTAAGTCTCCGACTTGATACATTACTGCTTTACTATCCCGCTCGTGATATTTTCGAGATTTTCTCAAGTTAACTCTTAAGTTAGCGCGAGCTTCGTTCCATTTCTTTTTTATATTTTTACCATTAATGTCGTGGGGTAGTAATTCATGTATTTTCCACTTTGTGGATAATGGGTGATTCGGTTTATATTTATACAATAAAACAAAGGGAGTCGATTTATGTCCTTCATGATATGCTGAGTTGAAGGCAAATTGTATCCAGGATAGGTTCTGGTCCCAAGAGGTCTGATCGTTTGCATGGTAGGCTATTAAAGCAGATTTTAGGTTTCGCAAATACCTTTCAGCAATATTACCTTGTGGACGATACTCTGTAATGGTAATGTGGTCTATGCCTAGTCTGAAACACATGTCCTTGAATTCTTTGGACTTAAACTGGGGTCCGTTATCTGACACTAGATGTACAGGTGTACCGAAGTCTTTAAATAAGGTATCTTACAGAATCTTCACGGTGGTAGATGCTAACGCTCGTCGCATGGGATACATCCAGACGAATTTGGTGAATGAGTCTACACAAATGAGTAGCATGGTATTACCTGATTCCGAACGTGGGTAGGGGCCAGAAAAATCTAAGTAAATTTTAGAAAAGGGTGTGGTGGGAGTCTCCGAGATTAATTTACCTATGTGGCTGTTTCTAGCTGGCTTGCTCAGTGCACACAACTTACACTGTTTTACGAATTTCGCTATCTCGCTGTTCATATTTTTCCAATGATACTCTTTTCCAATGCGATGTATCGTTTTATTTATTCCCATATGTGCTCCAATGGTGGATGGATGGTAGTATTCCATTAGCATAGCTTTAACAATATCAGGTGTAATTATTCTCAAGGATTTTCCGTTAGCTACTCTATAACATAATACTCTCTTACTCAATATATATTTTTCTGAACTATTTCCTTTATCTAGCTATTCTATGATTGTATTTAAATACAGGTCTTGTTGTTGATACTGAGCTATATCAGTAAATGCAAGGGGGAATTCAGTAATTAGTGTATTGATAATTGGTGTTTCACCACTTTTCTTATTTTCGGATATTTTATTAGCCGGCTGGAACATACGGGACAGTGTATCGGCAACTACATTTTGGGTGCCACGAATGTGTTGTACTTTGAACTTGTAACAATTTAGTTTCAATACTCATCGTCCGATACGACCTAACTGTTTAGGGTGATTTAATAACCACGATAAGGCTTGATTATCCGTTTCTAACAGGAATTCTTTATGTTATAAAAAGGGTTTGAATTTCTCAAATGCGAATACTACAGCTAAACATTCTAATTCGTATGCTGAGAATTTCTTTTCCTGGTCTGTTAGTGTTCGTGATGCATAACTGATCGGTAATCTAGAATTATCTACTTCCTGATATATTACTGCTCCTAGTGCTACACTTGAACTGTCAGTCTGTACTACGAATGGTTTAGTAAAATCAGCTAATTGTAATACTGGGGGTGATATTATGCTTTCTTTCAGTTTTTCGAATGCAGATTGGTGTTGTGGAGTCCATTCAAATTTTGCTCCTTTTTTTTTCAAGGCGTTCAGCGGGGCTGCTATATCGGCTAGGTGTGGGATATACTTGTGGAAGTAATTTATCATTCCCAAAAATCGGGCTATTCCTTTCGTATCTCGTGGTGGTAAAAATTCTCTGATAGCACGGGTGCGTTCCGGGTCTATACTTACCTTTCCGTCTGCCTTTACTATGTGACCTAAAAATGAAAATTGTTTAACAGCAAAATTTACTTTACTAGGGTTTATTGTTAATCTGGCTTTCTTTAATCGTGATAATACTACACGTAAATGATGAAGATGTTGATCCATAGATTCGCTGTAAATAACTATGTCATCTAGGTAGTGATACACAACCTAAAAAAAAAAATTTTATGTCGTGGAATATTGTCTCTAACAATCGGCTACATACAGAACTTCCTTGGGATATTCCGATGGGTACTCTAGTAAATTGGTCCAGGTTGAATGGTACGGCGAAGGCGGTTAGGCGTTTGGATTCTTCCGATAGTGGTATTTGATGAAATGCCTGATTGAGATCCATTATGGTGAAAACTTTAGCCTTTGTAAAGTAATGGGAGGCGCTGTGGATGTCGGGAAGTGGTATGGACTCGAATTCTATCCTTTTATTTAATTGTCTATAGTTCACAACTAATCTATGTTTATCGGTGCCTTTAGGTACTAAAAACGCAGGTGATGAATACGGTGAAGTGGAAGGCTCTATGACTTGTTGTTCCAACAGTTTATTGATTTGATTTCCCATTATTTCCATTTTCAGTGGTGATAATGTGTATGGGTGCAGTCGTATTACTTTATTGTCACTCAGGTTGATCTTGTACTCCATAAGATTCGTTAATCCTAATTTTGGGGTGAGGACAGTGGAAAATTCTTTTATTATTTTCTATATTTTCAGTCTATCTTTACTTTCTAAATGGTCTAATTCAGATTCGCGGTGTTCTAGGTGGGTTGCAGAAGTTTCCATTTTTTTACTGTTATTTATTTCATAATCAAAATTATATTTTTTACTGCGGTCGAATCTAAAATAATACTTCTTATCGTACATGTCAAGAATTATACCTGTTTTACTGATAAAGTCCGCTCCCAATATTAAGTCTGGTCCTAATTCGTCGTATACTAACACTGGAAAATACCACGATAAATTTTTAATTTTTAGTTTAATCGTAACGCTGAGTTTTATGACTAAGTTTGTTTGTTAGCTGTAGTGCATTTAATGTTCACCGTCTGACTACGTTTAACAAGGTTGTGTTTAGCTAAAGTATCGGCTAACTGTTGGCTAATTAGGCTCCGTGTCGACCCAGAATCAATTAATCCAAGTAAGGTTGTAACGCCAAGGTCAACTTGTATGTATGGTAATTGACACATACTGGACTTGCATGTAGTAATTGAGTTGCATTTTTCGATAAATCTCTCTACGTAGGGGTCTAATTTTTTTTATTATTTATTTTGTTCCCTTTTCGGTACCATCGGGTTTTACCTATTTTCACGATGCTGCGGAAGACACAGGGTTTCGGATCTCCCTGACTTACATGTTTTTTGAATAAGGGGGGTTTTTGGTAGTGCTGTTTTTGTTTACAGTATCTACTGATGTGTCCTAATTTTCCGCAGTTATAACATCTTTTTTCTCTACTCACGGTATCACTTGGATTCTGTTGAGGTTGTGGGTTATTCGATTTACTTTGGTAGTGAGAAGTAGTAGGAATTCGAAATGATCGTTTATCACGGTGTGTTCTTGTATCTGTTACCAGGGGTTGTGTTTCATTTCTACGTTGTACCTGGGGGAGTAACGCACGTCTGTTCCGATCCGAATACCACACGTTGGATGAGTGAACACTGCATTGTTCTAATTCTGCGAACGTATTGGGCTTATTTATAAGTGCTAAGCGAGATCTCTCTTCCGGGGATAATCCTACCAAGATTGTTTCTACTAACTGCCTTTCGCTCCAGTGTACTTGCAGTAATCGGGAAGCTTCTCTTATGTCAGCGATATAGTGGGCGAGTCTCTCATGGGTTCCTTGTACTCGAAGTACGGTGTTTCGTTTCAGCTCTTCGTAAATTCCCGTTGGAATAAAATGTCTTATTAGATTTGTATGATGTTCTTCTACTGGATGTTGTGAGCTTAATGACTCCAGTACACGATCTTTAAATGGTGGTCTACATTTGGGTAGAAACACTTGTAATATTTGGCAATCGCTTAGTTGCTGTAAATTTTTTATTTGTACCAGATATTTTATGAAAGCTATTAGTTTGGTGATACTCAATCCATCGGTGTATGGGTTTCTGATAAAATTTTCTCTACGGGGTGGGTTATCTTTCCGTAGAGGTCCGCACTAAAGTTTACTTGAGGTGTTATTCTATAAGGTCCCGGTGCTTGATTTGTCAGCGCTGAGGGTGGTAACTAATACTTATTGGTGAGATTGTGGAGGGCATTGGGAAGTGATGCTTCGGACATCGGTAGGGTATTCACGTTCTTATTCGGTATCTGATCATTTCTCGGTTCGATCCTTGATACAGGGGGCGATTCGAAATTCACGGTAGTGGGTGGCTGTTCTAGGGTAGGTGATTGAAATGGGGAGATATATAATTTTTTTAGAGCTTGTTTAATATCCTCCATTTTAAATGAGTCAGACTTTTTACGTAATTCTCTTATTATTGTGGGTAATTGCTGTAATGCTTCATCAGCAAATTTTTGCACGTCTGAGGGAATTACAGTAACTTCGGGCCCTTTTTTATAAATTATTTATCCGACGGGTTAAATGCTCTATTCTCTGTGTGGTACGTAAGATTATAGCTGGTGATTTTTCGTCGTGGAGGGTTTGCAATATTAACGTCAATTCCCTATACTTCGCATAACATGTTTCTCTTTCGCTATCAAGATCTATTTCGCTTAATCGACCTGACTGTGCGGTTGTATCTGCCCTACTTTCGTGTAACTTTTGCGTAGTTCTGCAACCGTTACGTTTGCGTAAGGTAGTCCGCGTAACAAAGCTTCATGACATAATTCGTCTTTTAACAACAAATCTGGATTGAATTGAGCCATGTTGTTAAGATGCTAAGTCTTATAAGTACTTATTCTACTTATACTAAACACTCTATTTTACTATTTTTTTAGGTTTAGTAAAACTGTTAAATACATTAGATATATTTACAAATTGGTGATAAGAATTTAATCTCGCCTCAGAGAGAGAGAAAAGGAGTCTCACACAGACATCTTTTAATTTTCAACATATGGTTAAAACATGTTGTTACTGGGCAAGGGGGTCGAACACGTTGTATAACAATAGAGGAGGTGGGGTATTGTCTAACTCGACGTGGCAGAGGGTAACAAAGGGACAGTGTCGGACCGGCGGTAACAGGTTATTTTCCTGTCCGAGATCGTCTTTAAACCGACAAGTTGGGGAATGAATTTTTGAAGAGGCTATAACCTGGGCTTACAACGTTTAAATATTTAAATATCCTTACCTATATAATGTTGTTATTATATTATATTATTACGCCACGTAATGATTAATTTTATAACGTCTCTTCGTTATAATATCGGGAAGCTGGTTAATTGGCTCAGGTCAATTAAACAGGCTGCCATAATCTTAACAAAATCATAAATAACTGAAAAGTAAACAAATGTTAAATAGGATCCCGTGAATTGAGGGAGATGGTCAGGGGTTTTGTAAATTTATTCACTCTCCTTTTTGGACCATGACATCTCTTTATTACATAAATTTAGCAATGAGTATATTAAAAGTTAAAACATTTGTACCTCTTGTACAAAGAGAATTAGAGTAATTTAGTAATGAGTTAACATAGCTTTTCTTTTATTAATGCCCTCGGATCCGAGTACTTTGTTTCGGCATATGATATTTCATTTATAATATTTATTCTTGTGTCATCTGAAAAATTGCTTTATTTAACAAAAAATATTTAAATTAACGCATGTTATTGCTAAGCCTGAAATTACAGTTTTAAGTTAATTAAATCAGTCTTTCTTGTTGTACTTTACTTTCATTTTTTATCTATTTAGTGTTTATCATGTATTATTTTACTTCAAGTTCTGAACCACGGAAGCTAAAGTTCCGTGTCACCTGTGGGTATCATCCTCGGCGAATCGGCGACTCTCTCGGTTGTGCATTGTGTCTTGTAGTTTTTTTGAAGATCAGGTTTCTGTTGTTAGGTTCGTATCCGGTGATGGTGAAGTTCTGAAGTCATTTTAGTAATGGTGAGTCCTGGTTCTCTCTTTCTCAATAACTTGTAGTAATCGTTCGTAGTTTTGGATGATTTGCACAAAAGTTTTATTCACTTGTATTCACGTCACATGTTGGATTAGTTCTTGATTTTCACATTATGATTTTACCACATTTCAAATTACATACACTTTATTGTTAAGATTTTTAGAGATGTCATAGACGCGCAATTCTCATCCACACTCACTCGTTTACTACATATTTACTTTATTACATATTTACTGTACTTGCACTGTTAGACTATATTCGCGGTTCACATGGCTTCAAATGTGTACTGGGTGCCGCTACGTCTCAACTGGCGAGTTTATTAACTTTTAAAAGTATTATTATTGTACCGCATCACGGCTGTATGCTGTTTACGGTCCGAGCGCTCCATTTCAAGTGTGTTTCGTTTAGGGGCAAATTTGTAACCTGGCGTAGTTTACTCTTCACCATAAAAGTAGTTCCACATTCCGCTTAATATCTATTCGTTTATTCTCTGACATATTTAATTATACTATGGTATCTTTTACTTTTTAGTTTATTATTGTACCCCGTTATGTTTTTATCAAGTTGCAATTTAATACAATTATTAGTCTTAATCACGGGTAATTTTGCGTGTTGATGCCGGTTTCGGCAGGTAAAAGCAGGGTTAATTATTAAGGGGTGTTTTCTCAATTTTATTCTCGAATTATTTGTTGGTATTAAACTATTTATTTTGGTTATTATTTCGGTGTTACTTTATCATTTTTTTAGGGGTTTATGTTTTGTTTTAATGTGAGATTTTAAATAAAAAAAATTCCTTAAAAATTCCTTAACAAATTCCTTAAAAAAATTCATTAAACGCCCTATCCTAATTTTTGATTTTACATACTCTTCCTTTTGCGTATTTTAAATTACATCGTAGTAAAACTGACAGACTGAATAATTCTACAAAATATTAAATGACAAACGCAGAGTAACGTATTTTATTTTGCTATTGTCATTTGCACATTACAAGAAAACAAGGAAAAGCAAATTAGCAGAGTGGCGCATTTTATAACGGCTCTATCGTTATAATATCGGGAACCTGGTTAATTGGCTCAGGTCAATTAAACAGGCTGCCAAAATCTTAACAAACTCGTAAATAACTGTTAAATAGGGATAACTGTTCCCGTGAATTGAGGGATATTGACAGGGTTTTGTAGATTTATTCACTCTCCTTTTGGACCGTGAAATCTCTTTATTACATAAATTTAGCAATGAGTATATTAAAAGTTAAAACATTTGTACCCCTTGTACAAAGAGAATTAGAGTATTTTAGTAATGAGTTAACATAGCTTTTCTTTTATTAATTCCCTCGGATCCGAGTACTTTGTTTCGGCATATGATATTTCATTTATAATATTTATTCTTGTGTCATCCGAAATATTGCTTTATTTAACAAAAAAATATTTAAATTAACGCATGTTATTGCTAAGCCTGAAATTACAGTTTTAAGTTAATTAAATCAGTCTTTCTTGTTGTACTTTACTTTCATTTTTTATCTATTTAGTGTTTATCATGTATTATTTTACTTCAAGTTCTGAACCATGGAAGCTAAAGTTCCGTGTCACCTGTGGGTATCATCCTCGGCGAATCGGCGACTCTCTCGGTTGTGCCTTGTGTCTTGTAGTTTTTTTGAAGATCAGGTTTCTGTTGTTAGGTTCGTATCCGGTGATGGTGAAGTTCTGAAGTCATTTTAGTAATGGTGAGTCCTGGTTCTCTCTTTCTCAATAACTTGTAGTAATCGTTCGTAGTTTTAGATGATTTGCACAAAAGTTTTATTCACTTGTATTCACGTCACATGTTGGATTAGTTCTTGATTTTCACATTATGATTTTACCACATTTCTAATTACATACACTTTATTGTTAAGATTTTTAGAGATGTCATAGACGCGCAATTCTCATCCACACTCACTCGTTTACTACATATTTACTTCATTACATATTTACTGTAATTGCACTGTTAGACTATATTCGCGGTTCACATGGCTTCAAATGTGTACTGGGTGCCGCTACGTCTCAACTGGCGAGTTTATTAACTTTTAAAAATATTATTATTGTACCACATCACGGCTGTATGCTGTTTACGGTCCGAGCGCTCCATTTCAAGTGTGTTTCGTCAAGGGGTGAGAGTAGTAATCTCGCGTCATTTACTATTCAGCATAAAAGTAGTTCCATATTCCGATTAATATCTATTCGTTTATTCTCTGACATATTTAATTATACTATGGTATCTCTTACTTTTTATTTTATTATTGTACATCGTTATGGTTTTTATCAAGTTGCAATTTAATACTATTATTAGTCTTATTCACGGGTAATTTTGCGTGTTGATGCCGGTTTCGGCAGGTTAAAGCAGGGTTAATTATTACGCAGTGTTATCTCAATTTTATTCACGAATTCTTTTTTGGTATTTAACTATTTATTTTGAGTATTATTGTTGTGTTACTTTATCATTTTCTTTAGGGGTTATGTTTTGTTTTAATGGGAGATTTTAAATAAAAAATATTCCTTTTATTTTTTATTTTTATAAAAATCGTCACATACTCCTCCACTTAAAGAAGACACAGGGTCGGGGACCGATGTGTTGTCTACGGGGAAATATATCAGATTTGCACTGGGAGTATGCTCGGAATTTTTGAGTGATATCCCTTCCTCTCCTTTAACAATTCCTTTATGAGGTACATGAATCACTTTTAATTCACTATTTACTATTAGGAAGATATACTATGCCTTATTAACTATTACTTAAAATACATAAAATTCAATATTCATGAAATATATAAAATACACAAAATTCATCTTAATTCTACTACTTATAACTACTACCGGTTTTTTCTTTAGCTTTTTCTTACTCTGGTTATTGAGTTCCTCTTCACAGAGTAGATTTCACCACACTGTAAGAATGTGTTTCCTTTTTCTTTTAAGGGTTTCGATGAATCGTGATTTACGAATAATTTTATTAACATACTTGGAATGTAAATGTTAAGCAATTGATACTTATACTCTGTGTCAGCTGACTTCTTACTTTTCTCCTTCTTGATGAACATCTCGATGAACAGGATCTAAGGTTGATCAAGCCTCATTCCTATTTATACGATTTGGTAATTAAGTAGTTACTCAATTACAATGTAATTAAATATACTTCTTAATACATCTATTCTTCTACTTCTATTATACATCTCTTTTCTACGTCATTTATTTTCTAGCTCACTAGCCTTTTTGTGATAATATTTTATCTGGGAAACATGACTTCTACGTACATATTTATTCGTAGTGGGTTCATACAGTGATACGGTTACAGGGGTTAAGTATCTGTAAATTTTGTGAGGGCCACACCATCGGTAACATAGTTTGGAGGTGGTCTTGTCAACTGCACTACTCGTCGGGTGAGTTTTGTACATCACTAAGTCTCCGACTTGATACTTTACTGCTTTACTATCCCGCTCGTGATATTTTAGAGGGTTTCTCAAGTTAACTCTTAAGTTAGCGCGAGCTTCGTTCCATTTCTTTTTTATATTTTTACCAATAATGTCGTGGGGTAGTAATTCATGTATTTTCCACTTTGTGGATAATGGGTGATTCGGTTTATATTTATACAATAAAACAAAGGGAGTCGATTTATGTCCTTCATGATATGCTGAGTTGAAGGCAAATTGTATCCAGGATAGGTTCTGGTCCCAAGAGGTGTGATCGTTTGCATGGTAGGCTATTAAAGCAGATTTTAGGTTTCGCAAATACCTTTCAGCAATATTACCTTGTGGACGATACTCTGTAATGGTAATGTGGTCTATGCCTAGTCTGAAACACATGTCCTTGAATTCTTTGGACTTAAACTGGGGTCCGTTATCTGACACTAGATGTACAGGTGTACCGAAGTCTTTAAATAATGTATCTTACAAAATCTTCACGGTGGTAGATGCTAAAGCTCGTCGCATGGGATACATCCAGACGAATTTGGTGAATGAGTCTACACAAATGAGTAGCATGGTATTACCTGATTCCGAACGTGGGTAGGGGCCAGAAAAATTTAAGTAAATTTTAGAAAAGGGTGTGGTGGGAGTCTCCGAGATTAAATTTACCTATGTGGCTGTTTCTAGCTGGCTTGCTCAGTGCACACAACTTACACTGTTTTACGAATTTCGCTATCTCGCTGTTCATATTTTCCAATGATAATCTTTTCGAATGCGATGTATCGTTTTATTTATTCCCATATGTGCTCCAATGGTGGATGAATGGTGGATGAATGGTAGTATTCCATTAGCATAGGTTTAACAATATCAGGTGCAATTATTCTCAAGGATTTTCCGTTAGCTACTCTATAACATAATACTCTCTTACTCAATATATATTTTTCTGAACTATTTCCTTTTTCTAGCTATTCTATGATTGTATTTAAATACGGGTCTTGTTGTTGATACTGAGCTATATCAGTAAATGCAAGGGGGAATTCAGTAATTAGTGTATTGATAATTGGTGTTTCACCACTTTTCTTATTTTCGGATATTTTATTAGCCGGCTGGAACATACGGGACAGTGTATCGGCAACTACATTTTGGGTGCCACGAATGTGTTGTACTTTGAACTTGTAACAATTTAGTTTCAATACTCATCGTCCGATACGACCTAACTGTTTAGGGTGATTTAATAACCACGATAAGGCTTGATTATCCGTTTCTAACAGGAATTCTTTATGTTATAAAAAGGGTTTGAATTTCTCAAATGCGAATACTACAGCTAAACATTCTAATTCGTATGCTGAGAATTTCTTTTCCTGGTCTGTTAGTGTTCGTGATGCATAACTGATCGGTAATCTAGAATTATCTACTTCCTGATATATTACTGCTCCTAGTGCTACACTTGAACTGTCAGTCTGTACTACGAATGGTTTAGTAAAATCAGCTAATTGTAATACTGGGGGTGATATTATGCTTTCTTTCAGTTTTTCGAATGCAGATTGGTGTTGTGGAGTCTATTCAAATTTTGCTCCTTTTTTTTTCAAGGTGTTCAGCGGGGCTGCTATATCGGCTAGGTGTGGGATATACTTGTGGAAGTAATTTATCATTCCCAAAAATCGGGCTATTCCTTTCGTATCTCGTGGTGGTAAAAATTCTCTGATAGCACGGGTGCGTTCCGGGTCTATACTTACCTTTCCGTCTGCCTTTACTATGTGACCTAAAAATGAAAATTGTTTAACAGCAAAATTTACTTTACTAGGGTTTACTGTTAATCTGGCTTTCTTTAATCGTGATAATACTTCACGTAAATGATGAAGATGTTGATCCATAGATTTGCTTTAAATAACTATGTCATCTAGGTAGTGATACACAACCTAAAAAAAAAATTTTATGTCGTGGAATATTTTCTCTAACAATCGGCTACATACAGAACTTCCTTGGGATATTCCGATGGGTACTCTAGTAAATTGGTCCAGGTTGAATGGTACGGCGAAGGCGGTTAGGCGTTTGGATTCTTCCGATAGTGGTATTTGATGAAATGCCTGATTGAGATCCATTATGGTGAAAACTTTAGCCTTTGTAAAGTAATGGGAGGCGCTGTGGATGTCGGGAAGTGGTATGGACTCGAATTCTATCCTTTTATTTAATTGTCTATAGTTCACAACTAATCTGTGTTTATCGGTGCCTTTAGGTACTAAAAACGCAGGTGATGAATACGGTGAAGTGGAAGGCTCTATGACTTGTTGTTCCAACAGTTTATTGATTTGATTTCCCATTATTTCCATTTTCAGTGGTGATAATGTGTATGGGTGCAGTCGTGTTACTTTATTGTGTAAACAGGCTGCCAAAATCTTAACAATCTCGTAAATAACTGTTAAATAGGATCCCGTGAATTGAGGGATATTGACAGGGTTTTGTAGATTTATTCACTCTCCTTTTTGGACCATGACATCTCTTTATTACATAAATTTAGCAATGAGTATATTAAAAGTTAAAACATTTGTACCTCTTGTACAAAGAGAATTAGAGAAATTTAGTAATGAGTTAACATAGCTTTTCTTTTATTAATGCCCTCGGATCCGAGTACTTTGTTTCGGCATATGATATTTCATTTATAATATTTATTCTTGTGTCATCTGAAATATTGCTTTATTTAACAAAAAAATATTTAAATTAACGCATGTTATTGCTAAGCCTGAAATTACAGTTTTAAGTTAATTAAATCAGTCTTTCTTGTTGTACTTTACGTTCATTTTTTATCTATTTAGTGTTTATCATGTATTATTTTACTTCAAGTTCTGAACCATGGAAGCTAAAGTTCCGTGTCACCTGTGGGTATCATCCTCGGCGAATCGGCGACTCTCTCGGTTGTGCCTTGTGTCTTGTAGTTTTTTTGAAGATCAGGTTTCTGTTGTTAGGTTCGTATCCGGTGATGGTGAAGTTCTGAAGTCATTTTAGTAATGGTGAGTCCTGGTTCTCTCTTTCTCAATAACTTGTAGTAATCGTTCGTAGTTTCGGATGATTTGCACAAAAGTTTTATTCACTTGTATTCACGTCACATGTTGAATTAGTTCTTGTATTTCACATTATGATTTTACCACATTTCTAATTACATACACTTTATTGTTAAGATTTTTAGAGATGTCATAGACGCGCAATTCTCATCCACACTCACTCGTTTACTGCATATTTACTTTATTACATATTTACTGTAATTGCACTGTTAGACTATATTCGCGGTTCACATGGCTTCAAATGTGTACTGGGTGCCGCTACGTCTCAACTGGCGAGTTTATTAACTTTTAAAAGTATTATTATTGTACCGCATCACGGCTGTATGCTGTTTACGGTCCGAGCGCTCCATTTCAAGTGTGTTTCGTCAAGGGGTGAGAGTAGTAATTTCGCGTCATTTACTATTCAGCATAAAAGTAGTTCCATATTCCGATTAATATCTATTCGTTTATTCTCTGACATATTTAATTATACTATGGTATCTCTTAATTTTTATTTTATTATTGTACATCGTTATGTTTTTTATCAAGTTGCAATTTAATACTATTATTAGTCTTATTCACGGGTAATTTTGCGTGTTGATGCCGTTTTCGGCAGGTTAAAGCAGGGTTAATTATTAAGGAGTGTTATCTCAATTTTATTCTCGAATTCGTTTTTGGTATTTAACTATTTATTTTGGGTATTATTGCGGTGTTACTTTATCATTTTCTTTAGGGGTTATATTTTGTTTTAATGGGAGATTTTAAATAAAAAAAAATTTTTTCATTTTTTTTTATTTTTATAAAAATCGTCACACCTTGCCAAAGAAAAAAAAAATTTTCTTAAAACTTTGAGGAGGGGCAATGTGGCGGCTCAAATGGTAGCAGAGCGTGGTGTAATCCAGTGACAGGCCTTGCAAATTTGGGGGACAGCCTTTTGAAAATGAATTGATAAATGCGTGTCCTAATTAATATTATTGACTTTTGTGTTTTACGTTGTGTTTGATGCTTGTGTTAAGTTTATGGTATGCTCTCATTATTATTGTTATTATGATGTTTATTGTGTTTATACTGGCTATTTGTACAGGTCACGCACACGGGTTTCCTAGAATGTTTTTATTATTGAGATTATTTAGCTCGCCGGAGGTCTTGGAGGGTAGCGAACTTAGATTGAGTTAAATAAATGAGTGCATTGTTCCCGAGTTAGGCGTACTCGGATTTATTACCTTGTTGGATGCGGTATGGTCGGGCCTGTAGTCGGTGTTATTGACGATGGCAAGGAATAGACATCGCATGACATTTTTGAGTTAGTGATGTTGATTTATGTTGTTGTTGGGTATATTGTTGTGAGGTTTTTGAGGTGTTATATGATGTGTTGTTGTTGTTTTGTCTCAATTCTTACGTTATTATTACTAGTGTTGCTTGTTTCTTGTTCGGTGTTAGGGGAGTTAGCTCGGCATATTTAATCTCTCGAGTCCTTGCTACGCTAAGGAACCCAGAGGTCACTTGCACGGAAGCAAGTCTTTCCTGTCTGTTGTTGAGATGTGTTTTGTTACATTGTGGGTGTTTGTGTTTTTGTTAAGCAAGTAATTCTGGCCGGGGATTGTTACAAGAATTGGTCCAACCCTCTTTTATTAGACGAATAGTTTTTGATAGAATTTCGTAATTAACCCTAACCTCAAGGCATGATGTATTTGGGACTTCAAATTTTTTTTTGTAAATTGTGTATGACAAAAGTGCCCCTAAGTGAGTTATCGTCTGGTCCAGGCAGCATTCTTGGGTAAATGTCCCCTGTTTCATTTGACTGTTTCTCGGCCTAGCTAGAGAAGGCCAGGCTGTATAGAAGTTGCCCCCTCCTTACTCATATATTAAGGTTAGTGATTCGATGGAGATATGGGATTGATGTTCGCTTACCCTCGATGTGGTCTTCTCTGCCTTGCTAATCGGGTCCGTCCGCCCTAGTGTAGGCATGTGGGCCAGTCATATGCCAAGGATTGTGGATGCCTTGTTTTGCCGCATATGGCTGGTCGGTCCAAGAGGTGGACAATAGTAGTAGTATGGTCACTCACATATCAAGGTTAGTGACACCTTGTTTGATCCCATGGACGCGTATGTAAGTGGCAGCGGTAGGAGTGAGGGTGACGTGTAGGGGCGGTCCCGTAGGGCTGGCATGGCGGAGAGGGTCGTGTGGGGATGGTCGGAGTGGTGTTGAGAGTTATTCAGTCCTGGGAAGGAGGGATGGAAGTGTCATAGGCCCTGGTTGTAATGAGAGATTTCGGGTCTCAGTTGTGAGTATAGGACGCCTTAGAAGGTGGACAGTAATGTGGTAATTTTCATATTTGAAGGTTGGCTAATCTGTACGCTCTGCATTACGTTTATCGCGTTCAGGCTGCAACACAGTGCAACTTGCGTCGGCGGGCAGCGGACGTAATCGCGTCTCTGTCTCCATCTGTCATTTTATTCATTTTTTCTTTCGTCGAGACAAATTTATGTAGGCCTTAGGCCCTACAACATTTCATGTAGCTTGGAGTGCCGCGTACTCGCGCCTCAATACTGCTAATATGAACATTTCTTAACCGACGTGGTTTTCTTTAAAATGCAACGTCTTTCAGACGTAGTCAACCTTACATGTTCCATGTAATGGAACATTAATAAACGCATTAAATACAGTCCACGCTCATCATTATTCAGCATCCTGGCAATTACATTATAAAACATCATTCTTCCCAACATTTTTTTGGTCGCTCCGGGCCGGATTCGTTATTTTACTTTTCTTCAATTTATATCAGAGCGGTTTTCATCATTTTTCCTACCACAATTTCTGGCCATCACGGGCGATTCAGCATGTTTGCTGATCCGACCGTATCGGGACTTAGTCAGCATTTCTTTCGTCGCCATTGAGCCTCGTGACGACACCACTACAAGACCATCTATGTGCTAACGTCTACACACCAGATTGAGCAGTCATCTATCCAGTCCGTGTGTATCTGCCATCTATTCCACGGCCTCGACGCTCCAGGACATCACACACAAGGTACGACGTCAACGACATCATTAACAGGTGCGTAGAATGGCTGAAGAAGGCCTCAAAGTGTTGGTCAGAAAGAGGCGGCTTAAAGTCTGCCATAGTGCGAACCAATCCTGCTATAAATAACTTTGATAAAAACAATAATACTAAACATTTTTTAACGGTTAGACTGGAAAGTCTAAAGAGTTTAGCAACAAAATACGATGAGGTACAGTCTGAAATTGAACTAATTTCTAAGGACATAAACGCTGCTGAAGAAGACAGATTTGAGGTTGAAGAGCTGTTATATTCAACCGAAGCCAATATCTTACAATTAATAGAAAATTTCAACGTTCAGACTGGATCTCAAGTATTAGCTAGCAATGTGCAATTAAAACCTATAAGTTTTCCCTGCTTCACAGGCAACATTTTAGAATGGCAGCAATTTTATTCAATATTTCTGGACTTGGTACATGCCAGATCTGATCAAACTTCAGTGCAAAAATTACATTATTTGTATTCATCTCTTAAAAATGAGCCATTAGATCTAATTAAGGCCTTACCTATTTGTAATGAGAACTATTCCATAGCGTTGAGTTTGTTGTCCGCTAGATATGATAACAAATTCATATTAGCGAAATATTATATTCAAAATTTGCTAGAAGTAAAGTCGACAATCAAAGACTCTGTCCAAAGTTTGGCAGAATTCATAAATACAATAACGTCTTCAGTTAATTCGCTGGCAGCTATGCAACTGTCAGTGGATTCATTTGAGCTTATTACTGTACAACTGTTGCCAGCAAAATTTGACCATTCCACGTTTAAATTATGGAAGGAGTCTATAGATCCCGATAATCTTCCTAACTTTTAAAGCTTTACCCAGTTTTTAAACGCGTGTAGACAATTATTAGAAAATACATTACCGATGGATGCCGGACAGCAGCTCAACAAGCTGACTTTAAGGTTTAATAATAAATCTGAAAAACATAAATTACGAAACTCTGCTGGCAGCACCGCATTTAAGAGTTATCACTCAACTTCAAATAATTATTTATGCCCATGCTGCAAAGCTAGTCATCCAATTTACATGTGTGACAAATTTCGTGAGTTAAGCATATCAGAAAGAAGGCAATTTATATTAAATCATAAACGCTGTACCAATTGTTTAAGACCAGATCATTTTGCATCTAATTGTAAGGTCAAGCAATCATGTAAAATCTGTTCAAAACGACACCATACATTGCTGCACAAAAATAATGTGTCAAAACAAGGTTCTGCCAGCAGTAGCAATTATTGTTCACTTAAGCTCCAGTCTACAAACAATGTTCTTTTATCGACAGCACTCGTGTTCGTCATCGTCCGGGCTGGTAACAAACAGCTTGCAACAGTTTTATTAGATGCTCGGTCACAAGTGAATTTTTGTACGGAATCATTTGCTAAGAAATTACAACTTAACTTGACTAAATCTAATATACCGATTACAGGTATTAATAATGCGGCATGTTTTTCCACTAATTTGGCATCTATTCGTATTATTTCTCGCTATCAAAGGTTCAGCTTTGACGCTACGTGTGCAGTCTTATCTGCATTGACTCATAAACTGCCAGCATAATCTTTCGACATAAATCATTTTAACGTCCCAGATAACGTCTTTCTCGCTGACCCACATTTCAACATATCAGCTGATATAGATATACTTTTGGGAGCGTAATTTTATTTAGATTTGATTTTAGCTAACAAATATGTACGTGGTCCTCACTTTCCTATTATACAAGAAACAAAGTTAGGCTACATTCTAGCAGGCAATCTGCCCAAACATTGCCGTTCTAAGGGTCCTGCTGTTTCGTTCTTGGCTAGGAACAACGACAGTCAAATTTTGGCGTCTCTTGAGAAATTTTGGGAGACCGAAACCATCCCTGATAATGCACCCATTAGTAACGATTCAGCTTGCGAGGAACATTTTGTTAAGTCCACTCATCGCAATGATGAGGGTAGGTTCGTTGTTTCGCTACCATTTTTGAGTCTGACAATCCCCAGTTGGGTGAGTCCTATGCTACCGCTGAAGCGAGATTCTTTAGTTTAGAAAGCCGGTTCATGCGTGATTCTGAGCTTGCGCGCGAATACGCAAACTTTATTCAAGAGTATAGGGATCTTGGCCACATGGCGCTTGTCGATGATTGTTCTATCAATTCCGGGGTTTCAAATACCTACTATTTGCCTCACCATGCCGTCTTTAAACATTCTAGTTCTACGACAAAACTTCGCGTCGTTTTTGACGGCTCAGCCAAAACTACCAATGGTTTTTCTCTCAATGATATTTTGTTGGTAGGCCCAAATGTCCAACAAGACCTTTTTTCTATTCTCTTGCGATTTCGCATGCACAACTATGTTTTGATCGCCGACATCGAGAAGATGTATCGACAAATTCTAGTGTCTGATAAGGATTGTCATTATCAACGTATTCTGTGGCGTAACTCTCCACTTGAACAGTTTAAACATTTTGTATTGCGAACTGTAACATACGGTACTGCTAGTGCCTCGTTTTTGGCCACTCGCTGCCTTATTCAGATTGGTAAGGATCATGAAGCTTCTTTTCCTGACGCTGCTTCAGCTACAATTAATGATTTCTATGTCGATGATTTGTTAACCGGTGCAGACACCATTTCTAATCTGACCAAGTTGAAATCTGACTTAGGTACGTTGTTGAGTCGATATGGCCTTACTCTGCATAAATGGGCATCAAATGAACCCAATGTGGTCGCAGATCATAATAACGTATCACTCCCTTTAAACAAACAAGGTAACGTGCGTACGTTAGGAATTCTTTGGAATAACTCTACAGATTCATTTTTGTTTGACATCAAGTCATTTCCAGTTGAGTCAAGCATCTCCAAGAGGAAAATCCTGTCGATTATCGCGGGTATCTACGACCCACTCGGACTCGTCGGTCCAATTGTTTTTCTTTACAAACAGTTTATGCAGCAACTGTGGCTGTGCAATCTTGGTTGGGATGAGCCAATCTCCGGGCAATTATATTTGCATTGGCGTTCATTATGCGATAAGTTAAATCTAATCGGTAAAATTATTGTTTCACTTTCTATTCGCAGCAAGTCCAAGGCAAAGATAGTTGAATTACATGGGTTTGCGGATGCTTCTGAAAAGGGCTGTGGGTGTTGTGTTTACGTTAGAGTCATTTATCAAGATTCATCGGCCTCTTGTCTCCTTCTGTGTTCCAAATCTCGCGTGGCCCCACTACGACAGGTGTCATTACCCCGCATTGAACTCTGCGCTTGCTTGTTGTTATCGCGACTCTTATTCAAAGTCACCCCTGCTCTTCATTCCTTTATCAATAGCGTTCACCTGTATTCTGACTCCATGGTGTCCCTTTACTGGATCCATGCCTAGTCTTCTAGGTGGAAGACCTACGTCGCTAATCGTGTTGCCGATATTCAGCGTCTCACTGAAACCTACATATGGCATCATATCAATTCACAACATAATCCTGCTGACATTATTACTAGGGGATGTCACCCCGACGTTTTGCGTGATTGTTCGCTTTGGTGTCATGGTCCCGCTTGTTTGTCTCAGTCTTCCGAGCCCAATCTTTTTTCACCTTTTTTACCTTCTAATCTGTCGTCTCCTGAATGCACTGCGGAGGAGAAACAAACCCCCAAACTTTCTCTAATTTCTACCCTATCTATTGATCTTTCAAAGGACTTTTCTTCATTGCACGGTCTGACTCGCGTATACGCTTATTGCTTTCGATTCATCAAAAATATTAGACTCTCCAGGGCTGAGAAAATCTCGGGTGCTCTTACCCCCGTCGAAATTCATTCTACTCTTAATTTCTTCATAAAACAATCCCAGTTCATCCACTTTGCTGCTGAGCTTAATTGCCTTCGTAATGGGTCTTCTGTCTCTATCAGGAGTAAGTTGTCTTCTCTGGACCCGTTTCTTGATGAGTTTGGCGTCATACGCGTCGGCGGACGCTTACAACAGTCGCAACTACCCTATGAAAATAAGCATCCTATTGTCTTGCATCAATCGGCTCACATCACTCGCCTTATAATCGAGCGCGAGCATATTCGTCTACTCCACGCTGGTGCTCAACTTATGCATCATTCACTTCGTCAACGTTAGTGGATCATTAACGCCAAGATAGTCATTCGCTCCATCATTCGTAGATGCGTCAAGTGTCTCAGGTTTAGTACCATACATCAGGTTCAAAGGCTTGGTATTTTGCCATCTCCCAGGGTTACTCCTTCGCGGCCGTTTCTATTCTGCGCAGTTGATTATGGTGGTCCCTTCATGATTCGTCATGGCGGGCAGAGATCTAGGACTCTGTCAAAATCGTATGTGTCTTTGTTCATTTGCTTAGCCACCAGGGCCATTCATTTGGAATTGGTTTCCGACCTTACGGCCAACGCGTTTATAGCTGCCTTACGTCGTTTCATGGCCCGTAGGGGCATACCCAGCCAGTTATATTCTGATAATGGCACGAACTTTAGGAAGGCCCGCAACGTTTTGCATGACCTTTACAATCTTTGGCATAATAAGGATGCCACCTCATCAATCCAATCCTTTACGACCTCTCATGGTATTAAATGGTCATTTATTCCGCCCTCGTCACCTCATTTTGGTGGTCTTTGGGAGAGTGGCATAAAGAGTTTAAAGTATCATTTGCGCCGCGTGGTCGGCAAGTCCATACTCACTTTCGAGGAGTTTACGACGGTTTTGTCTCAGGTAGAGGCATGTCTAAACTCACGTCCATTATTTGCCGTTTCATCTGATGTAATCGATCCAGTGCCACTTACCCCTGGCCATTTTTTAATTTGCGCACCATTAACGGCGACACCTGATCCTGACTTATCTCACGTTCCCATCTCTCGTCTTGGACGTTGGCAACTTCTCCAGAAGTTTGTCCAAGTCATTTGGAAATCTTGGTCTCGCGACTACTTACACCAATTACAACAACGTCACAAATGGAAATTCGCAAAGGAAAACGTTTCCATTGGTGACCTGGTTTTGCTGATCGAGGATAACTTGCCTCCATTAGCATGGAAATTTGGTGTAATTACCACCACATTTCCTGACCCAGACAACTTAATTAGAGTAGTTGACGTTCGTACGCCTACTGGCACCTATCGCAGACCAATTCATAAGTTATGTTTGGTGCCTGCGAGAGACGAACTGTAAAAAAAGGGGAGTTTATTTTCCTTTAAAATTAAATGTATATACTTGTCAAACATGTGTTAAATCAAATGTTCTAAGAAGATTTTGTTAGTTATAAGTTTAATTTGTATATTTTCAATTCAGAAACTGTTTTACTCAAGCAAGTGTCAGTTTATTTAATATGCAAGGCTTCAATTATTTTTTATATTTTCGTGTATACAACATTTGATTTATGCGTCATGTCTTTGCTTAGTATTGTTCTTATGTAATAATTTTGTTATATAATATTCACACGGTCTGCAGCTATACAAACCATGTATGCATCTTCTTGCACATTTTTTGTCAATATGTGTGATATTTTATTACTCTATGAATTTATATTACTCGCAATTGTTCAACACATGCATTACATTTTATATAAACACATTTTCTGTACTTGTCACTTATGCTATTGTGCCTTATATTTATGTATTTGTAGTTATCTAAGCCGATTTCTATTGTATTTATTATGTATAACTTTGTATCTATGTAAAACACATTGGTTTACCCGGATCTACTGTCTATAACCATGCGCCAAGTATATATTTTTATATTGTGTATTTTGTATTTTGCGATCGTATTGCATTTTGACGTATTGCACAATTATTATTCATGCTTTTAATTATGACATACATGTCATTACACCTTGTGCCTGCAATCATTCAACAATGTATAATTTGTTTTCACATGACAATTTATTGTGCATTCCTGAAACTGTCAGGTATAGCATGCATCATTCAATTATTATATTAAAGCATTATGCTAAATCTATGTTTTTACATGTGTAATTTTGTAATAATTTTTGTCTATTCATTTTACACTCAATACTATTGTATAGGTCAACTGGCCTTGACTGGTTTAAGCTAACCATCATGACTTGCATAAAATATTTGCAATTTGTATCGGGCCCATCATGTGATGAGTCACCGATTATTCATCATCAAACATTGTCAAACTATGTATTTTTCATGTTTTATATTGTTTTATATTGTACACATACAATATATATTAGCAATACATTGCTAATTCTTGCATTTATACTCATGTATAAATTAGTTTGCAAGCCAACTCTGGCCTGCTCAACTGTTATCATCATTATTCAGGTTTTATCTCTAAACAGTTAATGTTATAACTGTTATCTAACATTTCAATCTCAAGGTTCAATACAATTTATTGAGGTTGACATCTATTATTAAGAACACCCATTGTGTTTTCGTATAATAAATTATTAAAATGTATTAAAAAATCTTTTGATTTTTGCGGGCAGTTATGGACAGTAATGTGGTAATTTTCATATTTGAAGGTTGGCTAATCTGTACGCTCTGCATTACGTTTATCGCGTTCAGGCTGCAACACAGTGCAACTTGCGTCGGCGGGCAGCGGACGTAATCGCGTCTCTGCCTCGTTCTGTCATTTTATTCATTTTTTCTGTCGTCGAGACAAATTTATGTAGGCCTTAGGCCCTACAACATTTCATGTAGCTTGGAGTGCCGCGTACTCGCGCCTCAATACTGCTAATATGAACATTTCTTAACCGACGTGGTTTTCTTTAAAATGCAACGTCTTTTAGACGTAGTCACCCTTACATGTTCCATGTAATGAAACATTAATAAACGCATTAAATACAGTCCACGCGCATCATTATTCAGCATCCTGGCAATTACATTATAAAACATCATTCTTCCTAACAGGAGGTCAGACCTCAGAGAGTACCCGCTTCTTGTCTTTCTTCTTTTCTCCTTCTATCTCTTGTCGCTGAATGCTGACCCTGATCAAGTCAGCATGCAGTACCGTACACTCATACACATACACATATTCAGGCACACATGAGTACACACTCCACTTCTTCCTTCCTCTTGTTTCGTTTTCACTCTGAACCTCTGTCTTCCTAAGTGCGGTAAGTATCCTGAGATTTTCCCGGCTGGCCAAGTGGCCTGTTTTTCTAAGTGCGGAAGTAAAGGTCTAGAGGACCGGAGTCCTGGACGGTGTGTCAACAGTTTTAAATTTTGTGGGCAACCAGGTTGCCTTTTTGGAGTGGGGGTGTGCCGTGACTAGTAAAAACATCCCGGCGAGAGTTAATTATTTTATTTTACGTCTCCTTCGCGCCTGGATAGTTATGCTGCGTGGTGGCGGCTATTAAAGCGAGCCGTCTATCGTGCATTCTCGCGCGCTCTATGGAGCAATCGCCGTAACTGCGCTCTCTCCGAACGCTTTACACACGAGGGATGCCTGTCTGTTGCTGTCCATTTCTCGACTCGTTTACATCTGAACGTCGGTGACGAAATTAGAATTCTGTCTGTTCTACTGCTTTCTGCCATGGGCGAATAATTTTATAAAGTACCTCTGGTGAGTTTCTTTTGAGTATAGCTTGTCATTAAATATAATGAATATCTGCTTAAAATTGTTTATAATTTGGATGTAATTGGATTAAGTTGTGTGCGTGATTCTGAGCTGGTACAAACACGGTAAGCCATACGGCAAACATTTTATAACTACTTTAAAAATGAATAAAACAGCATTAAATGAAATTATATTTGATACTTTTAACTGTAGCCTAAAGGTGCCACTGATTTTCACACACTGACTATCTATTTAATGACTTGGCGTATTTGCTCCCACGTGGCCAGTTATTTTGCAACTGCCTGAATCTGATTAAGAATATATTTTTGGTAAATCAATTACATTTATTACTTACTAAATTGTGCAGATTAAAGTCAATGCAATATTAAAAATAACCACCGGACAATTCAGTTTAACTTAGAGTAATTGAGGCCACGTGGCGAACTCGTTACATGAACGCACATGACGTTATAAGGTGCTCACCTTAACTGTTTGACTAAGATGCAATTATACCTTTCACTGTGGCCTATTTAATTCGTAATATGCAATTGGTTCAGTTGATAAACTCCGTGCGAGCGACTTTGTTTTTTTTGTAGTGTGGTGTAAGTGCGACTTTAGAGTTGAGTTTGCTGATTATAAATTATTGTAAAGACGTTTTCTACAATATACACTTGCTTGTAGGGTTCCCGCACCAGCCAAGGACTCGGGACAGAAGGATGGCGACAACTACACCCGTCGCCATCAGCCTGAGCATTGCTGACTAGCTCGCCTATTTCGTCGCTAGTGTTAGGCATGGGACCCGCCATGTAATACAGGATGAATCTCCCGGCTTCCTGAACTAGCAACTCACTACCCACTGGGACCAGAGCCGACCATCTGCCGCAGCACGTGGCAACAGCTTTAAAACAGGTGAAACTGTTCCAATTATTCAAATCGACCTCGCGACACATTCTGTCACACCTATTGAGTGAAATATAAAAAGTATAAAACAGTTACATTCCGTTTTGTAAACTATCTTGCAGTTAGACAGTAGTTGATCAAAACCGAACATGTCGGCTCATTATGTGCTCGCCCATAATTCAGTGGCACTGATTACTAAACTATTAATAAGTCAATAATTGTGAGTCAATAATTGTATGCCAGGCTAGCAGGCATGCACAGTGCGTTGTTTCATTCTTTTTGTTCAAATTCTTTATTTCCTTGGATTAACTGTATTAACTGTTTGTGCAGTGTCATGAATTATCACGCCTGGTCAGCTCATGCTGTCCGCCTTATCTATCCGGAAGTCATTCAAATTTGTAAATTCTCGTGTTACCTTGCTGTCTTTCTTTTTCATATTTTATTTAGGTTCATTTGAGCGTTTTTAATTTCGCAGTCCAATCGGGTGTGCATGCTTGCAGCCTGGGCGAACTCGAGCTGTGCTGATGGTTTGCTAATTTTATAAAGATTATAGTAGATTTATATACTCGAGTGATTAATGTTGAAATAGTAATTACGAATGTACAAGCACTGATTGTTAGTATACCCGTTGGGTTATTATGAGATTATGATTATTATTTGTCAGTAGGCATTGTAAAAAGGAATTGATTTAGCAATGATTGATCATTACCTGGAGTGCTAACTATGGAAGGCCTAAGGTCAACTTAAAAGAGTTTTTTTTAAAAAAAAAGCCATGCATAGGCTTGGTGGTGATGGTCATATGCCGTATTAATTGAACTTGTTCAGTTTGCTGAGTTATCTTAAAGCAACACACCAAATGATTAATCATGGCTGGTCTCTCTCCTTCCTTCACTCAAGTGTGAATAATTGGTTGTTGTAAAAATGTTGCAATTGATTTATTATTTATATTGCTTATTATTGTATTGATTTATGGTGATGAATTGTGATGAATTGCTGAGTGTCTCATGAAGGTTTAGGCTGAACAACTGAACATTTCTGTCTTTAAAGAAACGTATGTATATCTGTTGTACACTGTGCTATATCATCTACGCAAAAATAAATATGGTTACGCCACTCCTGACTTTTATTGCAAGTCCTGTCACAATGGGATGACATTATGCTTCATCTAGGCCATTTGCCTAGTTCTAAAAATTACGGGTCGCCTTCCCTTTGTGTGCCGATGCAATTTTTAAAAATTTAAATTGCCCGGCCATATTTTGGGCCGACACGGCTGGCTAAATTTCAGACTCGGTGAGTAGACTCCTCTAATGACCAGGACCACACCAGCATCCGTCACACATGTTGCAGGACTGAGTAAATTTTACAAACGCAGGTGGGATAATTACAGTTTATAAATTTCATACAACAACACTATAATGAGTTCAGGGAAGAAACGGACATATGTAGATATATATAATATATATATATATATAAACAGTTTTTTTAATATTGCTAGTGAGCAACATTTGTTAGAACCTGTCCTGTATATACATATTTGCTACTTTCTTATTAACTGTTAAAAGAACACCCATTTAGCATGTTATTTGACTACTTCTCATTGTGGCTAGTATTAGTAATGCTGATTAATGAACACTAATAATATTGAATTAATAATGAACACTGAACATCTTTTATATATGCATGTTCTTCTATTTGTCTATGAAATTAATTATGAAAACTGTTATTGTAAACTGTACACAATTCACTGATGTACAATTACACAAACCATGCCTGCATACTGATGAAACACTAATAAAAAGAAGGTTGTTATCGTTGAATAAGCGTTTAATTGCAAGTCCTGTCACAATGGGCTCCAGCACAATTTTTTCTTCCGTCTAGATCAAACGCCTAGTTTTAAAATTTAATGTTACGTCCGTAGACGTTACAAATGGTAGCAGAGAGCGTGGTTCCATCTCTGTGTGCTGGCCAAGCAGGTGGCAGGACTTGCAAAGCTATTTGAAAATTGAAGCAAAATTTTCTGGTGATTAAAGTAATTAAAGTAAAAAATAAATTTCCTGGGTCTGCAAAGAGGGTGTAATAGCATATGTATGTATGGTTTTGGATACCAAATTTTGAAGTGGATAGAGTTAAAAAAAAAAATTTTTTTTATTGGTGTTGTTTTTATGTCTTTGTAAATTTAGAATATGTGATATAATGTTGTAAGTTGGATTATTATTGTTGTAAGAGTTAGTGCAAAGTGGGCCATAATGTTATGATCACTTCCTTATTAAAAATTTGTTACTAGCCAGTGTAGACCGGAAGTGGTGTTTAATTACAGAGGGGGAATCAACTAGGTACGTCCCCTTGTAAAGTTTTATTATGTTTAAACTTCACCTGAGAAATGTTCCTGCATGCTTTCGTTCTGTCGGATCTTGTCCGAGTTGGTCATGACCTGTTCGACTCCTGCATGCCATGTTATCCAATAACCTTCTGGTTCGGACGTGATTATATGCTTCGTTTTAATTTGAGTATAGAGCAATTGCATCGTAATAGGGGAGTTACCCTGGAATATATATTCATGAATTAAATTTTGTTTGGGGAGAATGCGGTTATGGTCGGACCAGGCACCCTTGTTATTGATTTGATGTATTGGATCTAGACATGAGCTTTCATTGTATACAATTTTTCCAATTTTACGTAGCTTCTGAACGGATGATTGATGCCTTATACTTGTTTGTTGGGTGTTATAGGTTGTAATTATTTGGGTGTGTGTATATTGTGTGTAGTTATCGGTGTTTTCTTACTAGTAATATTGTCGGTATCAGTGTATATGTTTTCTTGTTCGGAATTAGAGGAGCTTGCTCTGCTTTTCGGATTACCCTTTCTATTGCTTCGTTAGGGGACCCTGAGATCACTTGAAGCTAATCAAGTTATTCCGTTCTATTGTTGAGATGTGGCGTTGAATTATTGTTTGTGTTTTTTTTTAGCAATTATGGAAAGTTGATGGCCGACGCAATAATTAGATTTGGGTGGTATCATTTGGAGCGTCGGTCAAAGATGTTCATTTGTAGTAGTTGTTCATTTGAAAACGATTTGGCAAATTTGCTCGGTTGGAAAGTATTTAAAGTCGTTTGTCGGGTGCTGTGTTGACTTTCCTTTTCTTGACCAGTTTGGTTTGTGGTGCAAATATAAGTGATGGTGTTCCCCATGATAAGTTTGGTCCGATACATGGTCTCCTGTTGCGGTGAGGTTGGGCGATTTTGCTGCCCTGTAAAGAAGTTTACCACCTCCCTTACTCACGTATTGAGGTTAACTTATGGTTAATGGGATTTAGAGTGATGTTCACGTGCCCTCGGCGCGGTCTTCTCTGCCTAGTTAATCGGGGCCGTCCGCCCTAGTGTAGGGATGTGGGCCAGTCATATGTCAAGGATTGTGATGCCTTGTTTTGCTGCGTATGGCTGGTCAGTCCAAGAGGTGGACAGTAGTGGTATGGTCACTCACATATCAAGGTCAGTAATACCTTGTTTGGTCTTCGGACGCGTATGTGAGTGGCAGCAGTAGGAGTAGGTGGTGGTCACCAGTGAAGGTGACGTGTAGGGGCGGTCCCGTGAGGTTGGCATGGCGGAGAGGGTCGCGTGGGGATGATCATGGTTGAGAGTTTTTCGGTCCTCAGAAGGGGGGGGATAGAAGTGGTCCTGAGTAAGTGTCGGTCCTGGGGTCTTGGTTGTGAGTGTAGGGGGCCTTAGGAGGTCAGAACTCAGAGGGAGCCCCAGTTCTCGTCTTTCTTCTTTTCTCCTTCTATTTCTTCTCGCTGTAGGCTGACCCTGATCAAGTCAGCATGCAGTACCCACACACTGCACAGATACACCCACATGCACACAGGCATACACACTACACTTCTTCTTTCCTCTTCTTTCGTTTACATTCTGAGCCTAAGAGCGGTAATTTTTTTTTCTGAGATTTCCTCAGGGCAGCCAAGAGACCTGCGTGTTATGATAGGACAGCCAAGTGGCTACGGTTTGATTCAATTTTGGGGCAACCATGTTGCCCTTTTGGGGTGAGGGTGTGCCGATGCAATTTTTAAAAATTTAAATTGCCCGGCCATATTTTGGGCCGACATGGCTGGCTAAATTTCAGACTCGGTGTTGTTGGGAGACAAGAGCGGCTTTCACCCGTATTTGGCGACGTAATCGGGCGGGCAGTGGCCGTGCTGGTCAACGCTAGTGGCGATGCGATAAGGTAGGCAGTTTTAACCTTGCATTTAACTCCTGTCAGCTGATCACGGTTCGACAATTTGTAACAAGTTTTTCCGGACCGTCCTCAGTTTATGGAACGTGTTATCTGGTCTCATTTTTCTTCCAACCGCTGACATGGTGAGTTGGTCCGACGGCTTGGAAACAGACTTCTTGACTTCTATCATGCGCGAATAAAAAGGAAGTGTCTCAGGTGAGGTTATTATACAGTGTTTTATTAGAGTGTTCAATGTTTAGTTATTCTGAATATGTGTGTTATGTCGTGTGTGTGTGTGTGTGTGTGTGTGTGTGTGTGTGTGTGTGTGTGTGTGTGTGTGTGTGTGTGTGTGTGTGTGTGTGTGTGTGTGTGTGTGTGTGTGTGTGTGTGTGTGTGTGTGTGTGTGTGTGTGTGTGTGTGTGTGTGTGTGTGTGTGTGTGTGTGTGTGTGTGTGTGTGTGTGTGTGTGTGTGTGTGTGTGTGATCTAAACGTATAAAGCCGTCTTTTTGTAACAATCTAATGTAGATTAAAATTATACGGGACTTCCGGTCTGACACCACGTGGCACTTTGCATTTAACTGATTTAAGAAGGTTTAAAAATAAATGTAAGCTAAAAGTAATGTTAATGTCAACGTGTATAAAGTTTAAAAGAGAAAAGGGGTGATATTATATGACGAATTAAAATTATATTAAACTGTTTCTGTTTGCATTGGGTGTACTATGTATGGGGGTATAGATGTTCAATACGAAGTTATTTTATGGTTGTGAAAATACATGAATTAATGGAACAAATGCATGAATAATATATGGGAACATATCGTACAAACGATGAAATTAAATTTAACGCAAGATGTGTAATTTTTTTCGTAATAAGGTGACTAAGACAGACATAAGCCTTATGCACTAAGCAACCAGAATTATATTCATGCAAAGTTTAAGCATTATTAATAGCAGAGAAGTAGAGTGCCTAAAATTAGGACAGTGTGAGTGTGGTGTTGGTGTTCCGAGAAAAGGAGCTGGTTTTACTGTATTTTACGATAGCTGTGTACAAATGAAACGATGTTGCAGGGTCCCCGCCCCCAGTCGGTAGAAAGGTTCGTGGATGGCGACTACAACACCTGTCACCTCTGCAGAGCTATGCTAACATGCTCCTCCAACACCGTCGGATCCAACCCAGGAACACCAAGGAATGCCCAGGAATACCTATCTATACTCAACCACTACCATGAGCGAGAACTTCATGTGAAGAAGTGAGTAGACTCCTCTAATGACCAGGACCACACCAGCATCCGTCACACATGTTGCAGGACTGAGTAAATTTTACAAACGCAGGTGGGATAATTACAGTTTATAAATTTCATACAACAACACTATAATGAGTTCAGGGAAGAAACGGACATATGTAGATATATATATAATATATATATATATATAAACAGTTTTTTTAATATTGCTAGTGAGCAACATTTGTTAGAACATGTCCTGTGTATACATATTTGCTACTTTCTTATTAACTGTTAAAAGAACACCCATTTAGCATGTTATTTGACTACTTCTCATTGTGGCTAGTATTAGTAATGCTGATTAATGAACACTAATAATATTGAATTAATAATGAACACTGAACATCTTTTATATATGCAGGTTCTTCTATTTGTCTATGAAATTAATTATGAAAACTGTTATTGTAAACTGTACACAATTCACTGATGTACAATTACACAAACCATGCCTGCATACTGATGAAACACTAATAAAAAGAAGGTTGTTATCGTTGAATAAGCGTTTAATTGCAAGTCCTGTCACAATGGGCTCCAGCACAATTTTTTCTTCCGTCTAGGTCAAACGCCTAGTTTTAAAATTTAATGTTACGTCCGTAGACGTTACACTTGTCAAAAAAAAAGATTTTTTTTTTTTCAAAAAAAATTTTCTTAAAACTTTGAGAAGGGGGAATGAGGCGGCTCATATTCTCTTTGCTTTTGTTAGGTTTCTTTTCAGATAACAATACACTTTTGTCTTTTTTATTGTCTATTTCTTTACTACTTTCTATTTTCCAATTTACTGGTTCCCTGTTCTTATCCAATGTTTCTTTAATAATTTCAGAAGTGCTGTCTAGTATTTCTTTCAATTTCTTGAAACCACTATCTTATGTTTCACTTAATTTTCTGAAATTCTCTTTCATTTCTGTCTTTATTTCTTCATTATTTTGTTTTAATAATGTTTCATTATCTTTTCTTGAGTTTTCGTTTAATGATTCTAACTTTTTATTTAATTCTTCACTATTTTTCTCATTATCCTCTTTCATTTGTTTTAATGTCTCATTACTCTGTTTTTTCAACGCTTCCTGTAGCATTTCCATGATGTTATTCATGTTGATGCTTTCATTTGTTTTGTTCTGTTCTGCCGGGGGGAAATATTGTTTCAATATCTTCCACCGGTGTGGCCTCCTTTTCTTCCATGTCAAATTCTATTTCTTCTCCCTCCGTATGTTTACGTGACGTTGCTCTTCTCTTTGACATTTCTTTTGTTTAATCGTAGCCGCCACTAGAGTAGAAATTGCTATAACACTCACAATAAGAACACAAAGTTATTCTATCTCTAGCCTCACTAGTTGGGCTCCAAATCTGTAAGGTTATGAAATTACGGGTTATTTAGCCACACGTTGTTGGCGTCAATTCTGTAACGACAAATTTAAGCCTCACTGTTGGGATCGTCAAATCTGTAACGTTAAGTTTATCTTGGTTATTTAGTGTGTACTTTGTTTATATTTTAAGGATGAGTATGTTATCAGGGTAATGTTAGTTGAGCGCCAATTGGCAATCAAATGTTGCAAATAGAATGTATTTGTAAATTGGTAAGTAATATTTTAAATATCATAAGGGTTTCTTTTTTCTGCTATAATTATATCTCTTTTAATCTTTTATTTAACAGAAGATTGTGACTACTAAAGCTCAGCAAGGCAGATTCAAATCGGGTGCCATACTTTCCTTGTTGAGAGTGTTACCAACATATGCTAATTGATGAAAAAAATTATCATTCATTAATATGGTGTATATAATATCATATACATTTATTTATCCATTAAATAAAGAAAATAAAACCTTTTATCTGTTGTTATTGAACTCAAATCCTTTACTATCCTTTTTAAATTCTTTAAAAGTCAAATACAATTATTAACCAAGTCTGACCGGCTGTTCTTTAATTATGCTCAGAATGGCAGTAGTAGCTCTTATGTCTCAAGGCAAACACATTTGCATTTTTTATAATTGCTAAATAAAATACAAATAGAATGTTTTTAAGTTAGGTCCTTTTGACTACGGTATAAACGACAAATATCGTAGGAAAAGTACCAAAATACATGGGATTATAATGAATTACTGAGTGTCTTAACAAGAGTATATTAAGACTTATACAATGTTCAGTGTCTAGGTTATGTTGATTTATGTGATTTTAATGTCTAATACACTTTAAATGGTTGTATTACCCTATATTAATAGTTTTTACACTGGAAATAAGATTATTCGTTAATTATTTTCACAGTGAAGGTTCAAAATAGTTTTAATCAAAAGTGTAAACAGTGTCTTTGAAAAGTGTAACTTAGGCCATGAAGGAAATTGCTTCAGTTTAGTTATTTATCAAAAATACTTCCCTTCCTGGATAGGTTGATTTTATTTCTTCATATGTTACTTGGTTTACTTCTTTTGAATAATGTTGTACTTCTTTCTTCTTATTATTTAGTTCAGTAATATACTTCAACTTTAATTTAGGTTCACTGATATGAAATTCACAATATGTTGGATTGCTCTCTCTTATTTTTATATCACCTTTTCTCGCTTAGATCTAATAATGGACTCCTTTTTTATTCAATTTATAACATCTCAGTTGCTAAGGCCTATCTTAGCTTTCATTGGTGTGAATTATAACATTTGATGTTACTATGGTTCTCTCTTAGCCTCAACATAAACAAACTTCTAATATTTTACTTTCAATTTTCTTTAAATTGTTACAACTTTTTTATAAGATCTTTGATCTTCAATATATTAGTATCTTTGAATTTCTGATGGAACACCGATTATTTTGATACCACTTTTGATTATCTTCCATTAAATATTTCCTGAGTTACCATTTTACACTTTTAATTATTTGTCCCAAAATTATTTATTATTAGTTCTTCCAGTACTCTTCACTTTATTAAAACTATTGGACACAATCAGTAATAACATTATTCAACCTGACATTGATTATTCTAAATTTAATATAAATTCTTTTTTTCAAATCCCCTAACATGCCTAGTTTTACAAATGTCTATTATTATTATTTTGGTACTCTTCTATTAACATTAACATTTGTATTATTAATATTACAACATATAATATTAATCAATATAGAAAAATTAATTACTAATAACTATTAGTAAACATATGACAATTCTTTTTAAACTTCTGTATACAATCCAGTTTTTATAAACATAATAAAACACTCTAAGTAGTTCCCAACACGTTGTCCTCCTTACTTACTAACTTTAATAGTTAACATAACTATTAGAACATTGTTTATTATTAATTACTTCCCTCATCAACATAACACGGCTCTTAATAACTTATTAATTAATTTCCACTCTCACACACATAGTAGGATTAGTATTATCATAGTAAGTATTTCTAAAACATTGTCCTCCTTACTTACTAACTTTAATAGTTGAAACATAACTATTGGAACATTATTTAACATTAATCACATAATAGTTAAATAGATAATATTTAAATAAGTAATTAAATAGGTAGTTCTTGAAACAAGCTACATCATGTCTCTTCGTACTTTTGTAGGATTAGTAAAGTATGTTACTATCAACAAGATGAGTGGCAAAATATCATATAACAATATACACAAATTGAAAATAAGAACGCCTCAACCAGACAATGTAAATATCACTCACTAGAATTATTTCACTTTATCTTTCTTATCTACTTCTCGTTGAAGGAGTCAGTAGAAATAAAAATGAGTCCTGGTAAGACGTAAATCTTGAAAGGCTGGTTTATATAACTTTTACCAGAATCCCAGAGAATTTCAGACAACAGAACTCTGTCCAGACGTTAAACGTCACTCGTACAACCTCGTCATCACTGCCGACGGACATCCGTTAAACTATAATTTGTTAAATCTAGGCCTACATAGCGCTAATTCTCTATTTATATCGTTTATACGTGAAAGGACAGATTTGTGTACTGCTAGCTTTGTTCACCTCAACGACTTAAGAGTTCTGAATCACGTAAATAGTGTAAAGAACCACTACTATCAAGAACCGTAAAAAACCATTATGAATACCATACCATAAAAAACCTTGAAGCCTACCATTAATTTTTACGATGACGTTCTACATACTTACGAGTAACCTTTCAGATGAAATTTTATTTACTCTGTTAAAAAATTGCTTTAAAGCAGTAAATATTTATTTTAATTTAATTTTTGTTAGAGCACAAAGATATTGATTAACTATTTAGTGAACAAATTAATTTATCTGTAACAAAACACTTCAAGTTAACTTCCATTTTACAAAAATATTTTTCTTAATTTCCATAGACATGTTTTAATATTTTTTATACAAGCAAAAAATTACACTTTTTTATATAAAAGCTATAGTTTTAAAAATTGTACAATTCATTATGCATAAAGTAAGTATGTAATAAACATCGTAAATTGTTAACTGTTGTACAATGATTCAATTTTGTTTAGTAATAAAAAATTAATCATGAGCACTATTGTAGCATTCAAACAAAATTTTTAAAGACACGTGATTAACATGAAAGTTTGTCTTACGCGTTGTAAGTAACTTTAAAATGTAGCAACTTTTTCTACTCCTGCACGTATAAACATAAAACGCAAGTGTCTTTTCCCTTTATAGCGGAAGCTCTGTTGAAAGCCTAAATCCATTAGAGTAAGTTGGGTTCCCTTTTTACATTATATTTACATTTATTTTAGTGGGTTTTCTTCCCACTTCTGAAAACAGTGACAAATATAAACAAAGCTCGCCATCTGCTTGACGTTTGCCAGTTATAATACCATCAGCAGTAGCTTTCTAAGCTCTAGTGTGATTTATTACCTACGTCATGGAGTCGGCTTCGAGAGATTTTACCGGCCCTCAATATTCTACGTTGAATAGACTTGATGTATCAAATAAGTAGCATGTTACAATTCCCTATAATATAAAAATATAATTTTACAATATCCGCAGGGTAGGTATGGATACTTTAAAATGGCAAGGAAACACCTGTAGATTAAACATTCTTATGAAGGAAAAAATGTTTATAGCAAATTAAACCAAATGAATATCCTTTGTACTATTATCATTTTGACATATTATCAGATTTTACTAAATATTTCAATTATATGCAAATTAATAATTTTAAGAATTTTTTAAATTATAGGAACAAATTATTTATACTGCCCAGTTGTATCTGGGGAAACTATATGAACTCTAAAACTTATTCTTCAACATAAAAGGAATGTTATATTCCGATTTTATTATTTTAATTTAAAACATAATTTTTACGAGCAATAATTATATAGCAGTTAGAATATGCCTACAACTTTTGCAAGCAAGTAACCTCTTTTCCATCTTCCTGGTAGAGTCCATTCCATAACTCTCCTTGGCAATATTTCCTGTGCCATTGTTTTCGTGTGTCAATACCATTGTAATTTTTTTGTTTGGATAAAATCAACAATTCAATTTTTCACATTCATTCTGTCCTTAATGACTTCATTTCTAATTTTATTATGTCTGGATACTCTTCCCGAACGTCTCCAAAATTCCATGTCTGCTGTCATTCATTTTGTTCTTGTGTGTTTATTAGTAGTCCAAACTTCTGAGCCGTAAGTCATGATACTTCTAACAATGGTTTTAAATATTTTGATTTTAGTTTCTACTGTAATTTGCTTATCCCACACCATTCCATTTGATGTAGATATAGCCATCTTTCTCAAATTAATTCTGGATTGTATTTCTTTGTCTTGCTTCTCACTGGCCGTAATTTTCATTCCTAAATACTTGTATTCCTCCCCATGTCTTCCTCCAAGGTCTTGATGAAGGTCACCTATTGTCATGTATTTTGTTTTATTGATATTTACCTTTATTCCTGTATCACTTTTCTAGTCATGTGCTCTATGTCTTCAAAATCTTGATCCAAACGTAATTGGTCATCAGCAAACTGTAATTTACCATCAAGTGGAATTCCCACGTTTCTGCACATTTTTTTCAAGTCTCTATTGCTTTCTCCTGTACAAATTTTGAAAAGCGTGGGTGATAGACAACATCCCTGGCGTAAACCTTTGGTAACTTGAAACCCTGGTGACAAATTCTTTCCTGTTTTTCCCATTTCTCGATATTGAATTGTTATAGAAATTTTGTAGCTTTTATAATAATAGGGTTGATACTAGTTGATCTTGAAGCTGTCCACAGATTGGCTGACGGTACATCGTCATAGATTTTTTCAATGTCAATAAAAACTAAATGAAGAGGTTGTGGTCGAACTGTTTTCTTTTCAACCAACTCTAAAACCTACTTGTTCTTCAACCTCCATTTCCTTACACTCAGCTTCTAAAAAATGTTCAAGTACTCTTCCATAAAGCCTACTTAGTGTGCTAGTAACTGTTATGCCTGTATAATTTTTAAAATCATCTTTGCTTCCCTTCTTGTGTATTGTAGAAATGTATCCCATCTTCCAGTATAATGGTACCTCTTTTCCATTCAGACATTTTTCAAAAAGATTTAATAATAATTCGTATAATGTATTTATACCATGTTTCAATAACTCTGCGGGAACATCTCCAATTCCAGCTGCTCTTCCATTCTTTAGAGGTTTTACAGCTTCTTTTACAATATTTATATCTAAGCAAATATAATCATCTAATATTTCTCCTAAATTCCCTTCAATGTCTTCCAAATATTCTTCTCTACTCTCTGCCAGTAACTGTTGGTAATAATTTTCCCAAGACTGTAGTAAGATGTACCTATATCCCTGAATTTCTCTGGAGCTTGTTCTTAAATTGTTTAGTATTTTCCAGGATTCTGTATTTCTTTTTCCTTCAATGAACTTTTCTACCTTTTAGCATGATTACTCCCAGCTTTTATTTTTTGCTTCTGTTACCTTCTTCCTAACTTTAGCCTGCTGTCTTCTAAGTTCAATTTTGTCTTGAATATGTGTAGTATTCAACCATTTGAGGTATGCATCTTTTTTCCTTTGCACATCCTTTTCTATTTCCTCATTCCAATAATAAAATAATTTTTCTATGACATTTACTTTCCTCTCCTAACACTTCTTTAGCTGCCTCGTGTACCTTGTTTAAAAGAAATTGGTATTGAATTTCTTTACTATTGAAATCAGCTTTAGTTAGTTTCTCATCAAGTATCTTCCTATATAAATATACGGTACTTTCATTTCCAAACTGTTGAGATTATACTTCAAAGTATTTATTTTAATTTGGGGAATATCCCCATCATTAATTTGTTTTACTCTAGTGTCTGCTGCTCTAAAAGGAGATACAATTTTTGAGCTAACCAGAAAATAATCACTGAGCGTTACTCCTCTGTATGATCTGACATCTTGTACTTTTAATTTTGTTTGCTGCCGAACTATTATGTAGTCTATAATTGACTTCAGCTGTATTGTGCCCTTATGCCATGTATATTTGTGTATTTCTTTATGCTTATAAAAGCCACTTAAAATTCTTAAGGAATGTTGTTAACAAATGTCAACCAGTCTGTATCCATTGTCATTTATAACTTCTTCTCCAAATGGTCCTATGATTTGACTGTCCATTTGGTTTCCAGTGCTACCATTAAAATCTCTAGCTATGATAACTTCTCTTGTGCTTCCATTTTCCTCTATTATATCACTTAGTTTATTGACAAAATCATCTTTAGTAAGCAATATTTCATCTTCACTGCATATACACCTATTATTGTACTTTTGTATCCACGCAGGTTAATATAAAGTTTTATCAAATTTTCATCAATTGGTTCCCAGTTAGTTACATATCTCTTCAGTTTGTTTTTTATAAGCATAGATACTCCTCTCTTTGCTCTCTGATCCTTAGGTATTATACCACTGTAAAAATGTATATAAGGATAAGGTCCAAATGTTTCCACACCATACCCTTTTTTCTTCAGACAATACAACTATATCGAGGCTTCTACTGTACTTTCGAATTCGTTAATAACGTCACCTACTTTTTTCCTTAAATTAAACCTTGTATATTCCATGCTCCAATTCTCATAGTCCGTTTACGTAGCTTTTGTCGTTTACCTTTACTGAATCCATCTGGCTGCAATCTATTTAATTTTTTAAACATTTTCTTTTTTCCAATGAATGGGGAGTTGGCCCATTGCATTAACCCCCAACCTGGAGGACCAGGTAACTTGAAATCAAGGTTTCCTTTCTTTTGACTTTGATAAACCAATATCCAACTACAAGGCAGCACAGCTACTAGTTATGATCCGCCCTGGGTATTTTATTTCCCCGGTACCCACCCTATCTGGTGAGTATTCCCCTATCCGCCACCTGGGGAGGCGCCCGATGGGAGATTAGCAACTCCACACAGGATTCTCTCTTACTTACATTTTGTTGATATTTATATTATATTCTTACGACGGTTGCAGTGGGGTATCTCGAATGATCTAGAGCAGTGTTTTTCAACTAAAAGACCCCGGGGGCCAGAATTAAACTCAGGAACCTACCGTACCATAAGCGATCAATTTTCTATTAGTAACGTAAAAAAAGGGCAATGGTTAATTTTAAGTAAGTAAAACGAGGTAATTGACACACTTAACATATCTTACCACATATCTCTATCGGTACAATATTTATTATGTCAATACAATAAAGGTATTCAGCGTTGTATACCTTATTGTATTGTACTTAAAGCCTCCAATGTGAAAACTGAAGTCGATATGCTGCAGCCACAAAAGCAAGAATGTCCGCATCCAGCTGAGTTGTTGCTAGATGAATCTCTGACTCAGAAGAATCTCTGTGACGATGTTGCTGCGATTCTTGATTAACTTCATTGTGTTACATGATGTACGTACTTCTAAACTTAGACGTAATTTTCTGCCCAAAATGTTTCAGATTTGTAAATCGTTCATCAATTAACAGCTTAAAGAAATGAGGTGCTACTTCGTGCCTGTCCTGCCGGAAGGAATCAACTTGTACATCGCAAAATTCTAGTTGAATTTTAGTTTGTTGTTCAGCATTTGAATTTTATATACTTGTCAAAAAGAAGTTAAAATTAAAAAATAAAATTCAAGGAAATACTCTAAATAATTAGTGTTAAATCATAAAAATTACAGTCTTGTGCAATATAAACAACTTATAAGACCGAATCTGGCGTGGGCTGAGGTATTTTGTATTCAGACGTATGCAATTCCATAACATAGCAACAGTAGACCCCTCCAGCATTTCCCGTTGTCACTCGGTTTTTACATTTAAGAAGCTACACAAACGTTTCCATCCTGTGTAGGCGAGAGACTGACATTTTATTGTCCATTACTTATGAACGCGGAAAGGGTGGTTCGTTACTGAAACGGCAGTTCGCGAAGTAGGCTGTGCTCATAAAATTTAGATTACGCGATCGTTTTATTGTTTTGTACAGTACCGCCTTATATATAAAGTGCTTTTATAAGTAATACATTTTGTTTTACTGAAGCGAAGATCTAATACAAAGCTATCTAAATGGCATTATTATAATAACTTATAATCCTTCAATTTAAGTTTTCTGCATAAGTTCTGTTCACAGAAACAACATATTTGTCGTGATGTAATCTGACTTTGTGACGTTTAATAAAGTGAATTACTTATATGCATTTGTATTTTAAACGTATGTAACTAGATAGAAGAATCCTTGGTGGGATGAGACACGATGGGTTCGCCGATACTTTTGCCCGACAGCAAGAGGCAGCTAAAGGACGTGACAACGTAAATCTCGTGGCAACTCTGTAAAAAATAATTTGATTATTTCAAGTTAATATATACAAATATAAATAACCTTGTAAATTATTAATAAGAATGGTGAATGTCTCCTTCTAGAAATGGATCGCCAATGGTAAATTTTAATTATCGTGGTTTTAGCGACAGAACAGAAACTAATTTGTGTATATAACTGTATAAGCAAGAAAAATTCACATTATTTATTTTAAATAAATCTACTTATTTAAATAAGCTACATTTTATACATTTAAAGAAGCGAAAAAAATAATCGTTATCGAAAACAATTTACGGCTAAGTGAATTATGAGTTCAATAATATTAATAACTGTTACTATGCTTCTTATTATAAAAACAATATTTGTAATCTGGCTGGCTGTGGTTTCAAACAGGAAACAATCACTAAAATAGCAATCAGTCAGGTGGCTTGGATGTAAGTTGTTATTAAGCTAATAACAATTACAATAATTTCAGATCCACCTAAAACGTTTATGTTAAGGAAATTACGGTTTAAACATTAGGTAATTAGAAGTTAATTTTTAATTAAGTTAATAAGAAAGTAAATGAAAAAGTTAGAGTACAAATGCACAAACTATTTAACACACAAGTTTATACCAGTCTTATTGTTTATAGTATTAAAATATTCAGGTAAAAATTATAGTCTTACAGCTTTTAGAAAATCGATTAACTTTCCAAATTTTTGTAAACTTTCCATTAGTTAATTTCCCTTATTTAATTTTTTATACATATACCAGATGTGTTGACTGCTAACGACTATTATTCTTCCTCTTCCATTACTTAACACATCGTCTGTAAATAGTATACCCTTATTAGGCTCAAGAAAAGGAATTTATTTATTGCTTCTTTCTTTATTTGAAAGTGTTAGCAACATCATATGAGTGACTACGTATATTTTGCTAAGTTTTATTTTTACACGATGCCAAATGTATAGAACAAACTTTTGTTCATTCTTCATGTTAAAAACAGTACTGAAACTACAATAAACGTTCATGCGCGATCTCCTAATGTGCTGCTTCTCTAACTTACTCTCTCCAGCCTACTACTTTCCACTTCCTTTCTAACTCTTTCCTCTCTCTAAATTTAATCTTCCTAATTAATTAACTACACGTCAAACTCCAGTACGTGTTGAGTAAATATATATCTATCTAGACCCTGAATATAGTAATAGCGTGTACGTACCTTTTACACATTAGTTGTACCTCGCTCGCTTTACAGTTGAGACAAACGACATTCAACGCTGTTATGAATTTGTAGTACTACTAGACCAACAGATGTTTTCAGTACAATAGAAGTATTTTTCAGTAAAATAATTCACTAAATAATAGTTCAATACAATACAAGTAGGCCTATAGCAGGATCAATTTCATGCAGTAAATCTGTATCCGCTGCACAAAACAATGCAGAGGATACGAAAAAGATAACCGATGTCAGACAACGTGTGCAAAAGAGGAATCATGCTTCTGTGCACACACACACACACACACACACACACACACACACACACACACACACACACACACACACACACACACTTTTAGTCCAATTTTGTGAGTTTAATATTACTTTTCTGTTTGTAAACCCATCAATATACACCAGAACTCTTGTGTCTTAGTTCGTAGGTGCTGAAAGCGGAAGTTTCCGCTATTCCTTCCAAACAAATTAAGACGTTTGACAACTTGATGAAATGTTTATTACAATGATAAATTACACAGATCGTTATCAGATTCACGGTCCAGCCAAAAAAAGTAATACTTAATAAAAACATATTCAAGTTAAAAAGTAAAACATAATCAATATTTTAAAGTTAATACTGACTTAATATACAAACGCGTCAGAAATAATGGCAACAGAAGAGAAATCACAAAACTGACTCACTGTTATAAAATAAAGGGTCGTTATATATGAAAAGACGTGACCAGAGGATCTGATTGACGAAACCTCGTAAAAATAATTATATCGTTAATATATGATTATTTACTTTGTACCTCTTAATAATTTCGAATAACATATAGGTCTGTGTATGTTTTCGTGCCTTTTTGAATTTCTGACTGTTAGACGGAAAACGTAGAAAATCTGAAAGGACAAAATTAGGACAGGAAGTCAAGTCTACAGACAATTACTGGGAAAACCTCCAAACCAAAAAATCCAATCACACTCCGTGTTTGCTCTTCGTTTCTCCCTGACTGGACAAAATTCCAATTTGACGGAACAAATAACAGCAGACATCTCTGGAAAAAAAACAGGATTCAAATACAGTTATATCCTAGAGCAGTTATTAACCGTACATTTTAACTTCCATTGAAAAACGTAATAAAAATAATTCCGGACAGACAATCTTAAAATTTGTCTCGCCGTTTACGAAAAGGCGCTGAATTTTATTTTCGAAAGAAAGAAATATTTGTGTGTGTGTGTGTGTGTGTGTGTGTGTGTGTGTGTGTGTGTGTGTGTGTGTGTGTGTGTGTGTGTGTGTGTGTGTGTGTGTGTGTGTGTGTGTGTGTGTGTGTGTGTGTGTGTGTGTGTGTGTGTGTGTGTGTGTGTGTGTGTGTGTGTGTGTGTGTGTGTGTGTGTGTGTGTGTGTGTGTGTGTGTGTGTGTGTGTGTGTGTGTGTGTGTGTGTGTGTGTGTGTGTGTGTGTGTGTGTGTGTGTGTGTGTGTGTGTGTGTGCAGAAGAACAGATCGAATATAATGAAACAGGTAAAAGCTGTTGTGGAGTAAAATGTATATTTGAAAATAAAATATTTAAAACCGCTAAAATAAAATGTTAATAATGTCTTAAAACTATACTATACACATTTTATAAATAAAATCTCTTCATTAGAACAAAAAATCTTTTCAATCTTTTTGTACAATCACATAATTAAAAATAAAAGTAAAATAGCAGCTTTACATTCCTGTTCGTCGAATTACAACACATGCTTACGCGACTATCGCAAAATCGAACATACGATAATTATGCACATTCCCACATTTTGGTGCATCGTACTGTTTTATAGCATCTATAACGACTGACTTATTGTCTAAAATACAATGTTTACTTAACAGTTAAATTACATTGTTTAATTTATTATGCTTAGAGTCTACAAAACACAAGGCTAATATTGCAAGTTTTTTATCATTTTTCTGATGGACAAACTTTTTATTTTTACTTCCGTCATCGAATTTGCAATTTTATAAACATTTGTGCTCTTGTTATTAAAATAAGAGCTCGTATTACTTACAACTCCAATTACATACAACTGTAAAAGGTAAGTCATGTCTAAGAGCAAGTTATTTTAATTTTATTTTAACATCAATAAAGTTTCGATTCACTTGGCTTCACAAATTGTGATAGGTAATATTAACTATAACTATACCTATTATAACTGTTGGTATAGTTTGAGTGTTTATAAGTTCGTAACAAAACTAATGTTGGTGAGAAAAAGATTCCTGGTCTTAAGAGTATACTCTATCCCGTTTTAACTAAAATATGAGTCGAATACATAAAAACAATAAGAAAACCACTACCTTAACAAACTGTCTTCTTCTTCTTCTTCTTTTCCAATAGCGTAATATACGTATGTAGCTGCCCTTGGTCTGTTCAACCACTGTCGTCCATCCATATTGGTCCTGAGCAAAGGAGATGATTATTCTCAATTGGACTACGCATCATTCCTGACACTGTCTGTCCACCGACTCCTAGGCCGTCCTCTAGTTCGCACTCCACCAGGATAATCCTTTTACAGTTTTTCGACTGTCCTGCTGTCTTCCGTTTTCAGGACATCGCCCAGCCATTTCAGTTTTTGTATTTTAATGAAATAGGTAGTGCTAAGATCATCATGTGCTTCGTACTATTCTCTAATTTTTCTCCTCCGCCATATCGCATTTTCACAAATTGAGACTGCAATCCTCAGGCTTAGGAGAAATTTTGTTACGAATCTGTCCAGCGACTCGATTCCCGACCAGGTTCCACCGCCGTGAGCCACGACTGGTCTAATTAAGGTCTTATACAAACTGAACTTCGTTGATTAACGAAGCACGTTAATTCGTTGATTCATGCTCCTCAACATATTATTCTCTGTCTCAAGGCAAACTATCCTCTGTTTCCAGCTGAAATTTCTCCTCCATTTCATCAACGTCTTTGTTGACAGTAGAACCAAGGAAATGAAAACTAGAGACTGCTTAAAAACAGTAATCACCAAACATGTAATGTTGTTTGTGTTGTACGTGTCTATTCCTTCTTGACACCATTATTGTAGCCTTACTTTCATTCACTCTAAGTCCTATTTTGCGTGCCTCCTTATCCAGCTTTAGGAAGACTTCTTTAACGGAAAGCAGAGATCTACCAATAATTACAAGATCACCTGCATTAGTCGTTTTATTAAAGATGTTCCACCTTGGTCCACTTCATCGGCACTCACTATAGCCTGAAGTGCAATATTGAACAGGAGAGGAGTGAGCGGGTCACTCTGTCGTAGATGCTATACTGACTGCATCTGAGGTGCAACCACCAATCTTCACTCTATATCTGAACTTCATAAGTACACATCTCACAAGTCTAACCAACTTATGCGGGATACCCAACTCTTCCATCATTGTAAGGAGCTTACTTCTGAATACTGTATCGTAAGTAGCCTTGAAATTAATAAAGAGCATCTAAGTTTGTACTCTCCCGTCTTTTCAAAGATCTGTGTAACAGTGAGAAAATTTGATCTATTGCTGCAAAAACCTCTTTTGGTTGTCTCCACGTCTGTCCTCTACATATAGAAACAGTCTATGGGACCACTCTACATATTGTTGAGCGCAATTGAACAAATTTTATATGACACGCTGAGGAGCAAAGTGCTATGGTGATTGCTACAAACTAAATAATATCCTTAGTGTATGGGTACTACTATCCAGTCTGTCCACTCACTTGGAATCATCTCTTCCTCCCGAATCTGCATTATCAGTTCTTGCATTTTTTAGCAAGTTCTTGTCTACCTGTCTTGAATAATTGATCTGACAGCCCGTCTGTGCCTGGTGCATTGTTGTTTTAAAGTTTACGGATCGTGTCTTCATTATCCTCTACTTCAGATGAGATACCCCTATCACCTTCTTCACCGTTGCACTGTCGCAACTCGTCTGCCTGCACTTAAAAATGAACCTCAGGATTCAGCAGGCAATGAAAATACCTTCTCCATCTGTTTAGGATATCGTCCTTCAGGACTAGTATTTTTCCCACTTCATTCTTTATTATGCCTTCCTATTGCGAATATCCGTTACGAATGGCTCCAACTGCTTCGTAAAATTGCCTTGCATCGTTTCTTACTCTTAAGGACTTAATTAACAACCTTGCAATGAACGCATTTTTTGGCTATGAATATATGTCCCATTTCTCAGTAAAAACACTGTATCATAATAATAATAATCGTAATAATAATGTCTCCTAGTTTGTCCTAAAAATTTAATTGGGTAGGTTAAAAGCTTAAGGACTCGCCGCGCTGCTACGAGCTATGACGGAATCTGGTCGGCCGTGCATCAGCTGCTTGTAACTCTACTTGATCCGTTGCTGCTTGAATAAGTCAGCTTTTCTCTTCCAACACTCTTACAGAGCGGGTCGTGGCGGCGTGCATTCATTGACACCTTTATAATGAGTCTGTGATTTTATAAAGAGCTTCAGGTGAGCCAGTATTCATGTATTAATAATTTAATAGGGCTTGTGTGTGTAATATATTGATAATAGTGTGTGTGTGGCCCCGACTTGCCATGTTCATTCCGGTACGGCCGAACACGTGGTCATATGATTTAACGTAAATTTAAAACTAAATTTAAAAGCAATGAAAATTTAAAGCAGATGGATTGGATGAGTTATAATAATATAATTATGATTGGACTGAAACTTAATTGTTAATTTAAATAGTTTGTAAATGTGTAGTTACTTCTGGTATGGCCGAGACCACGTGGCCGTAAGTTAAAGGTAATGTGAATTTAAAACTAAAATTTAACACATGAATATTTAAAGCCGGATGAATTGAAGGAGTTGTGATAATTTAATTGTAATGAAACCGAAATTTAATGGTTAAATGAATAACTTGAAAATGTGATCTTTGCTATTGTTAATGACTGGCAGTTGTTGAAATGAAATTATAGTAGTGCGTGTGTGTGATCTGGGTTACGGGGAGAGAAAGGTGTGGGGGCAAAATGTTCTTTTTTTGTTTGGCTCCAATGTACAAATGGAATTTTTACAGGGTTCCCCGCATAGTCGCATCCATCCCCATCCGCAGAGCTGAGCGAAAGGATCCCCAACGCCGTCACACCAGGCTAGACCCATCAACATCCAGCTGAACCGCTGCAGAGAAAGAATTCCACTATTCGGAGAAGCTCGTCATGGTAATCATCACCATCACTCACACCCAGGCTTACATAGCAGAAATCCCTATTGTATGTGTCTTCAGAGAGCAGGTGGGAGGATTCTTTTATTCACTACACACACAGAACTCCACCCGTAACCAACAAAAACTCAGTTAAACAAAGTAGACTCATATCTAAGTGTTAAGATTGCTTGGAACATGTTCTATGCAGACATGCTGTAAACTGTGCTTATTGTGATGACTGTTATTATGAATATGTTATAATGTATTTAATATATTAATTATTCATGGTGTTGAAGGTTATGATTATTACAATGTAAATATTTTTTAAATTTCTGCAAAATGAAGCAAATTTGAAATAACTTAAAACTAAACTTTAAAAATTACGGTATCTAGACAATGAACAACTTGCATCTACCTGTCATATAACTTTGTAATTTCATGGGTTAACCATATTACCAGATGTCATTAGTATGAATTGAAACTTGCTTATGTTTATGAAATGAAAATAACTAACTAACTAACTAATAAATAACTGGTTGTTATACAGTTGTAGTAATTTATTTGTGAGATATGTTATTGGATGTTATTGGTGCAAGCCAACAATACTAGTGTTTATAAAATGAGAATGATTGAAATTTAGCTTGATAGTTATAACAAAAAAAGGAGTTTTGTGAAAGGAATATGTCTAGAATTAACAAATGCACTAATAAAAATGTTGTTGCCATTAAACAAATATTTTATTGCAAGTCCTGTCACGATGGGCTCAGCGCATCTTTTTCCATCTAGGCCAGGCGTCTAGTTTTAAAAAATTAAGTAACGCCCCCATAAAAAAAAAATAACAAAAATTTTGGGGGACGTTTCAATTGGCCTCAAATAAGTGATTTTGAGGCCAGTTTATTCACATAGGCATACTTATTAAAAATTTTCAATATTTTGAAGTACTGTAATAATTCTTCAATGCTGATTATTATTCATATGCATTCTATGAAATATTTAAACATATATTTATTTTGGAAGTATGTGAGGTGTATTTATTGTTTTTATTATGTTTAATAAATATATATTTTTTTGGAGATGGCTGTAAAAAGAATGAAGTAGCATTACAGTTTACATTTTAAAAAGGAAAGAAATAAAGTTTTATTGTCAGTTAACGTAAAGGAGGAGCCGTCATTTTGTCAAATATAACTGCTTCTCTTGTGGGACCTTGCCTCAACTGACGATTACACCTTAAACCATGGTATTTCAATTTGATCCACGCTAAAATAGAAAACAAAAATAATTTTTTTCTAAGTAAAATTACCTGCTTAATTTTGTTATATAACTAATAAAGAATTACCAAAAGGAGAAATTATTTTTAACATATTTTTTCAACATGAGAGTTGATGAAATATAACATTTTTTGAGTCAGAAAATATTCATGGTAATTTCGCAAGATATACACGAAATTTATGATTTATGAAATATAGGCAAATGCCACAGTTACAGCTGGCAACAATGATTGTTCCTGTGAAACGTATAATAATTTTGTTCTCCAGTTTTTCGCGTTTTACTTATACAGTAAAAATTATTCTCTTAAAAAGTGTAATACGTTGCAGTGTAATTAATGCATTATAGTTACTTTTCTTCAGTGATTTATTTAAGAAATCAGTGTTGTTATTAACGGACAGAAAGAACAGCCTTCGACTGATTTTCATAATGAGTTTGCAGTACCAACATAAAGTTTCATGCGTGTTTCAATGCGTCTGGGAGTCATACGACTGTTCACGTAAAAACACAAACCATGTAATAGACTAACCTATAGGTTTGTTAAAAAATATTATAATCCTCTCTTAAATTTTTAGAGAATATGTAAAGTATTATCATTTTGTTACTTCAGATACCCATAAAAAAAAAAATGCCTTGCATAATTTCATCCATGATCAAGTATCCACGGTAAACAAGAAATCTTTGTATTAATGTTCATAACAGGCGTGCCATTGGAATGTCGCATACACGGCATTAGCATGCATATTCAGTAACATTAATCGTTATTTTCTTTTCTAGATAAAGTTTTATCAAATTAATATTGTGATCAAAATATGGTCGCTACTAAGCTAATTAAATAATTAGACATGCAAATCTGTACATATAATGTAGAATACAGTATATAGCATTGTTATCGTGATCTAAAAAAGTCAAGTTCCATACCAGTATTGAGACTTATATATTTCAAGTCTACATATACTACACTACGAAAAATACTATAAATTATGACACCCTACTCTGTAATAAATGTTTGCATATGAAGCTGTGTTGTTATTCAGCATGCTTTTTACAGAAATTTTGCATTTCGAAAAATCTTTATTTTCGAATATGTGTTGAATGAATTATTATAGTCATTGTGAATATATTGTACTTTGTTATTATTTATTGTTGTACATTGTTACAACACCGACATTTAATGCCTTAAATTTAGACACTAAGAACTTTTACTTTTCTGTCCTTATATAAAAATGAAGTTGTATTTTAAATAATGTTGTTATCGTAGCAATGATAAATGATATCCTAGTCTTGGCATTTTAGTTGTTCAATAAGTGAAATTATGGAGAAAAAAACAAAAAATTATAATTATTTTCTATTAAACTATTCGGAATAAATTTATGTAATTACGTACAATTATGTCTTATAGTTTTAAAAATCTACAAAATTTAAGCAAGCTAAAAACAGTGTAGATTAACGTTAAGAGTTAAGACTTTTCCTTAATTTACATTTAACAGTTAATTACACCACATAAATTTCCAATTTTCTTAAAAATAATGAGAAGTGCACACCGTTTTTTTAACCATAACTTAGTTACTTTTACTAGTATTAGATTGTTGTTTGCGGTAAAGAAACTGAAGAACATTTTTAAACAATCATACCCCCCAAAATAATGGATCTACACGAATAAATGTAATATCAAAGTGTTTTGATCCTCAAGAATTTTATGTTTAGTTAATACAGTTTTTTATAAATTAAATATTTTTTGAGTTACGTAACAAATTTGTCACAAGTTAACGATTTTACAAACTGAAACTCACCATATTTAACTCACAGTATCTCAAAAACCATTGACTTTTCTAAAACGTGCATACCAACATTTTTCTTAGCATTCAAAGATTTATCAATTACAAGTGTTATTTTTTTTTTAATTCTCACCCACTGAGAAAAGGTGGAAACCATTCCCTCAGGAAAAGCACTAAAAACTTTTGTTTTAACTTTTATCTAGACGCCATGTAAAAGATATTACAAAAGGTTTCGTATCGATTTGTTCTATTACAAAACATTTCCTGTTAAAATGGTTCATTGACTGGATATCTAGTCGATTACAAGATATTTGGCGACCAATTACTGTTAACTTCGATTTGTTTACTAATGCTGTCCGCACCATATTAATTTGTACACAGTCTTACAAAACATACTTTTGTAAATTCCTTTGCAAAACAAAAATTATTTTTTTTTTGCAATTTCAACAATTAAAAAATTGCATATCATTGTAACACACAAAATATTATATTATTTTGCAGTAATTTCTCTGTCGAAATGTATTTTCTGTAAATATTTTATACTAATAAATGTTCAACTTTATTTAATGCACTCTTGTGTCCTTACTGTTTACAATTTACAACTAAGTATGTATACAAATTATCTAAAATGTGAAAAAACTTAAATATATACCTATGATATACTTCATGGTTCTTACATATCGGTTTACTTATCTAATTTTACTTGGTTAAGTTTAAAAACTCGTCTGCGAGAGAGTGCCAGTTTTCTGTTAATTCACAGTGTGTCTGATGTTCTTATCAATAATCGAATAAAGATTATTGGTCGTAAACTAGTCTTTAACATCTCCAACTAAAGCTTCATCGAAAATAAGAAATCTGTATCCACTACCAGAAGTCATTAATTGAAACAAAAGTGCCTACAATAATTGAGTTGTGACAGCAAAGTAGGTACAAAGATATATTTCTGGTGAATTTTCCTGTCACCTTAGCAGGTGATGAATGCTAAAAATGTAAATGTTATTAACACGAAATTGTATTTAAAACTATTCTTTTTTCTTAGTACTAATTGGATGATAAAACTGGAAGAGAAGAAATTACAATGTAATTGTGAACAGCTACATTAAAATAGATCACATTATTCCCCAAGCTCAATAGAATTAAACAATATTCTCAATATCTCATGAAAACAAAACTGTTCCTATTCACTTGTAACTTAAATTACTTCTTATAAATAATATTATAAGCACTGATGACAATACGTAAATGAAACAAAAAGGTAGTAATGATAAAAAGTAAGTGAAATAAATGTGGTTACGTTATAAACAAATGTTAACAAAGACAAGATATTGTAGTTTATCTTTAAAATCTATAAAAATTCAAAGTCTGAAGATTTATGGGTACTGAATACAAATCCACACCGTTACACCAATTGCCACCAAATTTTGCACAGGTAACCTTTGACACAAGGCGCAAAATACCTTTGACACAATTATACAAAAAACTAACAATAATTTGGATTCCCGCGCCAATCCCCTTCCTCCACACACCACCCTCACTATACCTTAAAAACCGTTACAAATTAACGGCAGTCTGTCTCGAAGCTGACGAAGGCGAACACCACGCCGAAACGCGTACAAGAAAAAAAGACAAGTAAGTTTCACAAGTGAAAGTTTCTATATTCTATAAAGTTTAGTGCTGTGAAAAAAGATGATGAACAATCAAAACAACTATACTGTCTAACTTGAAATTTGATATTTTGCCCCGTTCGCAAGGTGATGCAATGAATAAGTAATGAAATATATTAAATACTACTACTAAAGGTGTCAACAACACCATGGAGACCAGAATTAATTACCATAGTAACAAGTAAATAAACAAAAGCTATTTAGAGGCATCGGAACTGTACATTTACCCATTCCTGCAGTACATTTTCGATGTTTTATACAATATGCGATTGTATCGATATATTACAATTTGGAAAGTGTAGGCCTACTAATTGTAAATTGGCCTATTAGTTAATGCAAAGCGAAAATACGTGTTGTTTTTATTTGTAAGGTTAGGTGACAACGGTTTTTGGTTTCTAGTTTACTGCTGTAATAAATAAAAGCCATGGTCGAGAAAAACAACGTTTAATGTGTTATACAATGCTTCTAACACAGTAACACTTAAAATAAAGAATTTAGCGTTTTTGATTTAACAGGTACTTTATAATTATCTCCAAAGGTTTTTTAAGTCTCCAAAGGCTGTTGCAACAACATAATAATTTAGTACAAGTTAAAATAGTACAAGTGTTAAAAACAGCTTTGGAGAGAATTTGACTAAAGAGTACAAAATTGTTACACAAGCTGACAGAACGTCATACAGATATAGACAATAAAAATTATATTAGAATACTTATTGAAAGTTAAATATTCCTGTGCGAAGCCGCGGGTAACAGCTACGTAAAAATAAATAAAAGTTTTCCATTCCGTACTGCTTTATTTGCGGAGGAAAATACTGCTTTTTTAAATGATTGAAGAAAAATTACTGAAAAAAAAGTCGTTTACAAAGCACATTACTAGCGAAGTAGTCAGACATCCTATAAGACAAGAAAACTGCTAAAGACGTAATAGAAAAGATCAAAAGAAGGCAATTTGTGTGGTTTGGGCTTGCTAATGGGATGATGTAAAGGATGATTGATACCCAGAAAGAATTTCAGAATAGAACCATAAAAAGAAAAGGAAGAGAGGAAGACTGAGACATAGAATGAATGGAATAAAATTGAAGAACCGGTGGAAACAGGAAACCTGCATATGGACGACTGTAGAAATAGAGTAAACTAGACATTAGAACAAAGAGGCCAAAGTGGCTGCAGGAATCAGTTAGGCCTACTTAGATATACATATAAAGATGCTTTGCGATTCACTTAACTGACAAGTAAATCACATTAGTAATAGCTATTCATGTATTCTACGACAAGTACACTGCACATGTGCACCTAATCAATCTCCGTAAGAAAATATGAATTTCTGACCCGGTTGAAAACTAAATAAGTGTAAACTAAAAGTTGTTATATCTGACCATATAAGTGTGAACTGAAAGTGTCTATAACGTCCTTACACAGTTAAATTCCCAGCAAGAGTGTAACATATATTTTCTACATATTTTTTCTTCACTAGGCGTAAGTAGTGTGAAGTAGTGTTTTCTCATGTCTACCTCGGTGCTTATAAGGACAAGCGCTGTTGTTATGCACGTTGGGTCGTCAAACACCAAAACAATGCGTAACGCCTTTTAGGGGGAAAACAAAAGCAGGGGGTAATAGCCTGGAACCACAATTAAATTAAACCATATAAATATAAATGCATATTTACATCCGTATGTTTGTGTAAATACAGATGTTATATTTATATTGAGTCGCATACGCAACATTAAGGTATTGAATAATGACGCCGGTATATAATTAGTAGCTCACTTACAAAATTAAAATTAAATTGATGGAATATAAAAAGTACACTGAGGTTTTGCTAAGATAGTGTTGTAGAAGCACTCAAAGGAAGTGATTAGAAGGACATCGAAATACTGTACAACGTCTACACACTGTTTGTTTTCAATAATTAATATTAAGAATCAACGCTTTGCCCATTGTCGAGACCATCACCACATCACCAGTTGTCGCGTAGAAAGTTGATTCAGTGAAACTAGATTGCAGTGCATTATGAATGTTTTATTTAGACAACGAAATACCATATTTTATCGCATGAATCAGGTTATGTAATCTTTAATAATGCAACTCAGTTATGAACCCGGTTCTAGTGAGAAAATAAAGAATCTCGGCAAATTGTTGTTCATAGAATTATTCAGAGAGCGTTATGCTCACAGACGGTTGAGCAAATATGTATAGCAAGCACATGGCAGTTCCATTTTTCCCCGGCCTACTTTAAATATTAATACGTCATATGTACTATTCTCCTAGAACCAACTGTCAATTGTTTACCATGATTATATATATAAATGTCTCCCTAATTTGTAATGTGACAGCGTCCTACAACAAATTAAGAGTAAAGCGTAATCTTATGCAACACTGTACTTAAAATTTGTAAAAAAATGTATTTCTTTCGCATTTTCAAATAAAACTTTTCCACAAATTTTCTTGTTACAGTAAACAATTTTTGGACTGTACTATAATTTAACAGTGGATATTACTAAATACAGCAAGATTAAATGTCTATTCTACTTCTCATTCACGTTAGCCCACTCACATTAGCTCGAGACGCACATGGCCTTCTGTGGTCTATCATAGCCTATAACAAATTCTATAATAAAGATAAAATTAAATAAGTTGCGAAAGCCTGTCTGTTTGTGATTAACAGATAGACATAACGGTACACTGTGAATACGATATTTCGAGAAAAATGTTGTCCCTTGTTACCTGTTCTTTACCTACTTTAAGCAGACTACATGACTAATTTTCAGGTCTAGTACTATTTGATTTACTTGTTGCAAATATATTTTTATAATTTTATCGTCTGTGTTTTATTGGGTTGTGCCCACTAGTAATGATATATTCACTAAGGCTTCAGTTTTTGTTAACGAAAAATTTTACAATTTTCGATATTAATAACACGAATACTCAATTTTAAGAATTTTTTGTGTAATTTGCAAGACCTATGATTTCGCTAGTAATAATTTATCATAATTTTTTTCTAGTCAAAACCTCCGCTCCATAGTCCGTTAAGGACCAAGGCGTACCGCGCAGCTTTTTGTGTTAGTGTGACGGTGTATGGCTAGTACTACGCGCCACCAGCCGCTAGTTGCGGTATTCACGGCCAGGAGGCGGCGCTGTTATCTCAGCGCCTACTCAGTTTGCCTCACGACGCTGAGTGCACGCCGTATGGAGCTTCCGCCGGGAATTGAACCCGGGACCACGAGCGCATCAATCGCCCGCGTTAGCCACTAGACCACCTGAAGGCTCAATTTTTTTCTAGTGCTAAATACAAAACACGATCGTTTTACGTATACACAGAGTAGGCTAAAAGAATGTTTCCTCAATAATTATATTAGTATAGCCTATACAAAGTTTAATTAAATACAAATTATTTATAATAATTATAATTGATTACTAATAACTGCAAAACTAAAATTTTCCATCCTGTAACAGAATACTACAGAATTGAAGTGTGCGTGAAGGATTTTTACCATATCTATCACACTGTGTGAGAGTAATTTTTAGTGTTCATCATTATCCATGTTGTTTGTTTGCTGTGAATATTAGTGTAATGTTTTATAAGGCAACTGTAAGATAACAGTGGATTCATGTACTTTGATAGTCCCTGTTTTTTGCGTGTTTTTACAATATACTACACTGGTTGCGTGTTTTTTCACTGGTAGACTACACTTTGCCTTCCAAGATTAATGTTAACACGCCTGCTAAAGATGGCTTACTCACAGAAGAAAACTTTGAGCTCGGTTTACACTCTGTATAAATTTTTAATTTATAGATTTGTTTACAATCATCCCACTCCAGCAATTCGAGGCCCAGTAACCTTAGTATTGAATTTTCTGCATTGCATTACTTACACTCAAACGGTCGTTGAATTGACCAAATCACAGTTTTGCTATGAAATATATTTTTGTAATTAACTGTAATCGACATGTTAAAAGTCAGTGGTTTAATTCCCACCGGTTACAAGCAGTGCCCCACATTCTCTGATCGCCTACCTTTATTCTTATTTCATTTGTTTATTTATGAAAATGAATTTTGCGGTAATATAAGCTGGCTTATTACGGTACCTTTAAATTTGGCCACTTGAGGCTTTCCGTAACTTTAACATTTTAATTTTTAATTGTAACCTTTGCAAATAATTCCTAGCAATTCATACATTAGTTTAAATTTTACTTTGGAATAACTTGTATCTGCTGCAGACTACACTTCCTTTTACCAACTACGAGCTACATTTCACAACATTCTAAAACACCACACTTCCAGATCTCGTACGCCTTGCTTCACGTCTTTACACTTACAAAGTCTTCCTACAAAATAATGCTTGTGACTCACATTACAATATTACAATAGGCAATAGTCAATATCACAATATGTAACGCAGATGCCCACTCGTCCAATAGTTAATTTATTAACTAACTTACAGAAGTTGGTGTAACTAAACCACTAGAAACGTCATGCGTGAAAAATTATGTATGCTTTATCAAAAGCACTAGAGATGTCTTATTTGAGTTTTCCAAATGCCATATCTATTTAAACTTCTTCACATATTTATTTATGAAAATGGGATTTCCATATGTCGTATGCTTCGTGTTCCTCTTTATCAATATCAAAACTAGAGCACACACAGACGACTATCCAGAGTGACATTTTACAGTATGCCCCTACATGTTTTTAAATTTCTGTATTATAAAAATTATAATTGAAGCCTATCTTTGAAGTTAAAAATATATTTGAAATAATACATTTAGTTAAACTTACTAAGCTTAATTTTCATTCAGAATGATTTGTGTAGGACTTTTCTTTGTTTTTATAATTCTTTGAGGCAGTTTATTACTTATGAACTAAATTAAACTCTATAAAATTATACGTACAAAATATCAATATTTACTTTTTCAGCCTTCGTTGACTTGCATTATTACTACTACATTGTTACATGTTATTACACTCTTACGTTTTGTTTTTTTACACGTGATTTTTTTTCACATTTTAAATATGACATGTTTTACATTCCTGTACGACTGTAACCAGACTAATTATATACTGCTAGAGAAATTTTGACTGTAACGTCATAAAAACTAAAACTGAAACAGGAAACCAAGAAATTAGAATTACAATAATTGTACACTCGTATTTTGTTGAATCTGTACTTTTGTGTAGTCTTATATTTCTTGAATAATTTAAAACTTACTCATATCACTAACACCGTATTTTTCCTCGTTCATACTTGCGTTGAAATTGCATTTGTAAGTTGTTTTGTGTTGCAACAAGATACAACAATAAATACAAAAAATTTGTTTATAAATAGTAAAGACTAAAATTTAGATTATTTTACATAAAACATTGATGAAATTAAATTGAATATGTCAAAAATTTTTGTAATTATTTATAGGAATAGAAAAAACTAAATTTCTGAATATTAAATATTAATCTTCATCTAAGCAGCAGCCAACTAATGATTTACAAAGTATAACGCAGTATTCATATCGGTATCACAAATCTAGGTCTATGCAGGTTTTATTGTAGGTAATAACAATCGTTTAAAGTTTTATCGTAAAATTGTTTGTTTTTTGTAACGAGGAAGCAGAAAAATGTAATGACATAAGTACGACACAAAGCCTACGCGTAAATTTTGAGCTGAAAACCTATACGACGTCTGTATCATACTTTGTACACTTTGTTATTGTATTTTACCTGTTTTTAAAATGCACCTAATGTTTGCTGTAGGCTACTTACATAAAGCGTAAAATTAAAATTTTGTAAACTGCAGTTTAGGCAAAGCATTTTACTTAACTACTATGTGTACTTTTTCAAAAATAATTTTACTATTGCATACCACTATAGAAAAATTATTCCGATTAGCGCTTTCAAGCTTCACAGGTCATGTCAGATCAGAATTCCGATCTGGCGATGAGCTGAGAAACTTGAAAGCGCTAATCGAAATAATTTTTCTATAGTAGTGTGAAACAGTGATAATTCTGTTTGTGATTAAAACGACTAACACAACTTTCTTCATTTATTTTATTATTTTATAAAAAAATAATATTGTTACGACGGTCTACTGATCGTCGTATGGTACAGTGTGCAAAATAGAAGACACCAATTAATTAGGTCACTTAATTAATTAAGTCACCAAGCTTTATCACAATTAAACAGTTTGTAATCTACAAGATAGTCACTTACAACAAATCAAATAAAAATCGTTCACACACAATAATAATGATAATTAATAGAGTCTCGCACAATTATAAAACACATAACACTTCGCCACAATACTTCAAACCGCACTGGAATAAATCGCCACGTAAACTAAATTGACCGTCGCTGATGCCTATATTTATACCTTTATACCCCGCTGATATTCCAGAATAATCCATAATACGCGTCAACTCTACACTAGAGCGTAATTGCTTGCGTGCCCGTGGCCGGCAAAGTCTGGAACAGTCTCGCTAACGCATGTTGAGAATCACGTACGCACACAGCATTACAGCCGGTTTCCACTGGAATAGCCGAGAAACACGTGGAATGTCCTGTAATGGCATAACACTGTTTCCGCATTACGTAACAATATCTTTCACGAATCTGCTGTAGGCCTACGTTTAGTTTAATGTAATACTTAGCGTGTAGCAGCGATGAAATTAATTAGGTTTTAAGTTTTGTTTAATTTGCCGCACTGATTATGAAAATTAATCATAGCATACAATCATAAAAACTTATAATACAAGTTAGTTATACATTTGTCACATGAGATATAAAAAAAGACACAACAATCGGACCTGCACTGCGACACTATGAAATCGGTTAAAATATGCACATATAATAGAAGGCTTAGTAAATAGTAGTAACATAGTAAACTAACACATCGAACCTACCAAACTGCCACAAAGATACGAACACTCGCTAGCGAGAGCATGACATTCTCTAGCATCATCTGTTGTTTTCCGTATTGGAAGTTTCACATTACAACATTGACTTTGCTGACAGCGTATACCTAAATTCGAAATTTTATTTTCCTAAACAAAATAGTGTTTCTATTGTAACAGCATAATTATATATACTCGATATTATATAGATAGGCGTACAAATATTGCATTACTAAACAAGCTTAAGCCAGAATGGCTCTTAGATATAGATAAAAATAAAATACCTTACGCATACAAAAATTGGCAAACGACTGTCTTATTGGCAGCGGATAGCTGTCATTGGTTAAACGGGGCTGGCTGGGCTGAGAAACGTAACTAGTGTAAGGAAGAAAGCATGATCGACCTACGCTTAAATATTGAAAGATGAGTAAAAATTTCAACAATATACGAGAAAGAGAAACCGGCCTCTTTCTGACATTTAGTACTCACAGTGGATCACCAGATTGTAAAGTTTGGTTTAACTACTCGAACAGAAAGAAATCTGTTTAAGAAAGGAGATATCACCTGCAACTAATGCCAAGGGCCAGTCTGAATCAGTCCCAGTATTAAAACAGTAGACCCTGCAGATAGTGCAAAGACAGTGCAATAGAATCTGCTGACCCCGGGGACAGTCTACGTGGGGATTAAACAACAAATGACCATAGTACGGCAATAGTATAATACTGTTACGACAGTCTACTTGGTCGTCGTAGGTACAGTGGAAACAAAATACAAGACACCAATTAAATCATTAATCACCAGCTTTAATTTTCACAGTTAACAGTTCGTAATTAACAACACAGTCTCTTATAACAAATCAAATAACAATTTTTACACGCAAATAAATGTCAACTAATATTAAAATACAATGTATTCAATATACCGTCCGATTATAAAACACAACACTTAACTAATAACCACTTGAACGCACACAGTAATATATCGCGACTATAACTCGAACCGCACTGTAAATATATTGCAGCTATACTGATAACTAAGGCCGCTGCAGCCAAGTATTTATACCTGCGCTCACAGACCAGAACATTCCTAATTGCGTCTTAGCGTCCACGTGAACTACGTAATTAACTGCGGCTTTGACACAGTCCGCGCGGCTGGCGACTTCGAGAAAACTCTCGCGGATGTGTTGACAGTCACGTATGCCACATACATTAGAGCAAGATTCTTCTCGCACATTCGACAAACACGTAGACTGTTCTGTAATGTCGTAACACTGCCTCCTTCTTAAGCCTGTTCGTCCCGAACTGGCAAACCGTCTCTGAAGTAATAAACGACCAGGCGATCTAGGTGGACGTCCTTGCGAAAGATAATTCTCCGATTCTTCGAATTCAGTCTCGTGTGATCCGAACATCACGTTCCCAGGAATGCGAGTCTTCCGCTCAACCACTAATTTTGCTGGAATCACTCCCGTTGCGACATGTACTGGTGACCTAAACACCACTGGCTGATCCAAGTTTGTTTGGTTCTCGTCAACAATCTCTTGCGTAACCTAATCTTCAGCCACTTTGCCCTCGGGCGCGCTTCTATCAGCTCAGGAACAAGCTAGAGTTTTGTCTCGACACCCATAGTTGGCTTTCCAATCACTTCTTTTGTCGTTAAACTTATTTGTATTTCGTCTGCTAGTTCTTTCTCCGTTTCCGCTTGCAATAGGTAGGGTTCCTCTTGACCAGACCTGTTGACTTTTTCTTCGACTAATGCCACTTGCTTAATCGAATGGTTGGTAGAACCTGTCATTTTAGCCATGCAAAGCTTTATCTTCTCTTGGCCAACCTTCAGGACATTCTCTCTTAAGTCCATAACGAATCCGTAGGCATTCATAATGTCCGTGCCAAGAATCACTTCATCGAGAATATCTGCAACGAGCATTTGGTGGCTAAACTTCCTGAAGACCCAGGCGTACACGTACGTCTACCTTTCCTAGCACCTTGACGGGGCTTCCAGTCACTGTCTGTATTGTACAGGAGCTAATTAGAGGCTGGCGGTTGCTGACTAAGTCAGGGCGTACAATGGACACTGTTGCGCCGTGTCAACTGTAAATGATGTTGGTTTACCTTCCGCAAATCCATTAACAATCAAGTTTCCACTGGTCTTATGTAGTGTGGAAACTGTGTGCTGTTCTGGCGCTTTACTTCTCCAATTGGTGCGATCACTCTCTTCTCTCGGTATCTTCTTCTCCCAGCAGTCTACCTGTAGATGACCAGTTTTCCACAGTTGTAAAACTTCGGTTTTCTATCTTTTTCCTATCGTTTAAATCGTTGCGACTCTCTCGAACTTCTGAGTTGTTTGTCCGACAACATTGTTTTTCTACACCCATCGTAACGGCAATGTGATACAGGGCCCTTCTGACTGCAGTGTGTTGGCACACACCCATTAATGTAGCGGGACGCCGACTTGGCAGCTTCAAACTCTATGCGTGAGCAAGAGCTTCTGAGCTATTTCGATCCCTTGCCATTCGTAACACTTGCTGAAGTTCACAATCTCCGATGTCATCAATAAATGTCTGCACCCCAAACCTTATTCGAAAATCTTCTGGTGCTTCAGGATAGGTCAATCTAATCAGTCTGTCGATACTTGCTTCGAACTCTTGAAGACTCTCCCCGGAACGTTGTCGTCTTGTTCTCAACTGAGCGTAGTACACATCTCGCAAATGTTTATCACCGTAGCGTAATACTAGAGCTTTTATCAACTCAGCATAGATGTTCTGGCTGTCAGGTGGGACTTTCTGTAGTAATTCTGCCGCAGGTCCTTTTAATGCGAGAACGAGTGAGACTTCCTTGTCTTTCTCTGTCCAATTATTTGCGCTGCAGCAGCTTCAAATTGGCAGAGGTACGTTGCCCAGTGACTGCTTCCTCAAAGGTTTGAGCTTTGACATGAACTGTCCCTACTGCAAGCAAAGTGACTTTCTCTATTAACTTATTTTCTGTATCGTTTTCTGTCTTTATCATTGGTACAGTCTGTTCACAAAGGTGTTTTGGTTGTATCTTCAGGCACTGCACAACTTCACTTTTAATTTGTTTTCTTATGTTTGCCATTGAGTATTCTACTGCAGATATTATTTTATTTGACATGGATTCTTCTATGACAGACATTTTTGTAGACATCGATTCTTCAATGACAGATATTTTTGTAGACATCGATTCTTCAACAATCGAGACAGATTTTTCTACTTCAGCTATTTTTAATGTCATTGATTCTTGTACCTCCAATATTTTAATAACTTGCTTATTAAGCTCACCTCGTAGGACACCCAACTCTGCAGCGGTTTGTTCTTGTTCTGCTTTTGTATCAACTCCCTGATGTCTTCTGTTCACGTTTACGTCGTTCCTCTGTTTCTTACTTTTCTTGTCTTCGTTCTTCTTTTTGCCTTTCTTCTGTTTCTAGCATTAGTGCTTTCTGACGTTTCTCAGCCTCTTCTCTTTCCTGCCTGCGTTTTTCATCCTGTCGTTTTTTTGCTTCTTGCGCCTCCTGTCGGCGTCGTTCCTCTGTTTGCAACAGCAGGGCCTGGAAATTTTCCATCATCTGACTGGCATCCATTGTTTTCCGATTAATTATGAATTACACTCGTCTTGTGCAAAGTGTCCACTGTTTCCACTGTTAACCGTTCTATCCCAGTTCTGACACCACTGTTACACCGGTCTACTTGATCGTCATAGGTACAGTGGAAACAAAATCAGTACAAGACACCAATTAAGTCACTAATCACCAGCTTTAATTTTCACAGTTAACAGTTCGTAATTAACAACACAGTCTCTTATAACAAATCAAATAACAATTTTTCACACGCAAATAAATGCCAACTAATATTAAAACACAATTGTATTACAATATACCATCCGATTATAAAACACAACACTTAACTAATAACCACTTGAACGCACACAGTAATATATCGCGACTATAACTCGAACCGCACTGTAAATATATTGCAGCTATACTGAAAACTAAGGCCGCTGCCGCCAAGTATTTATACCTGTGCTCACAGACCAGAACGTTCCTAATTGCGTCTTAGCGTCCGTGTGAACTACGTAATTAACTGCGGCCTTGACACAGTCCGCGCGGCTGGCGACTTCGAGAAAACTCTCGCGGATGCGTTGACAGTCACGTATGCTACACACATTAGAGCGAGATTCTTCTGGCACATTCGACAAACACGTAGACTGTTCTGTAATGCCGTAACAATACTGTTGTTTGCTTAGAAACAGTTATCAAACGTGTAAGAACGGTATTGCAGAAACACTACCCCAAGTACTGATCGCAGTTATCAGTATTGTTTATATGGCCATTTTAGTACCCGCATTCAAAATAAACAAAATAAATAATTTTTCTCACAGGAAGAGCAGTTGGCCCTAAGTATAAAACGATTAACCGAATACAAAACACGAAAAGTTGTAAGTGTAATATGAATTTAATGTTGCCTCCACTAAATATTTCGGTATTTCAGTTATTTAAAAAAGGAATATTTAACTCCTTAAATATTTTAATTTCATAATATATTCAGACATACGAGAAAATGGAACGGCTAGTTCATTGGCATAGTTTACAAAAAGTATTTGAACACAGTATATAATACAATAATCCTGTGAAACATGTAAAAACAAAGTACGCAGACACATAATCTGAATAGGCTATAGAAAAATATGGTAAAAGAAGGCAAAAGCCACACACATTCACCCACAACCATTATCAATACTACACACACGGAGAAAAATATGTCATGATTTCTGAGTAAGTATGTCGTATCACTGCAGGCAAATTAAGAAGACTGCTACGACAGTTCATGAAATTTTAACGTTTACAAAAATCCGTACACAAGTAGAGTACGTGACGAATTCCGTGAATTAGATTAACAGACTAAGTTCCTGTATTTTGCTTCTTCAGGTACTGCCATGCGTGTACATTATCGACAAAAATCAATATCGTGTGGAAACAACAGACATCAATACGTATAACGAAGCATTGAATTACAAATCGGATCACTTCCTGAACTAATAAACCTCTCCACACGAAACAGTGTCAATTGAAAATTTTCACAGAAATTTTATTTATACGGCAGCTTGAGTAATAAATTAAATTGCTTTTGCTTGGACAGAAACTAATTTCGATTACGTTGTAGTGTTAATGTGACCGTTTATTCGTGGCTAATATACTGTCGAATACATCTCATTTTACTGAAAACAGTGAGAAAATATCGTATTAATTCTGAATGCAATTTGTTTGTGTGACATTTTATTTTTATAAATGCATCCATAAAATATAATGTTGCACCTACACTCAGTGCCGTATTTACGTACGGGCGAATATGTACGCCGCACAGGGCGGCAAATTTTTCAAAAATCGCACTGTTGGGTGTCGCGCCGGTTGTTATTGCCTCATTCTGTTTGTTAACCGCTTCCCGGTAAAGCGCTTCTCAAAATTTTGGCTTCTCTAGCGTGCCCCTCCAAAGTCAGCACAGCGCGGAGAAACGGCTCCGCATTGGCTGATGCGCTGACCGCATGGAGACGGTGACCGTGACCCAAGGCTTAGTCGTTGAGTGTTAATTCAGGTTGCTAGTTGAAGTGGATTTGTTCTTTGTGGAAATTCTAATTAGTATTTTGTATTTGCAGTATCATACTTATTGTTTATATTTAGTGGTTGGTGTCGAAAATAATTATAAACTTTGTATAGTCAACAGTTTGTTTATTCTTTTCATTTCTAATTGATTCATGAACAATGAGTGACGGGAGGAAAAGGCTGAGTGGGTCGCAGTATCGAAATTCAGCAAAGGTGAAGAAGGAAAAAGAAGACGAAGTAATAAGGAAAAGTCGGAAGGTGGAGTCTTATTTTCTTAAAGTGGACAGTGACGTTTCGGAACCAAACGAACTTAGTATAGTAAATCAGTTATTTTCATTGAAAGCTACGGAGAATAGTAGGGGATCTTCCGGCGGCGGAGAAGTAGCGGATAAAGGAAATAATTCTTCTAACTTAATTGCTGGCAGTGACAATTGCTATTCTAAAAGTGAACAGGATTTGTGCGAAATTCTTGTGTGTGAAAGTTACGAAACTGATCCAGGAAAATGTGAGGTTAGTTTAGAATTGGTGAGTAGTGACCCAGCGAAATGGATTTGTAATGAAGAGGTACGTGATTACATTGCCACACATAGCATATCCTTTCAGAATAGTGGGGCAGATTTTTCAAAATCGAAACGAATGTATGCAGATGGGCCACGATATTGTTCGAAGAATATTTTCGAACGGAAACTTCGTAATGGAGAAACAGTGAAGCGTCAATACCTTGTATATTCAGAGAGTGAAGGTTGTGTATTCTGCGTGCCGTGCCGGCTTTTTGGTGGAACCACAGTTTTTGGTCAAACAGGTTTCAGTGATTGGCGACATGCTACAGAGAGACTTAATGAACATGAAAGTTCACAAGCTAATAGAAACTGCATTATGACTCTCAAAGAAAGGGGAAAGAAATTAGGAAAAATCGACGAACAGCTAACTAAGCAGCTTGATGATGAGATTGAATACTGGAGAAATGTACTAAAACGTGTAGTTGCTGTTGTCAAAGCACTGGCCACACGTGGACTCGCCTTTCGCGGGACTGATGAGCGTATCGGTTCACCGAACAACGGAAATTTTATGATGTCGCTGGAACTGATTGCACGTTCGACCCATTTTTGGCAGAACATTTGAAAAAACACGGCAATCCTGGAAAAGGGAATACATTTTATATTTCCTTCGCTACCTACGAGCAGTTTATATACAAATAATGGAGGAAGAAGTTGTGAGCACCATTGTGGCAGAATGTCAGGCAGCTAAGTACTTCTCTATCAGCGTAGATTCCACACCAGATGTTTCTCATACAGACCAGCTGACTTTCATTGTTAGATATGTAAAACAAAATGGTGAACCTGTAGAACGTTTTCTTTGTTTTATTCCAAATGCAGGTCATAAAAATCATCCGAGCTTGCCGACACAGTGTTCACAATCCTATCAAAATACAAGTTGGATATAACTAATCTCAGGGGCCAGTCATATGATAATGCTAGGAACATGTCCGGAAAATATACAGGACTTCAAGCAAGAATTCTAGAAAAGAATAATTTAGCTGTTTACTCTCCTTGTTCGGCTCACTCTTTGAATCTCATAGGAACTTGTGCCGCCGAATGCTGTATTGAAGCTTGCAATTAATTTGTTTGACATGTTGCAAAATTGTACAATTTTTTCACTTCTTCTACATATCGGTGGAAACTGTTGCAGGAGTCTCAGGACATAGTTCAGGACAAATCAGACATGGCCGCAACCTCCAAAGTCACTGTAAAAGGCTTATCCGGTACTCGCTGGAGTGCTCGAGAAGATGCATGCCGGAGTTTAAATCGCAACTGGAGCATGATCAGAAGAGCTTTGGAGAAAATTGAAGCAGATGACAACGAGAAATTAACAACACGACTTGAAGCTAGAGGATTGCTGAAGAAATTGTCACGACTTGAAACAGCAATCTCAGCTAGAGTATGGGATGCGATCCTAGGGCGATTTAATGCAGTAAGCAAGGTATTGCAGAGAGTCGACATAGATATTAGTGATGTAGTCTAACAGTATGACGCTTTAGCAGTGTTTGTAGCAGAATATAAAACATCATATGAAGTTTACGAAGAAGAAGCGAAAGCGAAGTCAGGTCTTCAGGATTACGACGTGAGCAAACGTAAAATTAAGAAGAAGACTTTCATCGATGATGATGATGATGACGATAGTCAAAATAAGGAATCATTCCAGACGAGTTCAAAAAACTCCCCGAGAAACATTTGTTGATCATACTTATTTGACTATATTATCGAATTTGGAATATAAACTGAAGAGAAGGTCAGAAGCATACAGAATCATTAATGATAAATTCGGATTTTTGTCTCACTTAAGAAATACACCAGCTTCAGAAGTTGCAAGTGAAGCTAAGAAGTTGAAGGAAATATACAAAGACGACCTCGAAGAAGAATTTGTGAACGAGTGTCTTCATCTTCGGGGATATTTAATAAAAAGGGAACAAGTTGAAATGTCCCCACTCAGATTAAGCAAGATTCTCCATGAAGACGATCTACAAGGAGTATTCCCTAATGTTGACATTGCACTGAGAATTTTTTTGTGTATTCCTGCCTCGAATTGTTCAGGCAAGCGTTCTTTTTCCGTGTTGAAAAGAGTGAAGAATTATCTCCGATCTTCCATGCTGCAGGAGCGCTTAAATGCTTTGGCAATTCTCAATATAGAGTCAGAAATGCTGCAAGCCTTGGATTTCGACCGCCTTGTGACGTCGTTCGCGGAAAAGCGAAGTCGGCGGAGAAGGATCATGTAATGGTGAGTTTTAAAAAATGTTAATTAAAATTATTTTTAAAAAAATTTTTTTGGGGGTGGGGGCGTTACCCTATGGCCGCACAGGGCAGCACTTCCGGTAAATACGGCCCTGCCTACACTATATATAATTTCAAAGAAGTTCCAAATTTACCCCGCACTATTGATATCCCGGTACCTGAAGTTAAATTTTACCGCCAGTGCTCGCGCCACTATACAGTTCCTACAGGACCTTGGGGTAAGCACACTGAAAAGGAAAATGTTTCTTCCTGTTAAAAATTGCACAAGATTTTTTTTAATTGGAATTAATTTAGTTTTGTATAAAACCCTATTGAATATGCACACGCTCATTATCAGCACGTTATTGTTCCCATACTGACTTCATCCTACTCAGTAATCCAATTTTGGTGTTTCTCCTTTACAAGTATGGAACATTTTTCATATTCTTCAGAGCAAAATGCCTCATTAGTAAACTGTATTTCTCTCTTATTATGTAATATTAATATTTTGTATGTAATTTATAATATTTTGTATACAGAGAGAATAAATATTATTCGAAATATACAAAAAATAATATATATTTTGAATATATATTATTTAAACGGAATAATATATGGTGGGAATTTGAATTTTTATGGTGGGAATTTATACACGTTTAAAGTCAAAAAGAACAAAGTCTCAGTGACACCTGATTATTAATGGTAATACATAAGAAATGGAAGGCCATTAAAAACCGGAATTAAATACGTGAAAGAATCATGAGAATGGAAAAAGAAATCTGATAACTAATCCCGCCATCTGTGCACCTAATGAAGACTCCAAAGCTAACAAAAAAAAAAAAGTTGGTACAGAAGCTTACAAGAGAGGTAATAAAAGGATAATAATTCTGAGAAATTTGAATGCCAAAGTCGGAAGAAACCAAACAACCAGGAGGTTAGACTATTCAAAAATGATGAACATAATGGGAAACGCTTATTTGAATTAAGTGAAGTAAAATGACTTTGTATAAAAAACAGTTAAAATTTGAACACTGTAGAATGCCATTACAGTGTAAACGGAAGCCAAGATGCAACGGAAGCCGACATACTGAAGATAATATAAGGAGAAAATCTACAGGATGGAGGCTGGAGAAACAGAGAGCAATGAAGCACAACCAAACTGACATCCCATTCATTTCAAATTTTGCGTTAAATTTTTCTAAGTAAATCTATCTTTAAATTTAAGTACATTCTAAGTCGTAATATATTTTTTATTCTTATGCCATTTGCCTATTACGGTTAACAGTTGACATTTAATTTAATTACTATTATTTAATATCATTATAAAATGTTATTTATTTGAGTAAAGAAGAACATATTTATTTTGTGAATATATTTTGTTTAATACAATACGTTTGGTACAGCAATCTGTTAGCGTAATCCAAAATTTATTTACGACAGCCGTAACAACATAAATAAACGTTCTAGTCATTTCGCATTTTAAGCAAACGACAATAAAACAAAAATAAAACACATAACTGCCTCTTCGTACTCGCTTTTGTAGAATAAAAAGACTTCTATAGCCTTTTAAATGTAAAAATTAAATGTCAGCGGGTAATCGTGCTGGATTTTACTGCCTTCTTGTAATGGAATTGAATGCAAAATCCTTTGTTTACACAAGAGAATATGACAGTTTGTTTGTGTTAAACAAAAGCTTGCCGTTTATATTTTACAATATGCTGTGTTCGATGGTGATCTGGAAGTGAACATACTTAATATACATTCATCTGTATTTGTATTTAATGTAATCTTATATAAAATACAAATTAACGGGTACAGTTCTTCTACATTCTAACCTAAAACGATCATTATATTCCAAATCGCGCGTGAGCTAGCACAGACACACGTAAATGTGTTTTTTTTAATAAGCCACGTAAAAGATTAATAGTTAATATGTGTGAAGCAATTTTTTTCTTCGTTGTACATTTGCCAGAATATAATGATGCTGAGTTAAGACCAGAAATTATTGAGGAGGAGGCATGTGTGAGGAAAGCGTTGCTTTCTTGTAGAAAAGAAGAGAGGATACATCTAAGAGAAAGAGCATATAGTTTTTTCCTAATTTCTTCAATACTGGTTGCTAATTTTTATTCTTACATCAGTAGCTCCAAATCTGTTATTTGAGCATGTTATACAGGAAACCACCTACAAAATTTAATATCATCTCACTGTGCTAAAAAGTGTAATGCAAAAGTAAAAACTAATAGGCCTATGTAAAAACAGATAATATTTGAGCTTTAGGTAAAGCACATTACTGTATTTGTAACTTGATTTATCTGAGGCAACACTAGTTCATGAAGTAGACAATACCTGGATTGATAGCATTTTAACTTAAGGGATGACACTGGTTTCATAAGTGTCAAAATAGTTGTGAACGTTATAATCCAAAAGCAAATATAAGACAAAATACAAATAATATAAATCATTTTATTTCTATATTTCTCTTGTGCTTTTCTTGTTTGCTTTTTTGTATGTTTGTCTATATATGAAACATCAATTTAGGAAAAGATCTTTCCAAACTTTAAAATCATACAACCAGTGGCGTAACTACGGGGAAGGGGATCAATCCCCACAGAAGTGGATTAAACATTTCAGCGAAATTCTATTATCACTTAACATAAACCTATTTCTTAGCCAGATGTGTGTACTAAAATGTGGCTTGTTAACAACTGTAGGAATAAAGGGAATTATTATAATATTTGGAAATTAATAAAATAAAGTTAGTTTTTCTTAATAATGACAATCGCTCAAATTTTTTATTAATAACGTACGCATCTGCAGCACACTTCACGTCGGTAGGTTTGATCACAAACTTTGAGACGCAAAGCATTCATAAAATGTATTGTTACAACGGTCTCACGGATCGTCGCATTGTACAGTAGAAACAAAATATAGACACCAATGAAGTCATTAATAACCAGCTTTAATTAGTCACAAATAACAACTTGAAATGAACAAGTTACTCTCATACAATAAGTCTAGTTAAATTTGTCCACACGCAATAATAATTGTCAGGTATAAAGAGTTCTGCACTAGTTAGAAGACAATAATTACTTGAAGCGCACTGAATTAGTAGTATATGTCTGTATGTGCTAGGACACCCTTTCCCGGAAGTATGCGCTGGGACAATCGTGTCCTAGAACATATTTTGTATGTTCTGGGACAATCGTGTCCTAGGACATATTTTGTATGTTCTGGGACAATCTTGTCTGTAAACTGTTTTTTTTTCCTTTTTATAGTGTAGATAGCGTCGTCTTTATCTAAATATATTACATTATATACGTAACGATTGTCATTCTATAGTAAACCGTGACCTTGAAACACACTGACCTAGTAAAAATGTAAATATAAACAGACGGCGTTTTGTTGACACGCGTAAACGTTGATGTAAACATAAACATTCCTCCGAGTTCGTTGACGTGTAAACAGTTTTTTTCCTTTTTACAGTGTAGATAGCGTCGTCTTTACCTAAATATATTACATTTTATATGTAACGATTGTCATGGTATACAGATAAGATATGAATTAGCTTAGTCGGTAACGTGCAACTGTGCTATTCTAATAATAGATTATATGTAAGGTAAATATCAATTGTTCAATCCCTAGTTAATTCATAATTTTTTATTTTTTAAATAAATAATTACATTTATTTTATCATTATTTATACTTTTTTATTTTCACGTTTTAACATGATTTTGTTTTTAGATATGTTAGCCGATAATAACGTTTATATAATACACGTTAGCAGTTGGTTTATTAGTGTTCCAACGTGAATTCTGAACGTAACATCCTAGTTAATAACATGTCGGTAGTTAAAAATTTACTAAAGAAACCGTAATTGATGAAGAGTACAGCAGATAACTCCATTGAACCTTTTGTAATCAATGTAAACATGACCTCAAGATTAACACTGACCTATTAAAAACATGTAAACATATACAGTCGGCGTTTTTTTTGTTGACACGTATACGTTCTTGTGATAACGTTGTAATCAACGTGAACATGACCCTCGAAATACACTGACCTATAGCGTCATCTTTAAAAATAATTCAGCTTTGATAGTTCAATCAAAATGAAGAATTTAACACTGCAAGATGTCTTATCTTATCTTATGTTTGAAAGATTCATCATGAATAAAACAAAAGTAGAGATTGAATTTATGCGAGATACATTGTTGGTACTTCTAAAGTGTCGTAAAGTGTTGGAATTTTATAATTCAGACGGACTGAAAGAGATTACACCGGAACGTAGAGGACAAAGCGGTGAGGTGTTTATACATTTTCTTGAATGTCCATGGGCACATGAATCTACTGTGGATGGGCCGGATACATGTGTTTGTTGTTACGTGTCTACACATTGTGGTGATATCATCAAGTTTCTCAATGAACGATTCAAGTAACGTTTATATAACGGTAAGTACTTCAAGACACTATTGTATATTAGAATTTTTGTGTAATTAAATATATAGAATGTATAAAAAATAAAATGAGAATGTTACAGATCTTTAAAATGACAATAAATCTTTTTTTTTTGTTCAGGTATTAAAATCATACACATACATAAAAATATGTTACAGATCATTTTTATTATTCGGATACTTAACAAAACAGTTTACAGTATAATACATGTACATAAAAAGATTCTAAAAAAAAAATATGTTACATATCAATTAACATGTGATAGCAAGAGATTGATTTTTACCAGATAGGTAAACTCACTTTATTTACACTATAAAATGTTATTGTGTTTTAAAAACTTGTTTTATCATTACGCTAATGAATATTTTATTATTCGGATACTTAACAAACAGTTTACAATATAATAACCGTTAATTCAGGTATTAAAAATACATGTACATAAAAAGATTCTAAAAAAAATATGTTACATATTAATTAACATGTGATAGCAAAAGACTGATTTTTACCAGATAGGTAAACTCACTTTTATTTACAAAATAAAATGTTATTGTGTTTTAAAAACTTGTTTTATCATTAAGCTAATGAATAATGACCGTACGGTAGTGTATCTATTTTATTATCACAAAGGATTCTTTTATTGTCTAAATTACTTAAAGCTAATTTGTTACGCGTAATTGTTTCAACTAAATGTTTTTCGATCGGCATAATTTCATCATTCTATAGTTATTTATAGTTTTAGAATAGACGCACTTTTTGAAATCTTCAAAGCTTATATGTTTGCTAATAACGTTTTTTTTAATTCCTTTTGCTCTTTTTTTTTCTTTGTTACCTACCGTTTTAAATGTATATAATTTAGAGCGTAAGCCGATAAATTCTTTAATTGGTACACCCGAACATTCATCTTTAAATTTACCGATAATTTTTTTATTTTCAATTGAATAGCACGGATGATTGGGTGAATAATCTGACGTATCAAAGTGTGCAACTAAATCCGGTTCTAACATATCTTTATAAAAATCTTCTGTATGAATTTCGTAAAAAAAGCTATCTGTATCTGTATACAAGAGGAAAATTTTTTCACCGTATTTTTTCTTCATTATATCATAATGAAAATCATACATTAACGTTTTACTTATTTCTAATACGCTTAATCCGATATATATTGGTTTATCTAAAAATAAATGTCTTTTATCCGATAATACCGCACATAACGATTTATTATAAATTATTCTGTCTTTAAATACCGGTTGTGTAATTAAATTTAATAATTTTTTCTCATCACTTACAAGTTTAAGGTTAATTCTTTTCCTAACGTTCTCCATACATTTACCGAACACTGAGTTGTTTAATAATTTTAAAAAATCTTTTTCAAAATCATTTTTAGCTTGTTTTCGTTTTTCTGTATTTAAGTCAATGTACGTTTTTAACCAAGGGCTCTGCAAAAATTCTAAAATACGATGAAATTTTATAACTTTTATACCGTGTTTAACAGCTTGTTTTAAATTAATGTAATGACTTATAAACTTTTCTTTATTTTCTAATGTTGTTAACAATTTTTGTTGGTTTGTTCCTTTAACGCATTCATTAACTGGTAAAAACGGTAAATCGCTATGATGATTATGTAAGTGATGAGGATACTCGACGTCTACTTCTAAAATATAACCAACAGGAGAATCGTCTGCAATATCTAGTATATTAAAATTATCGTTAGGATCCTTGCAAGTAAAACCAGCATATGGCATACATTTATTCATTGCCCAACCGTACAGATTATTCGCGTCTAAATAAGTTAAATATTTAATTGGGTTAGTTACATCAAACATTTCTGGAATATATTTATTATTAGCAACAGATTCTTTTTTTTTTTTGCAAACACTCAATCCCCCTCACCCCATTTTCACATAGGGGTGCATTTCGTAATCAGTTAATAATTCTAGTTTAATTTTTGTATAACTTAACATCGCATCAAAAGCAAAACCTGGTACTGTAAAGTAGTGTGCACAGTCTAGTTTATAAGATTGCATACAAAGAGATCTAAAATTTTCAAAAATATCACATAATATTAAAACATCAATTTTTAAATATAGATCACTATACTCTCCAAGTGTTTTTACAGTAAAATGATTCCAAACTTTACAAGCATGTTCATAATCAGCATTTCCAATTTCTGAATCATTTAGTGAACTATAAAAACATTCTTTTGGTGGTAATCTACGTTCTTCCAATTTTTTCCAGGAATTCGTATATTCATAATAGTACACACCTTTCCTAGTAACTAGTGACATACTGTTTGCAGAAAAAAATTTTCCAGTAAAAAAATATTTATCCTTAGGCAGATTATTACTGAGCTCAGCCAACGGATAATTCATAAAACGATAAGTGTCAATAAATCTAATTTAAACCCGAACGTGTTCTTTTTGCAAAAGAAATATACTTTTCTCTAGTATTAGGAATTACATGAATATTTTTTATATCATAACCCAATTGACGCACTATAAAATGCGAATCATAATTAGAACTACCATGTATGAAAACAAGTACAAATTGCTGTTGTTGTTTCAAGTTACACGTATTACATAATGTTGCACGAAATTGACCAGTTAAATGACAATGATCTCGAATTTAGGATATAATAATGTAAATTCCTTGTTACACATCTCGCAATGTGTGACCGATTTAAATGTCATTTTATCATCTCGAGTCATGTGTAACGGAATATTTTGTTTAATAAGTGAACCGATTAAATTAATTTTATCAACTAAAAATATCATAAATTTTTCCGCGGCATTTTTACCACGATATAAGTACGGTTCCGAAGGCAATTGGTTTCTAATACTTTCAGGGATATTGCTATCTATAACAAAATATACGCAAAAACTCGTCGGAATATGAAATTCATTAATTGCAGTAAATTTGTTTTCGGGGTTGCGCAAACAATTGGGTTTCAAAATACATTCGAAATCTGCATATACTACAATAGGAACTCTATATTGATAATGAAATTTATTAAATTGTAATATATTGTTATCAGTAGTTGGTAATACTATTTTTACGGGTGAATACTTTCCGCAATATCTATTATGAATTTTCAATTGTTTTGACTTTTTAGTAAAAAACGACAAACAACGTTTACATATATCAATTTTTTCTGTATGTTTTGTTAACTGTGATCTTATTAACTTGGAAAAATTCTTTATATAACAATAATGATAATTAGCATTATTCGGCATATTTAATACTAAAAGGTCAAAATGATTATTCTTTTCTTCCTTACACACTTTAAGAGGAAAAATTGATTTCTTTTCATCAATAGAATAAATGTTAATAGAAACGTTATTATTTTTTTCGAAACGATAAATTTGGTTTAAAGGTGTAGGAAAGTCTATATCTCTAAAATCAAACTTATTTTCTAAAACAAAATAAAGAAAATTAACACGTTCAATGTGAGGTCCAGTTACATAACGAGAGAGGATTGCCCATTTAAAACAATAATTATCTTTATTTTTAGGATTTATTATACATTTTTTAATTTGTAAAAATTTTGGAAGTTCAATATATGAAGCTCCTCTTAATGGTTTAAATCGATTTATACGTAATAAAATCCCGTCTATACGGTGAAGACTCCATCCGGAACCTTTACCCATATATACGTCTTCATCATAACAAATTTCTTTAATCGCGTTGTTAACTATTATGTTAACATTATCGTTTTCTCTAATCGGAATATTTTTTGTTTTAAAGGCTCTGTCTTGTGTTTCATTAATAACGGGTTTTATATTGTAGCATGACAGATATTCCACCACTAATTAATTCATATAAGATCATAAAAAATATTTAAATTACATATACTAAAAGAATATCGAATGAAATTCAATTACTTCAAAGGAAAAAACCACAATAAAAGAAAAACAATCATTAAATTATAAAAAATACCACTATTAAAAGTCAAAGAAAGAATTAAGGAAAACTCATATTAAACAATCAGGAATTTACCCAGGAGGTTAGAAGCAGTAAATAAACTAGATACCCCAAAATCAAGAAAAAAGAATCAGATTAGGAGTGGTGATGAACAAAATACCCGCCACAAGAAGAAAGAAGAATAAGGTTTATTATCAGGAAGTAAACAAAATACCCTGAAACCTGGAAAGAAGAGTAAAGCCAGTATCATATAATATAGAAGGTACTCCGAACCAGCCATCAGTCAAGATAACACTGAGTACCTTGGTTTACCCAAGAGTGAACACCAGAAGGAAGACGAGAAGAAAGGAAGAAAGAAGATGGAAGAAACACCATAAAAAACCTATTATTAATTACCATTGACCCCAAACCAATAGATACAATTAAAGAAAGTATTACATCCCGAAACCCTATAAATTGTAATTATTAATAAACAAAAGTGTTGTATAGTATGATAAAAGGTGCAACAACTAAAGTTATTGTGTGATAAAAAAAAATAAACAAATCTTCACAGTCCATGATGACTAAAGGTCTGGTCTGAGATAATAAGACTCAATACGTCAGAACCACCAGTGAAAGTGTATTAGTGTAAGTGTTTTTTGAAATATAATAAACTTGAAGTTGTAGCATTACTATAACTTAAACTATATGCTATAAAAAACTTTTATATTTGATAATTAGCAAATCATGAAATAATGAAATGGAAGGTATTTCCAATATTTCATTATTTTAGATCACTTTGTTATTACAAGACATTTGTAGAAATGACAATAACTAAAGTATGGGTGGAAATGTTTACTATATAAGGGGATGTTAAATAATAGTAATAAAAACAGAAAGGACTGGAATTAGTTTAAGTGTTAATAGAATTAAGAAATTTTAAAATGGCTAATATTGTTCAAAGCCATTAACTCCATATTTTTGAAAGAGTTCTTATACAATAAGATTTATATGTTTAGAATAAGTTATATTAGTTAAATAACAGCATACATACCAATTAAAATGTTTCTGTATGTATGCTGTATTAATTAACAAAATGAGTTAAATGTATGTTAAAAACAATTTCAGCAAACATGTCCAACTTTACAGAATGCTGAGTGATGTTAATTATTATTTTTATAACAGTAGCATGAATTAGATGCTACACATCTCAATAAGTTTGTAAACAATTTTATTTTATGTCATGATAACTATTAAGAGTCAGAGGAGGAGTAAAAGTAAATTTAATTGAAAAAAACCATACAAGTAAAATACTAAACTCTAGGCCAAATAATGAATTCACAGAAACTCAATATAAACCAGTTAATTCACCTATGAATCATGTAAACTGGCAAGATTTAGGTAAGGAAGGACAATTAACAATTACTGTAAATGAACCTATGATTTAAAAGGGTAATATAGAAAAAAACCTCAAATTATTGAAAATTTTTGAAATGTATAAATTAACTATTTTTAAAGAGGAATGTTAAATTCAGAAATTATCACTAAAAACCAGTTCAAATGTTAAGTGTATATGCAATTAAGGAAAAGAAAGGATTTGTGACCATTTGAAAATTATTATAATTATATTAATAACACTTAAAATGGCAGTAAAAGTATAGAAGGGGGGAAACAGTGTTTTTGGGCCTAGATTTCCAAAAAGAAAGAAATTTGGTAATTTTAACAAAAATCTCAACAAATATGGACTATGTCATATCAAATTAAACAGAATGAGATAAATAAACCAATTATATGGTTAGTAATTCATGAAAGCGAATAATAAACTAAAAATATTCCATATATAATGTAATTTGCAATCATGTATATGGGAAGTAACAATTATTTTAACAATACTTTTCAAATATTAACTTGGCAAGATTTTTACTAAAGTGGAGGAAGTTAGTTAGTTCTTTGTTAACGCTCAAACTGAACAGTTTATGTGAAATTGCGTTCCTTAAAACCGTATAATGAGGTGCTAACCTTACAGAGAAAAATTCGATGAGCAACGAGAGTTACTTAAATAAACACTTTTCCAGTTAAAACATATAAAAACTTCAACGACAACAGTGAAAACGAACACCACACTACATAATACCAGTGCATTAAAACATTAAAACTACATATTAGTAATAATTCAAGCTACAACAGAATAACCATATTTGCGTAACGAACATATACAAGTGAACACGTCTAATATAAAACAATTAACACCAGTGGACACTGAACACTCATCCAGACTACCCCAAACAACATCCTAGAGAGTTTACTAAACAAGTTCGGGGATCGTTAAAACAATTATAAAGTTGATTTTGCTGTGAGATTTTCTCGTTAAGAATATTGCAGTTAACCTATTCATTTTTGGGAGCGGCCATCATGGAAATGCGAAGCAATGCCACCAACATCGAATGACTTCGTAGTCTACACCTGGTCTGGTACTCAAATATATTAAACATTTTATACAGATTATTCACATTTGTTAGATAATAATTATTTAAAATAATTTATTGTAAATGTTATACTTTCTCGTCCTGCCCTTCTCTGACTATTATTAATTAATCGCTCCAAGAACCTTTTTACAATTATTATATGAATTTCTTAACCTGTATTAATATATCGATTATCCTTGAGACGGAGTCGAACATTGCTCGAAATCGATTTAATATCGACTATTATTTAAAATTGTTAATAAATCAATTCCTTTCAATTGTATGGTTTAATAAATTATTTCACATGATAATTTAAGGTTTTAATTAAGCAACAAGACTTCCTGAAAGAAGAAAATATTAACAATAAGTGATATACTGGAGCAACACGGAAGGTCGTTAATCGATTGCTGACAGGAGTTAATCTGTTTAACTCCAGATTTTGTTAATATCTTCCAGAAGTGCGAATTAAACAAGATTACTTTTCAGAATTTTAGAAATTTGTTTAAAAACAATAAACAGGATTAATTACAAATTATATACACTATAAACAAACATTTAAATTTTTTTTTTCAGAAAATATTTTTTTTTAAATAAAATTTTTTCTTTCTTTATTTTTATTTGTAACTTAATAAAAACAGGGTCTGGTTACAAATTGGCGTCCAACTAGAGGGCTTAATAATTTAAGCCTGGCAGCGGTTATTTAATAGAAAAAGAAGGAGACAAAATGCAAAGACGAGCTACTTCGAAGAAGAGGGCGGCAGAGGCCGAAAAGGAAGTTGACATGGGATATAAGGAAGCAACACCCGTGGAGGATCCGAAAGTGTTACTAACCCCTCTTCTTCTTCACCAGAGGAACAACCCGAAGTACCAACTCAAACCGGGGACATCAATGTCCCAGACAAGGAAGTAGAAAAGTCTATGACCACTGAAGATACAAAGTTGGACAAAATGATGGAAATGATCCTCCGGGAATTCAAATCCAGTAAAGAAAAGATGGAAGAAAGTAACAAGAAGATGAAGGAAGGATTAAGGAAGGACATGGAAGAAAATAGTAGGAAATTGAATCAAGATTTGAAGGAAGACAACGAATCCACAAAGGAAGAATTGGGCCGTAAGATTGAAAATACCAACAAAAGGATTGAGGAAACCAGTAGGAAGATGGAAAAGAAAATGGAAGAAAATAATAAGAATTTGGAAGAGAAGATGGAAGAAACCAGTAAGAAAATAGAAAGTGACAACCAATAATTAAAAGAAGAATTAAGGGAAAATAACAAGAAAATGGAAGAGACGATGGGGGAAAGGTTGGAAGAATTGAGAGAGGATAACCAACTGCTGAGAGAAAAACTAAGGGAAGTCAACCAAGAGAACATGAACAAGTTAGACGAGAGGATCGAGTTAGCGAAAGAAGAGTTGAATAGAAAAATAACAGACACGAAGAAATCCATCGTCAAAAAGTTGGAACAGGAAGTAGTTGTTGTAAACCAGCAGATCAGGGAAGTGGACGAAAGATGTCGTCAGACGGAAAGTGAAGTACTGGAAGTCAGGGAGGTAATAAATAAAGACATTACCCAAGTCAAGGAACACCAGAAGACTAAACTGGAGGAAAACAAAAATTTTGCCAAGGAAGAAATAAATAAAGTGCGAACACATGTCACCGAAAGATGCGACGGCATGGAAGCCGCTATGACTAACATCACGGGACAAGTGCGACAGAGTCAGGAAGAAATAGAAATAATAAGAAACCGACCAACTGGCTACAATAATTTCCCCATGTCTGAAAATCGGGAATGGCTTAATTTTAGGCAATATAAGCGAAAGCCAATGGAGTTCTTGTCCCGCATAGAAGAATACCTGGACAAGCATCGAGGAAACCGATGGGTCCAGAACCGGGAAATCCTAGACGAGTCTTTCGGGAGGTGAACGACCATTGGTGGATGGCCAACCGAAGCGACATCGAGAGCTACCAACAATTTAAAAGCCTCTTCAAGGCTAAGTATTGGTCGGAAACGACACAAAACTTAATACGGGACAACATATGCCACGGCCATTACAAACAACAAGTCGGTAGTTCCATGACGGCATATTTCCTCGGCAAGGTATGTATGGCCAAACATTTAGAACCGGCCATACCTGAGGAATGCCTGATCAATAAACTATCATACCATTATGATGAGGAAGTAATTCGAGCGAGGAGAGGCAGCCAAATTAAGACAATTCAGGCAATGACCGAACTCCTCGAGAATTACGAGAACGAGGAGTACTACCGACAAAGCCGGAGAAGAAACGATCGGCCCGAACCTAGGACGTATCCAAACAACAACCTGGGTACGACCAACACCAACACGGGATACCAGGGAGGCCGGGCATACCCACAGAACAACAATTTTAATAACACGCATATTAATAATAATAATAATACGATTCCTAATCATACGAACCCGAGTCGGCCCAATAATGGTTATCAGGGTAACCGAAATCAATACCCTCCAAACCCTAATAGTCAGAGAAGCCCAAATTATGGTAACGAGCGTTACCATAACAATAACAATCGTGGTAGTCCACCTAATGGTAACACCAATAATAATAGGTTTTCCCGACCACGTGTGAACTTCATACGAGCAGTAGATGGTCGCCAACGGAGGTACTACAATCAGAGGAGAAACAGCTACCATGAGTATGAAGATAGGCGAAGGAGCCGAGAACGAGACCAACCAAGGTACTATCCTGCGAGACGGAGTACCAGTTTGGACGATACTGAACGGATGACCAACAACGAACGACCGGAAGATCACAGAACCGAGCGGCAGGGGCCCACTCTAAGCATCCCAAATGATGCTTCCACAAGTACGACACAACGGAACAATGATGTCGAGCCTTTAAACGGGCGAAGGCAGTAATAAATCGCCAGAACCCGTTACTGCTCCTAAACACTGGGTATTATCATAATAATGAGTTGAATAAAATATATAATAAAAATCGTATCACGATAATAGGGTGTAACTACCTCAAGAACATCCGACATGAATTATTGGAAGAGGACGACAATAGTCCCACCAATAACAATAATAATTAAATTTTACATGTAAATGCGGAGGTAGAAGGAATCCCCGCTAATTTGATGATCGATACTGGTTCCAACGTATCCATTATAAGTACGACTGAGTTTGAGAGAATACAGAGAGAGTGCGGAAGAACTTTACCGACGTTGCCATTGAACAATATTATTTTGTTAGGTGCAACCGGCCGACAAAATAAAACAATACGAAGGCAAGTCTCCGCCAGTGTGATGAGCTGCGGTATAGCTATAGATATGGAATTCTTGGTGGCGAGCGGGCTGCCGTTTAATATATTGGTCGGGTGTGATGTGCTCAGGCGGAATTCCGCCATAATTAATTTGCGAACCGAGAAATTGTCTCTATTTACCAACGGACACACTTGGACGGCTAACTTAGTTAGTAGTGACCAAGTAATTCCTGATAGTATCCACCAACAAATTCGTAAGATTAACTATATACATCCCACATCTATTATTGAACAAAAGGTAGACGATAACTCCAATGAAGACTTATGGTCCCAAAAAATCCAGGAGATCAGGGATTTCCGGAGCGGTATAACCGGAGAGAAATTAAAATTATACCAAGCGAACAAATTAATTGATATATATAAAAAATATAAATCAGTCTTTTCTGACGAGCCCGGTAAAGTAAAAAACTTCCAGTGTACTCTACAGTTCCGAGACACAGTGGACTTTAACCGGAAGTCTTACCCCATCGCGCAATCACGAAAGGAAGCAGTAAGAGCTGAAATAAAACAGATGATTAACCGTAACATAATAGAGAGTAGCCAATCCCCATACACAAGTCCTATCGTGGCTATTCCTAAGAAAAACGGACAAGTCCGTTTGTGCCTAGATGCGCGGGAGATTAATAAGATTATTATTAATGACAGGACTTCGCCCGGTGAGATTGAAGAGATTTTGAAACGGTTCCACGGTACCAAGTACTTTAGTACCTGGGACACGGTGTGCGGGTACTGGCAGGTGGAATTACATCCACAGAGTCGCAAGTATCTGGCCTTTATATTCGAAGGGCGGAACTACCAGTTTAAGAGGTTGCCCTTCGGACTGGTGAATTCAGTCGCAGTCTTTGTACACTCCATGGACCAGATACTTGGCCAAGAAGCACTACAGCTCACCACCGTGTACGTTGATGACTTGCTAGTGTCCTCAGAAACGTGGGAGGAACACTGCTACTGTGTGGAACACGTACTAAAGAAATTAGCGGCGAATAACATCACGCTAAAGTTAGCAAAATCTCATTTTATCGCCACGGAATTTCAATTCTTGGGTTTCATATTGAATGACCAGGGAATCTCACCGTCGGCTGAAAAAGTAGAAGCGATTCAAAACTTTCCCATACCTAAGAATCGAAGGCAATTACAGTCATTACTGGGACTCTGTAATTACTACCGCAAGTTCCAGGAAAATTACTCTGAATTGACCGCCAGATTTCAGCCGCAACTGTCCTCCAAGAATAAATGGATATGGGGTACAGAACAGAATAATACATTATCATTAATTAAACAGAAATTCCTGGAACCTATAATACTTCGCCATCCGGATTTCAGCAAATCGTTCTATCTGAATTGCGATGCCAGTGACATCAGCCTCGGCACAACTTTGTATCAGGAGGATGAGGAGGGCGAACATCTCGTGATCTGCTTTGCCAGTAGAGCACTGAATCAGTGCGAGAAGAATTATCACGTCACTGAAAAGGAATTGTTAAGTGTAGTGTTCGCGTGTGGAAAATTCCGCACTTATATCCTTGGTTACTCCGTTACCGTCCGGACCGACCATAAGTCAATATCGTTCTTAAGGAGATGTAAGCTAAGTCACGGAAGGTTGACAAGGTGGATACTATTGCTGCAAGAGTATGACCTTAAGTGGGAGTATATCCCCGGAAAGAAGAATGTCGTCGCGGACGTGTTGTCTAGGATAGACATTAATAAACAGACGTTCGAGGGGGAAAAGGAAAGTATACTTAAGGTATACCACATTCTGAGCAACAGCGCCGATCTACAATCAATATTGGAACACCTGAGCACACACCAACAAGCAGACCCGAAGTTAATATCTATTAAAACCAGATTGGAAGCAGGGGACGAGACTATCGCCCAATATTATAAAATCCACAACAGGATACTGTTTTTACAACCATCTTTATATAAGGAAGAATGGAAAGTTGTTATTCCAACCCATATCGAAAAGGAGATAGTGAATAACTAGCATGTTCGATATGAGCATATGGGCGCCTTAAAGGTGATAAAGGCCCTGGAAGAGAGCTGCCACATAAAGGATATTAATCGGAAGGTCCGAAAGTACATAAAGAATTGCCGCATTTGCCAACTCGTGAAGTCCAATAACGAGAAAAAGGAAGGGCAAATGATTCCGATAACCTCTCAAGCGAAGCTAGAAAAAGTATTCCTGGACATCTGCGGGCCATTTCCCCGCAGTGGGGGCCGTCACAGATACAAGTATCTAGTCATCGTGATGGACCATTTTACAAAGTTCATCAAGCTGTACCCAGCGAATCGGGCGACTACGAATAAAATTCTCGACATCTTAACCAACCAGTACTTCCCAGACGTCGGAAAACCAGTTTCGATCATCACCGATCACGGAACACAGTTCAAGGGGAAAAAATGGCGGGATACACTACTGGCGATGGGGGTTCATACCTATAAAACATCGGTATACCACCCGAGCAGTAACCCGGCGGAAAGAGTATTGCGAGAGGTGGGGCGCATATTACGGACGTATTGCCACGATCAACAGAGGAGGTGGCAAGAATATCTTGAGGCCACAGAAGAATTCCTCAACCTGGCATACCACCCAGCAGTAGGCATTACCCCATACTCCGCCATGTACGAAAGACAACCCCCAAGGGAGATCGAGGAAATATTGGAGTTCCCGAGAGAAAATAAATATATTTTTAATAAAATTCAATTTTATAATAAGATGGCCGAAGATCAGGAGAAACGGCGGATTAAATATAATAAAGGGATGGGTAAGATAATTACCTATACCATTGAAGAGAAGGTTTTATTGAAAAATAGAGAGTTACCCAGTTCACTAGAAGGGATAACTAAGAAATTATTGCTTTTATACACTGGACCATATATAATCTCCAAAAACAATAATAATAACACTTATGAGATTAAGGAGATAGGTTCCAGTAAAATTAAGGGTGTCTATAACCAGGCATCCATGAAGAAATATCATGATTAATCATCAAAATTTAAAAATAATGTAAGACCACCTTACATACCAAAGATTTGAGAAAAACATTTTGGCAAGAGTATAAAAAGAATTTAGAACCGACAAAAATTCGAAAATAATGTAAGCCCACCTTACATACCAATTATTTGAAGGAAACATTTTGGAAGGAATATAGGAAAAAGAAAGGAATTTAGAATGAAACCATCAAAATTTAAAAATAATGTAAGTTCACCTTACTAACCAAAGATTTGAAGAAAAACTATTTGGAAAGAGAATAAAAAGAATTTTGAATAAATCAACAGAATTCTAAATAAATGGAAGATCACCTTACATACCAATTATTTGAAAAAACTATGGTGAAATAAAAGAAGAGAATTAATACCATATTTATGGTAATAATACAATATATTTACCATATTTATAAAGGATCATTATGAGATAAATAAAGGAAACAGAATTTAGAATTAAACCAAGTAATCCTGAAGGAGTAAGATAATGTCTAATTTCAATAAATATAAAGTGTAAAAAACCTTCAATAAAATGATACAAAAGGGAATAAAAATCAGAGATACGATTTGATTGATTAAATATGATAAAATACAGAAAATTATGTGGAAATATAAAATAATAAAACTTTGAAGTGGTATGAGGAGAAATGAAGACCTCATTATTAAATTAATTAAAACATTCATTCGAAAGAATAATAACCAAGAGAGGAGTAATTTGAGAATAAAATCAAAGATATGATGTAATTAAACAAATTAATATTGAAATGATTATGAATTAAATGTCAATTGTAATAACGACAGTTATAAGAAAGTTCTAGAACATAGAACAAGTGGAACTAATAAAAACAAAATAATGAACCAAAAATGTCATAAAAATATGCTACAATGAACCAATGCAGATTGTAATAAAAAACCAGAAAGTAATAAAGCAGTAATAACCAAAAACTTTATGTGATAAGAAAAATTGGAAAATGTACTAATAGAAGAGCTTCCTACCATAATATCAAATGAATTAACCATCAAGTTAAAGAGTCAGAAGAACAACTGAGATAGGAATATTAAAATCTCTGAGCAATATAATAAGTAATAAGTAAAGTATCCAAAGATATTTTTTAAATAGTAACAAAAGTGTACTATTCTGAATAATTTTTTTAATCTGTCTGTAGATAATTCCAGCAGTATTAATATGTTTTTTGAGCATAGATGATTTGTCTCTTACTCAAATAAGAAGTCAAGTATTGGACAGCAGAGGAAGTAGCGTACTGTGCCTCTCTGAACTGAACCAGCTCACTAAGTAGGGAACGATAGGGAGGAAACACCCCAAGGAGAAAATACTAAGAAGAAATATGAAAATAAAATAATAAATATGAAACTCAGAAGACTATTACTATCACGGAAGATCAAGTGAAAATGAGAAAGAGATAAGCTCAAATATATATAAGAAAATTTTTAGAATTGGAAGGAAGTAAAGAATAATAAAAAACTACAATAATTTTCATAAGCAATTGTTTCAGACAAAGCAAGTATAGTCTGAAAAAATCACTTCTGGAGAAGGGCATTCTGTAGCATGACAAATATTCCACCACTAATTAATTCATATAAGATCATAAAAAATATTTAAATTACATATACTAAAAGAATATCGAATGAAATTCAATTACTTCAAAGGAAAAAACCACAATAAAAGAAAAACAATCATTAAATTATAAAAAATACCACTATTAAAAGTCAAAGAAAGAATTAAGGAAAACTCATATTAAACAATCAGGAATTTACCCAGGAGGTTAGGAGCAGTAAATAAACTAGATACCCCAAAATCAAGAAAAAAGAATCAGATTAGGAGTGGTGATGAACAAAATATCCGCCACAAGAAGAAAGAAGAATAAGGTTTATTTTCAGGAAGTAAACAAAATACCCTGAAACCTGGAAAGAAGAGTAAAGCCAGTATCATATAATATAGAAGGTACTCCGAACCAGCCATCAGTCAAGATAACACTGAGTACCTTGGTTTACTCAAGAGTGAACACCAGAAGGAAGACGAGAAGAAAGGAAGAAAGAAGATGGAAGAAACACCATAAAAAACCTATTATTAATTACCATTGACCCCAAACCAATAGATACAATTAAAGAAAGTATAACATCCCGAAACCCTATAAAATTGTAATTATTAATAAACAAAAGTGTTGTATAGTATGATAAGAGGTGCAACAACTAAAGTTACTGTGTGATAAAAAAAATAAACAAATCTTCACAGTCCATGATGACTAAAGGTCTGGTCTGAGGTAATAAGACTCAATACGTCAGAACCACCAGTGAAAGTGTATTAGTGTGTTTTTTGAAATACAATAAACTTGAAGTTGTAGCATTACTATAACTTAAACTATATGCTATAAAACAACTTTTATATTTGATAATTAGCAAATCATGAAATAATGAAATGGAAGGTATTTCCAATATTTCATTATTTTAGATCACTTTGTTATTACAAGACATTTGTAGAAATGACAATAACTAAAGTATGGGTGGAAATGTTTACTATATAAGGGGATGTTAAATAATAGTAATAAAAACAGAAAGGACTGGAATTAGTTTAAGTGTTAATAGAATTAAGAAATTTTAAAATGGCTAATATTGTTCAAAGCCATTAACTCCATATTTTTGAAAGAGTTCTTATACAATAAGATTTATATGTTTAGAATAAGTTATATTAGTTAAATAACAGCATACATACCAATTAAAATGTTTCTGTATGTATGCTGTATTAATTAACAAAATGAGTTAAATGTATGTTAAAAACAATTTCAGCAAACATGTCCAACTTTACAGAATGCTGAGTGATGTTAATTATTATTTTTATAACAGTAGCATGAATTAGATGCTACACATCTCAATAAGTTTGTAAACAATTTTATTTTATGTCATGATAACTATTAAGAGTCAGAGGAGGAGTAGAAGTAAATTTAATTGAAAAAAACCATACATGTAAAATACTAAACCCTAGGCCAAATAATGAATTCACAGAAACTCAATATAAACCAGTTAATTCACCTATGAATCATGTAAACTGGCAAGATTTAGGTAAGGTAGGTCATTTAACAATTACTGTAAATGAACCTATGATTTAAAAGGGTAATATAGAAAAAAACCTCAAATTATTGAAAATTTTTGAAATGTATAAATTAACTATTTTTAAAGAGGAATGTTAAATTCAGAAATTATCAATAAAAACCAGTTCAAATGTTAAGTGTATATGTAATTAAGGAAAAGAAAGGGTTTGTGACCATTTGAAATTTATTATAATTATATTAATAACACTTAAAATGGCAGTAAAAGTATAGAAGGGGGGAAACAGTGTTTTTGGGCCTAGATTTCCAAAAAGAAAGAAATTTGGTAATTTTAACAAAAATCTCAACAAATATGGACTATGTCATATCAAATTAAACAGAATGAGATAAATAAACCAATTATATGGTTAATAATTCATGAAAGCAAATAATAAATTAAAATTATTCCATATATAATGTAATTTGTAATCATGTATATGGGAAGTAACAATTATTTTAACAATACTTTTCAAATATTAACTTGGCAAGATTTTTACTAAAGTGGAGGAAGTTAGTTAGTTCTTTGTTAACGCTCAAACTGAACAGTTTATGTGAAATTGCGTTCCTTAAAACCGTATAATGAGGTGCTAACCTTACAGAGAAAAATTCGATGAGCAACGAGAGTTACTTAAATAAACACTTTTCCAGTTAAAACATATAAAAACTTCAACGACAACAGTGAAAACGAACACCACACTACATAATACCAGTGCATTAAAACATTAAAACTACATATTAGTAATAATTCAAGCTACAACAGAATAACCATATTTGCGTAACGAACATATACAAGTGAACACATCTAATATAAAACAATTAACACCAGTGGACACTGAACACTCATCCAGACTACCCCAAACAACATCCTAGAGAGTTTACTAAACAAGTTCGGGGATCGTTAAAACAATTATAAAGTTGATTTTGCTGTGAGATTTTCTCGTTAAGAATATTGCAGTTAACCTATTCATTTTTGGGAGCGGCCATCATGGAAATGCGAAGCAGTGCCACCAACATCGAATGACTTCGTAGTCTACACCTGGTCTGATACTCAAATATATTAAACATTTTATACAGATTATTCACATTTGTTAGATAATAATTATTTAAAATAATTTATTGTAAATGTTATACTTTCTCGTCCTGCCCTTCTCTGACTATTATTAATTAATCGCTCCAAGAACCTTTTTACAATTATTATATGAATTTCTTAACCTGTATTAATATATCGATTATCCTTGAGACGGGGTCGAACATTGCCCGAAATCGATTTAATATCGACTATTATTTAAAATTGTTAATAAATTAATTCCTTTAAATTGTATGGTTTAATAAATTATTTCACATGATAATTTAAGGTTTTAATTAAGCAACAAGACTTCCTGAAAGAAGAAAATATTAACAAAAGGTGATATACTGGAGCAACACGGAAGGTCGTTAATCGATTGCTGACAGGAGTTAATCTGTTTAACTCCAGATTTTGTTAATATCTTCCAGAAGTGCGAATTAAACAAGATTACTTTTCAGAATTTTAGAAATTTGTTTAAAAACAATAAACAGGATTAATTACAAATTATATACACTATAAACAAACATTAACAAATTTTTTTTTTCATAAATTTTTTTTTTCAATAAAATTTTTTCTTTCTTTATCTTTATTTGTAACTTAATAAAAACAGGGTCTGGTTGCAATATATGTACATTCAACTATAATGTTACATTTTACCGGACCAAACATTGAAATATTATTACTTAAAATTGTAACTATATTTAATTTAATATAAACTAACAGCAAGCAAATATCATTATAATTATTACTTGTATTTTTGTAAAAATATGTTTTTAAATTACCTTTAAAGGCATTCTCTATCTCAATGAAGCTATTGGATTCTACAATTTGTTGTAATCTAATAGATTTTAATCTAAAATTTGGTATTGATGATGAAGATGATGATGATGATGCTGGAGATGATAGTGGTGTTGACCGTGTTTGTCTGTGTTTACGGGCGAATAGTTTCCGCAATATCTTTGATTTTAATCTAAAATTTGGTATTGATGATGAAGACGATGATGATGATGATGATTCTGGAGATGATAGTGGTGTTGACCATGTTTGTCTGTGTAATCCACCCAAATCTGGAACATGTGATGGACCAGGTTGTGGATCGTTTTCGTTATTAAAATCTTGATGTCTGCTGTGCGATGGACCAGGTAACTGACCCAAATCTGGTACACGCGATGGACCGGGTTGTGTTGAAGGTGTTCGTTCGTATGATGACCCAGGTTGTGATGATGAATTATCTATCATCTGTTCTTGTTCGACAGCATTGCTTACAATTTGTCGTTTCTTAAACGGTAGATTTTTATCCATAATCTGTAGGAATATATTTAAAACAAAAATATTCATATCAGTTCTATATTTATAAAAAATAATTGTTCATATATTTTTTTGTTGGCGTGTTATTCTTGTGTGGAATATGTATTTGTTATAAACGAACAATATTTTTAGTTATTTTACTGATGTAAATTACAATAGAAAGAGAGGTTATCTATGATTATACTTACAATTTTGTAAAGATCCGATGTATTGAGACCTATGCTGGTTAAAAACCAATCTATTGCTATAAATTGCTTTTTTATTGTATGACTACTTATACTGTCAACCGACCGATAACAGGAAAACAGTAAACAATGTATTTTGAACCAATATTGTTGTTTAAAAATAAATTTTAAAAGTGCAACGTTATTGCAATGTGACTGATAATGAATAATCGGTAATTACTTGACCTCTTGATCTCGTATTTTAACGTATTAATTTTTTTAAACTTTTCTCAATAAATGCGACGTGACTGATAATGAATAATCGGTAATTACTTGACCTCTTGTACTCGTATTTTTACATATTAATTTTTTTAAACTGTTGTCAATAAAATGCGAAAACAACTTTTTGAACTGCTGCTAACAAACAACGAATACAGTTTTTGTCGGTAAACAAGTTATTTACTTGATCTTTGAATCTCCTACTTACGCATATTGAGAACGTGTGAAACTGATAATGCATTTTCTGTGTATATAAACCGATTGAAAATTGTGGTTCAGCATCCAGAAACATACCAGCTACTACAGTCTGCGATCGTCATTAAGGTAACATTATTAATTTTATTTTTTGTTATGTTCTACACAAGAACATGTACAGTAATTCTTGGTTACCTGTGAAATAAGTTAATTTGTTCTTCCTATGTTATTTTTAATATATGTATTATTATAAGGTATAATCTGTTTTACATTTCTCTATTCAAAAAATTAATTTGTCGTTGTTATAAGTCTTTCCTATATCATTTTTTAATATATAATGTGTTCTATACGTTTCTCTATTACTTTTATTTTTTTATCTTAGTTATTAAAGGTTCAATTTTAGTATTTAAAATTGAATTTCTATTTTTTCTGTTTTATTTAATTTGTCTTTGTTTAGTTTTGTATAATAATTCTTAGGTTACCAGTCACAAATTAGTAATTTAACGAAAATTTATTTTTGTATGTTATAGATTTTGACAATTTAAAATCTTATCATTGTAATGGATGCTCAGCATGAAGGAGGTCTTTTATTTAATTTGTCTTTGTTTATTTTAACATATATAAATAATATGTATAACAATTCTTAGTTACCAGTCATAAATTAGTAATGTAACGAAAAATTATTTTTGTATGTTATAGATTTTGACAACTTAAGTCTTATCATTGTAATGGATGCTCAGCATGAAGGAGGTCTTCGTCATGAAGAATGTTTGTCGTTAGAAGACATTTTAAAATTAATTTATTATCTGGGTCTATCTTCCTACGGTCAGTAGGAAGATATGATGAAAAAAATTCAACCAGACATTATCTCAATAGATAATGTTAATGTTTTTCTCTATATATTCAATTACGAGATATAACCAACAAAATAAAATTTCCTCTCGAAACTACAATTTTTAATTCACAAAAAGACTTGATGCTTTTAAATAATTATTTATTCGATATTGATGAAATATAAATCTATTTGAATACAAATATTGTTCATTTTAAAGAAAAAATATATTAAGAACAACGTTTTCTATTCTTAATTCTATTATAAAAAACAAAATTATGTATAGGTTTGAAGATGAAGAAGAAGAAGAAGAAGATCCGATGAACATTGACATTGTTAATGACGATGACGATGACGATGGCGATGTTGAATTTAAAAGATTATTTAAATCAGTTAAACGTTATACATCTAAAAACGAAAAAACTGATGAATTGTATGATCAGTATATTTCTTTTAAAAAAGATGATTCAACTAAAACTTTAACAACGCCCGGAGAAAAGGGTCATTACTTAATAAAAATTTGTATAACTGATATTAACGATTTAAAAGGAATAAGTAAAAAAGACAGATGGACTAAAGCTGCCTATAGAAGTCAATTTTTATTGCAAAGTAAAGATTCCACTTATATGCAATTGCATAAAATTGTATTATTAAAGTCACGCGAATTGGCTAAGATAAAAAATATTAAAAAACAAACTTATAAAAACTGATCTTAATGTTTTGGTTAAAATAAAAAAATGTTTCCTATAAAACAAAAAAAATTTCAAATTTTTTAAAACAAACTTATAAAAACTGATCTTAATATTTTGGTTAAGATAAAAAAAAATGTTTCCTATAAAAAAGAAATTTTCAAATTTTTTTGTATGTAAAATATGTTGGTATTTTATATTTGTTGTAGTATGTAACCTATACACAATTACAACAATGTTTTGTATGTAAATTAATAAAAAAATGCTGGTATGAAAAAAGTATGTATGTTTTTTAGTATGTGACTAAATGTATTATTTATGAATGGTATGGAAAAATCATAGAAAGAAATGTTCAAAATCTTCTTTCATAATATTTTGTATGTAAATTAATAAAAAAAAATCAAAAAAAAGTTTCCTATAAAAAAAGAAATTTTCAAAATTTTTTTGTATGTAAAATATGTTGGTATTCACATTGTATTTGTTGTAATATGTAACCTATACACAATTACAACAATGTTTTGTATGTAAATTAATTAAAAAATGCTGGTATAAAAAAGCATGTATGTTTTTTAGTATTTAACTAAATGTATTTTTATGAATGGTATGTAAAATCATAGAAAGAAATTTCCAAGTTTTTTTTCGTAATATTTTGTATGTAAATAAATAAATCACTTTGTATGTATGTATGTATGTATGTATGTATGTATGTATGTATGTATGTATGTATATTGTAATATAATTTACAAATTACAAATAAATAAATAATGAATAATGATATAATTATATATGTTGAGTATATAATTATTGTTCTTTATCACTGGATCAGTCTGACTCCTTAAAGCCCCACTGTTGGGCTAGCCAAATTGTAATATAAATTATTACAAATAAAAATAAATAAAATAGATATAGATATTTTATGTTATTATGTTGATGTGATCTCACCAGATTAGTCTCTTTAAAGATAGCAAGAATTATGTTGATGGTGTCACGGTGTTGAACTCGCCGATGATACAGCTCCCCTTTGGATTCACCAATTACAAAGAATAAATTAAATATAAATAATGTTTTATAATTAAGTGTGATGGATTGATAATAAAATAAAATTTTGTAAGTTATGAAATTTTTACTAATATTTAGTTTTTTGTTTGATTGGTTAATTTAATTAATTAATAAATAATTAATTAATTGTGTGCGTACTTTTCTCAGATATTTATGCTAGCACTGTAAATTATTTTTGTTTAGAGAAAAAAAAATAGTTAACATTAATTATACTAATAAATACAACTCTTGTAACTGAATAATGATGTTCATTTATTGACATTCAAAATTATGCGCCAGTCAAACTGCGCATGGCCAAGGCATTGGCTGATATGTGCTCCAGTCGGTAGCGAACAAGATTAACAAAATATATTTTCTACAAGGTTAAGTAATTATGGTTCTTTTAACGAGTCGAAATGGTCAGAGGGCAAGGAACAAGATACATTCTTACAGGTATTCTTAAACTAAATTATTATGGCTGAAATAAAACAATATTATTATTTAAATTGTCAATTATGAAAATTAATATCGAACCAGTCGTCGAAATGACGTCACTCCCTTCAAGCTGGCTGTGTTTCGTGTTGGTTCGGGAATCAAGTATGGCTGCCGTCACCTCGCTTTTGGCTGCTATGAACTGTTTGGGCTTCTCCCGCAGAAATAAATGAATATTCCCTTCTCTGCGAGGTAGTGTTGGTCCAGGAATATAGTGTAGAGTGTCCTCTCTTCTCCTGCGATGTCGTTTCGTGATGGGTTTCTTGTGAAGTGTCCGGTGTTCAAATATGTGTATACGTGTTCTGCTAAAATGGTCCAAAATTGTCTCAAAATGGCCGTTGATTTTTTGTGCTTGTGTCTGATGGTGTTATTACTGTTGTTTGGAATTAGTGAGGTGTTAAATATTAATAGTTAATGTTATTTTCATTTTTAGATAACCTCTGTTACACTCTGCATAACCACACTCGGTTTTACACAAAATTATTCTTTTTCGGTATTCTGTTAATACATTTTCAACTAGTCGTCTTCACGATTAACAATAGACTAAACTCTGAACGTCGTCGTTTTAGGGTAATTTGTGATATGTCTTTTTCCTCTTTATATTCTTCAATTATAAAAATATCTGTCTCAGACTTGTTTCATCATCTAAATATACATAATAAGTTTTCTTATTTTTTACTGTATTTCAAATATTTCTTAATTTTACATAAATCTAACTACTCAGTAATATTGATTAATTAATTTTACATATTTGGATATATAGCTGGGTTTGTTTCAAGTTCATTTAAGCCCAAAAATTACAATTATTTATAATTATTGTATGCCTCATATTTTGTACAAATTTAGTGTTTAAATGGTTTTTAAGTGTTTTTTCTGATAGTAGTTCCATGGAATATTCTTAATAACTCCGTGATTATCTTTGTTGTTAATAATTTTGTTGTTAAAACGCTTCAATATTGATTAATTTACTGTTTAGTCTGATTTGATCACTATCATAGGCCTAGTATTATTTGTTTCCAAAGGAAGTTAATTTTCTTTCCTTTGTCATTCCATTCGCTATTAATTGTATCTGTATTAATTACATTTTCAATTGCTGTGTTGTATGGACTGAATTTTATCCCCTATTATGTAGCTTGATTCTCTGATAGATAGTTTTGGGTTTACATTACTAGTCTGTGTTTTCAAAAGTGGTGTCTTAGCTAGTCTGCTTGTACATTATATATGGTTTACAGTTTTAAAAAATAAAATTATTACATTCCTATTTGCTACTTGCCTCTCTGCCTTACAAATTTGAAAATTAAATAACATGATTTTAAAATACAATGGAATATCTTATATCTACTAAACTTTTTTTTTTTTTTTTTTATATCATTTAAACATAACACAAACATCTTATGCCTAATAACACTTTCAGTTATCAACTGTCTCTTGTTTTCTTTATAACTATTTTGGTAATATAATGAAATGAAAATAAAAACATCTTATAATTAATGACACCTTCAGTTATTAACTGTCTCTAGTGTTCATTATTATTATTTTGGTAACACAATGAAATAAAAATAAAAACATCTTATACCTATTATTTTCTTATACTACTTAATGATTTGAAAACACTTTTATTATCAAAATTGACCTCAGTCATTAGACTGTCTTTTATTTTTTGTTATATAATATTTCCCTACACTGATGGTAGTCTTTTTAATAGATTTCTATTTCTTACACTACACTTTATTATAGTGTGTCACTTATTTTTGTCTACACTAATGGTAGTCCTTTTAATAGATTTCTATTTCTTACACTACACTTTATTATAGTGTGTCACTTATTTTTGTCTACACTAATGGTAGTCTTTTTAATAAATTTCTCACATATTATACTTATAACTAGTTTACAATTCGTTTCTCTTTGGATTGTATCTTGTAACTTGTTACTGGGTCTAAATATATTGGTTTTAATTTTGTTCAATGGTATGTATTCCATTATTATCATTTTTTGGAATAACTCTTCTTGTTTCTAGGCTCTTTGTAGAAATCTTGACCTATTTTGTCCTTTCTTCATTATTATATTAGTCATTTCTGGTCTTGTGGTTTCTCTGCTTCTTGACCTTATACATTTCCATTATTAATATTGTTTCATCCTTTTATTTCCTTTTTCTTGTCCTTCCCGTTTTTACTGCTTCCCCAATCTACTGGGTATACTGCTGGTTTATTGGGTTTTTACATAGTCAGTTATTTTGATCAATGGTTTTCTTTGTTATTTTTTATTCTTATTAACATATTATTGAACTAATATACAGTTTCTAGTTTAATCCTTAAAACAATTCATTCTTCTCACTCACTATCGAACTTTTCTCCTTTAGTTATGTTGCATTAAGTTAAATGTTTAACGTGATACTTTTGTTATGCTACATATGCTCTCCTATAAAAGTGATTAATTCAGATCATACTCTTAGTATGGATGAAATAATTACTACTAATTCTTTTGTATTTACTATATTTTCTTCGTGATTACATGTTTTCACCTTATATACCTTCTTTTTCCACTGTTGCTTCCTCTCAGATGATGTGTATCTCCTTCATTAGTTTCTTTCTTCATTAATAAGTGATCTTCAATCTTGTGTATAACATTATCATTTGATATCCTTTCTTATTTGGTGCTTCCTCACCAGTATGTTTACTCCCTAACATTCCCTAACAAATTAATTGGAACAGTTCAGAGTGGCACTTTTGGCTTCAATCCCTGCTGTCCAATACTTCAATTAATTGAGTCCAGAGGCATTATCATCTCTGCTCAAAATATAAGACTGTTGGCATTTTCTACATCCAGTCATAAAAATAAATAAACAGTAAAAGTAGTCTCTTTTGACTAAAATAAACATCTTTAGATTCTTCACTTCATAATACTTTATATTAACTAATACTTTTATACACTTGACTCTTCTCCTCTCTTAAAGCTTATTCCATATTATGTGGTTTAGGTATGTGGTATAATATACATTTCATCATGTTTACATAGTAATTAGCATTTATATTTATTTTTTCTACCATCTGGTATCCAATGAGTTATTTTTATTGCTCATGGCATAACATGAATTAATTCTTTATCACTTTCACTATAACAGTGCTTATTGCAACAACATTATCACTAATAGTATCAGGGTTTTTGGTTTCTAGTCTCACTATTTGGTTTTGACTGAGTTGGTTCTTCTTCATTGCTCCATTTTTATTAAATTATTACCTTTGTGAGTTTGGTTAAGTTGTTTCGATTAAGTCATATGATATTCTGGTTTCCTTTCTCCTTTAGAATTTTGTATCTCTTTCTTACAAAATCTTTTTTCATATTTATGAGTTATTGCTCATCATTCGTATGAGTAATGATATGAGCTTACTATTTTTTAACTTTAGATATTTTTATTCAACTAAATTCTTTCTTATTCATAGTTGTCTTTCAAATATTTTGGTGTAAGTTGTACTTATTATTGTTTTGAATTTTGAAAATTTTTATTCATCAAAATTCTTTTTTTTTTCATAATTCTTCGAATATTTTGTGTAAGTTGTACTTACTAATTTTTTGAATTTTGAAATTTTTTATGTTCATCCCAATTCTTTTTTCTTCTTCATAATAGTCTTTCAAATGATCTGTGTAAGTTGTACTTACTAATTTTTTGAATTTGGAAAATTTTTTATTCCTCAAATTCTTTTTTATTTCTCCTCTAAATATTTTTTAATGGATAATTGATTATAAGTTCCTTTCACTTTATTTGAAATGATATCCTTTAGTACATACGTATTGTTATTATTGTTTTTAATAATCAGGTATGGGCCGGTATACAGCAGTAACAACTTTTTGGTAATGCCTTCCAAAGTACTGGGTAATTCCCTGTTTTTTAGCAGTACCTTTTCTCCGACTTCATAGCTTATTATTTCGTTAATCGCCTTTTGATATTTGTTCTTGCGCCTTTCCTGGTCTTCTGCCAATTTATTGTAGAATCTGATTCGATTGAATTTGTATTCTTGACTCATGGGGAACTCTATTATGTCTTGTATTTCTCTTGGAGGCGGTTTTTCATACATTGCCGTGTATGGCGTGGTACCTATAGCGGGGTGATATGACAAATTAAGGAATTCTTCAGTAGCTAATAAATATTCTTGCCACTTCTTTTGTTGATTATAGCAATAAGTCCGTAATATTCTTCCGACTTCTCGCAATACCCTCTCCGCTGGATTGCTGCTGGGGTGGTAGACAGATGTCTTGTATGTCTTAATGCCCAACGTATTTAGAGTGTTTCTCCACCTCCAACCCTTAAATTGCGTTCCATGGTCTGTGATTATGGATGCCGGGCTCCCTATCTCTGGAATGTAATGGTTTGTTATTATTCCTAGAGTCTTCAAAGTGGTGGCTCTGTTCACAGGGTACAGTTTTGTGAATTTTGTGAAGTGATCCATCATGATAATAATGTATTTGTATCGACGGCGTCCGCCACTGCGGGGAAATGGACCACATATGTCCAGAAAGACCTTTTCCAGTTTGGCTTGTGAGGTAATTGGTATCATCATACCCTCTTTTCTCTCATTGTTGGTTTTCACCAATTGACATATCAGACAGGTTTTGAGGTAGTTTCTCGTCTTTCTATTTATACTTTTTATATGACAATTGTCTTCTATCGCCTTGATCACCTTCATGGCTCCCATGTGACCGTATCGTAGATGATAGTCCAGGATGATATCCTTTTCGATTGTAGTAGGGATCATGATCTTCCATATCACTTCATCAAGGGATGTTTTGATGAATAATATTCCGTTATGTACACAATAAAATTTGGTTATTGTGTCATCTTGGTTGGAGAGACGAAGTTTAATGTGGTTAAACTTCGGGTCGGACTGCTGGTGTTTGCTGATGTCCTGCACTATCTTTTCTAAATCGGATCTGTCCTTAATAATATTATAGATTTTCAAGATGCTCTCCTTTTCGCCTTCGAACGTTTGTTCTTCCAGATTTACTCTCGACAATACGTCGGCTACTACATTTTTACTTCCAGGAACATACTCCCACTGTATATCGTATTCCTGCAGGGCAAGTACCCATCTGGTCAATCTACCATGGCTTAACTTGCATCTTCTCAGAAATGATATTGATTTGTGATCTGTTCGAACGGTCACTGGATATCCGAGGATATAGGTCCAAAACTTCCCACAGGCAAAGACTACACTTAGCAGTTCTTTTTCCGTCACATTATAGTTCTTTTCACACTGGTTAAGGGTTCTGCTAGCAAAGCTCACTACTAGATGGTTTCCACTTTCATCTTCTTGGTACAGTGTTGATCCCAAGCTAATGTTACTAGCGTCACAGTTTAGAAAGAAGGGTCGGTTAAAATCCGGATGGTTGAGCATTACTGCTTCTAAGAACTTCTCCTTAATTGTTTTGAAGGTTTCGTCTTGTTCTTGACCCCATCGCCACTTATTCTTGGACGATAACTGGTACTGAAACCGGGCTGTCAGTTCGGAATAATTATTTTGGAACTTCCTATAGTAGTTACACAGGCCTAAAAATGATTGTAGTTGCCTTCTGTTTTTTGGTATAGGGAATCGTTGTATGGCGTCTACCTTTTCTGTTGATGGTGTTATTCCTTGACTGTTTAACTGGAAACCCAAGAATTGTACTTCTTTAGCTATAAGTTTGGACTTGTCTAGTTTAAGGGTAACATTATTTTCAGCAAGCTTCTTCAAGACATGCTCCACACGGTAACAGTGTTCTTCCCAATTGGTTGATGTTATTAGGAGATCATCAACATAGACAGTCGTGAATTGGAGCGCTTCTGGTCCGAGTATATGATCCATACAGGCGACAAAAACAGCTACTGAGTTCACCAACCCGAAGGGCAACCTCTTAAACTGTTAATTGCGCCCTTCGAAGATGAACGCCATGTATTGCCGGCTTGCTGGGTGCAACTCCACCTGCCAATAGCCGCAAACGGTATCCCACGTGGTAATGAATTCCGTTCCGTGAAATCTCTTCAATATTTCATCAATTTCGCCAGGTGAGGTACGATCGTTAATAATCTTTTATTTACCTCACGTGCGTCAAGGCAAAGCCTTACCTTTCCATTTTTCTTTTGTATAGCCACAATTGGGCTAGTGTATGGCGATTGACTGCTCTCAATAATATCTTTACTGATCATATTCTGGATCTCTGTGCGTACGGCTTCCTTCAAAGATTGTGCTATGGGATACGACTTTCGATTAAATTCTACTGGTTCTCGGAATCGTATGGAACATTGGTAGTTCCGGATCTTTCCAGGTTCGTCCGAAAATACAGCTCGATATTTTTCATATATGTTGACCAATTGATTCAGCTGGTTTTCCTCTAATTGCTCGGTAGTATTGTGGCACTGGAAGTTACGTATCTCCTGAATCTTTTGTTGCCATAGGTCATCCTCCGAATCCTGATGTACTGGCTTGTTGTTTGTCGAGTAGTTTGACAAGTAATTCACCTTATTTTGGTGGTCGAGAAGTTGTCTGGAATCTAACATCTTGTTGTTAGTTAAATTGGCTACCCAGGTCGAACCTTCAGAAAAGAGTGATACCTTTCCTCGGCACAAGTCGATAACTGCTGAGTTTCTGCGCAATATGTCACATCCTATCATGATGTTGAAAGGTAATCCGGCTGCAACAAGAAATATCATATCCACACTACTGCCCTGACTGTTGACATTTAGGGATACCTGTTTTCTTATGGTCTTGTTCTGTCGGCCGGTAGCTCCTACAAGTACAATATTATTAATAGGTAGTACCGGTAAGTTTTTGTGACATTCCTGCTGTATCCGGTCCAACTCATTACGATTTATTATAGAGACATTGGCTCCAGTGTCTATCATTATAGAAACAGAAATACCCTCAATTTCTGCAATTATATATATTATTTCATTGTCATTATTATTAATATTAATTTCGCGTTCTTCTAGCAGGTCCTTACGGATATATTTCAAATAATTACTGTATATTATTGTAAAATTTTTTCTGTTTTTCTTCGAATTTATTCCTTGGTCAAACCCAGCAGATTGGAGCAGTAAAGGGTTATTGGAGTTTATTACTGCCTCCGTTCGTTTAAATGTTCCGCATCATTACGGATTAGGCCGTTGGAAGCATCAGCTTGGAGTCCTGAGACTGCTTCGTTTGGTTCAGCACGATCGTCCTGTTGGGCTTCTGTTACAGGTAGTCTTCGTTGATTGTCCAGGCTGGAACTACGTCTGGGCTCATACTATCTGTAACGATTACTTCCCTGACTTCCTTGAAAGGTCTCGTACTCGTAATATCGGCTCCTTCGTTGAGGCTGGTACCTCCTCTGTCCACCGCCTTCCGCTCTGATGTAGTTAATATGGGGTCGATATGTCCTGTAATTATTGTTATTACCTCCATTCGGGTAATTCCTGTTATAATTACTATGATAATTGTTATTAGAGGTGTTGGGGTTCCTCTGACCATTTGGAACATAATTACGGTTATTATTATAATAACCGTTGTTGTTTTGTGGACGGTTATTATTATTATTATTATTATTGTTGTTGTTGCTGTCATTATTATTAATGCGAGGAACATGATTATTATTATTATTGTTATTAAATCTAGGTACATTATGGTTATTACGGGTATTATAATTGTATTCGGCATTATTCCGATTTGCGGAATTATAATTATTGTTGTTGCCCACATTCTGCCGATTATTATTACTCGAATTATTGGTGTTACTTCTTGGTTCCGGCTTTTCATATCTCCTGCGACTTTGGCGGTAATAATCTTCATGCTCATACATTTCTAAGAGCTCGGTCATTGCTTGTACAGTCTTTATTTGACTGTTTCTTCTAGCTCTTATTATATCTTCCTCATAATGGTATGAGAGCTTGCTGACCAAGCATTCTTCCGGTATTCTGGGCTCTAGATGTTTGGCCACGCACACCTTTCCCAAGAAGTACGCTGTTAGAGTCTGGTTTCCATACGGGTTGTATTTTCCATGACAGATCCCGTCTCTGGCGATATTTTGTGTCGATTCAGACCAATATTTGGCTTTGAATAGCCTTTTGAATTGTTGGTAGTCGGTCACTTCGTCCCTTATCGCCATCCACCAATTATCTGCTATCTCCTTGAACGATTCGTCCAGCACTTCTTTATTCTCCCTCCAGCGATTGCCTCTGTGTTTGGTGAAGTACTCTTCGATTCTGGCTAGGAACTCCATCGGTTTGTTTTTATAAAACCTGAAGTTAATTCCTTCACAATTCTCGTTGTTAGGACAACTGGTAATACTTGTCGGTCGACTGTGGAACAGGTCTATATCTGTCTGGTTCTGTCGCACCTGACTGTTGATACTGGTCACAGTAGCTTCAATGCCGTCACATTTTTCTGTGAATCGGTCCTGCACTCGCTCCCAGTCTTCACGTGTTTCTTTTAGTCTTTCCTCCAATGTCTTCCTAGTCGTTTCTTCAATGTTGTTTACCTTAGTGTTTATTTCAGTCTTGATACTCTGTACTTCTCGTTCGGTTTGACTCCGTCTTTCGTCAGCTCTTGTAACCTTTTGTTCGATTACCGTTAATTCCTCTTCTACCTTCTTGCTGATTGTTTCATTATTTTCAGCTATCTTTTGCCCCAGTTCTTCCTTCAATGCTTCCATCTTTCCATCTAATCGGTTCATATTCTCTTGGTTCGTCTCTCTTAATTCTTCTCTTAATTGTTGACTATTATTCTCCATCTTTTTATTGGTTTCTTCCAGTTTCTGGCTTATCTGGGTCAATTCCTCCTTCGATTGTTTATTGTCAGTTTTTATTTCCTCCATTTTCTCCTCAATCTTCTGAATATTTTCCTCCATTTTCTCCTCGATATTCTTAATATTTTCCTCCATTAATAATTTATTTTCGTTTTTTATTTCGTCCACCTTCTCCTCCATCTTTTTACTGGTATCTCCAATTTTATTGCTCAATTCCTCCTTCAATCGTTGGTTATCATTCTCCATCTTCTTACTATTTTCTTCGATTTTCTTGTTGGTATCTCCGATTTTATTACTCAACTCTTCTTTTAATTCTTCCTTCGTCGTTTTAAATTCTCTGAGTAACATCTCCATCATTCTATCCAATTTTGTATCTTCCTTTGTGGTGGATTTCTCCGGCTGTTCCTCCTGTGGTGCAGGCTTCTTCGGTTCTGCTGGCGGTAATATCGACTCCACATCTTCCACGGGTGTCGCCTCTTTATCCTCCATGTCTACCTCCTGCTCGGCCTCCATAGCCCTTTTTCTTGATGTAGCTCTCCTGTGCATCTCGCTCCTTCTTCCGACCTATTGACCGCTGCCGAGCTAAAAATAGGAAATTGGACAATCGTCCTTATCTTATAACTCTATTACCTCCTATTTAAAGCCCTTTAGTTGGACGCCAATTTGTAATATAATTTACAAATTACAAATAAATAAATTATGAATAATGATATAATTATATATGTTGAGTATATAATTATTGTTCTTTATCACTGGATCAGTGTGACTCCTTAAAGCCCCACTGTTGGGCTAGCCAAATTGTAATATAAATTATTACAAATAAAAATAAATAAAATAGATATAGATATTTTATGTTATTATGTTGATGTGATCTCACCAGGTTAGTCTCTTTAAAGATAGCAAGAATTATGTTGATGGTGTCTCGGTGTTGAACTCGCCGATGATACAGCTCCCCTTTGGATTCACCAATTACAAAGAATAAATTAAATATAAATAATGTTTTATAATTAAGTGTGATGGATTGATAATAAAATAAAATTTTGTAAGTTATGAAATTTTTACTAATATTTAGTTTTTTGTTTGATTGGTTAATTTAATTAATTAATAAATAATTAATTAATTGTGTGCGTACTTTTCTCAGATATTTATGCTAGCACTGTAAATTATTTTTGTTTAGAGAAAAAAAAAATAGTTAACATTAATTATACTAATAAATACAACTCTTGTAACTGAATAATTATGTTCATTTATTGACATTCAAAATTATGCGCCAGTCAAACTGCGCATGGCCAAGGCATTGGCTGATATGTGCTCCAGTCGGTAGCGAACAAGATTAACAAAATATATTTTCTACAAGGTTAAGTAATTATGGTTCTTCTAACGAGTCGAAATGGTCAGAGGGCAAGGAACAAGATACATTCTTACAGGTATTCTTAAACTAAATTATTATGGCTGAAATAAAACAATATTATTATTTAAATTGTCAATTATGGAAATTAATATCGAACCAGTCGTCGAAATGACGTCACTCCCTTCAAGCTGGCTGTGTTTTGTGTTGGTTCGGGAATCAAGTATGGCTGCCGTCACCTCGCTTTTGGCTGCTATGAACTGTTTGGGCTTCTCCCGCAGAAATAAATGAATATTCCCTTCTCTGCGAGGTAGTGTTGGTCCAGGAATATAGTGTAGAGTGTCCTCTCTTCTCCTGCGATGTCGTTTCGTGATGGGTTTCTTGTGAAGTGTCCGGTGTTCAAATATGTGTATACGTGTTCTGCTAAAATGGTCCAAAATTGTCTCAAAATAGCCGTTGATTTCTTGTGCTTGTGTCTGATGGTGTTATTACTGTTGTTTGGAATTAGTGAGGTGTTAAATATTAATAGTTAATGTTATTTTCATTTTTAGATAACCTCTGTTACACTCTGCATAACTACACTCGGTTTTACACAAAATTATTCTTTTTCGGTATTCTGTTAATACATTTTCAACTAGTCGTCTTCACGATTAACAATAGACTAAACTCTGAACGTCGTCGTTTTAGGGTAATTTGTGATATGTCTTTTTCCTCTTTATATTGTTCAATTATAAAAATATCTGTCTCAGCCTTGTTTCATCATCTAAATATACATAATAAGTTTTCTTATTTTTTACTGTATTTCAAATATTTCTTAATTTTTCATAAATCTAACTACTCAGTAATATTGATTAATTAATTTTACATATTTGGATATATAGCTGGGTTTGTTTCAAGTTCATTTAAGCCCAAAAATTACAATTATTTATAATTATTGTATGCCTCATATTTTGTACAAATTTAGTGTTTAAATGGTTTTTAAGTGTTTTTTCTGATAATAGTTCCATGGAATATTCTTAATAACTCCGTGATTATCTTTGTTGTTAATAATTTTGTTGTTGAAACGCTTCAATATTGATTAATTTACTGTTTAGTCTGATTTGATCACTATCATAGGCCTAGTATTATTTGTTTCCAAAGGAAGTTAATTTTCTTTCCTTTGTCATTCCATTCGCTATTAATTGTATCTGTATTAATTACATTTTCAATTGCTGTGTTGTATGGACTGAATTTTATCCCCTATTATGTAGCTTGATTCTCTGATAGATAGTTTTGGGTTTACATTACTAGTCTGTGTTTTCAAAAGTGGTGTCTTATCTAGTCTGCTTGTACATTATATATGGTTTACAGTTTTAAAAAATAAAATTATTACATTCCTATTTCCTACTTGCCTCTCTGCCTTACAAACTTGAAAATTAAATAACATGATTTTAAAATACAATGGAATATCTTATATCTACTAAACTTTTTTTTTTTTTTTTTTATATATCATTTAAACATAACACAAACATCTTATGCCTAATAACACTTTCAGTTATCAACTGTCTCTTGTGTTCTTTATAACTATTTTGGTAATATAATGAAATGAAAATAAAAACATCTTATAATTAATGACACCTTCAGTTATTAACTGTCTCTAGTGTTCATTATTATTATTTTGGTAACACAATGAAATAAAAATAAAAACATCTTATACCTATTATTTTCTTATACTACTTAATGATTTGAAAACACTTTTATTATCAAAATTGACCTCAGTCATTAGACTGTCTTTTATTTTTTGTTATATAATATTTCCCTACACTGATGGTAGTCTTTTTAATAGATTTCTATTTCTTACACTACACTTTATTATAGTGTGTCACTTATTTTTGTCTACACTAATGGTAGTCTTTTTAATAAATTTCTCACATATTATACTTATAACTAGTTTACAATTCGTTTCTCTTTGGATTGTATCTTGTAACTTGTTACTGGGTCTAAATATATTGGTTTTAATTTTGTTCAATGGTATGTATTCCATTATTATCATTTTTTGGAATAACTCTTCTTGTTTCTAGGCTCTTTGTAGAAATCTTGACCTATTTTGTCCTTTCTTCATTATTATATTAGTCATTTCTGGTCTTGTGGTTTCTCTGCTTCTTGACCTTATACATTTCCATTATTAATGTTGTTTCATCCTTTTATTTCCTTTTTCTTGTCCTTCCCTTTTTTACTGCTTCCCCAATCTACTGGGTATACTGCTGGTTTATTGGGTTTTTACATAGTCAGTTATTTTGATCAATGGTTTTCTTTGTTATTTTTTATTCTTATTAACATTTTATTGAACTAATATACAGTTTCTAGTTTAATCCTTAAAACAATTCATTCTTCTCACTCACTATCGAACTTTTCTCCTTTAGTTATGTTGCATTAAGTTAAATGTTTAACGTGATGCTTTTGTTATGCTACAATATATATATGTATGTATGTATGTATGTATGTATGTATGTGTGTATGTATGTATGTATGTATGTATGTATGTATGTATGTATGTATGTATGTATGTATGTATGTATGTATGTACGTTGTATAGAATGGTAGACTGTACAAATTATAATTTTTGTAATATGTAATATAGACTATATAGAAAAAATCATGTTTTGAATATGTTTTTAGTATTAATAAATCAAAAAATGAAAAGGTTTTAAATTTTTATTTTTTTTTTAGAAACCTTTATTTACATGTCTTAATTTACATATAATTACAATAAAAAGTTAAGCAATCATACAGTCCCAACAATTTATTCTTTTAGTTTCTTCATCATGTTCATCACACAAACAGTTTTAATATTAAATTATCCATTTAGTAATATAAAACACGTTACTTAATGCACAGTTTGTTGAAGAGTGATCATATGGACAACGTATACTATTTAAAGACTGCTTCTTCAAAACGCTTAGAGACGGACACTTGAGTGATTCAATATCCACTATTTTTACAGTTAAGTAATCATACAGTCCCAACAATTTATTCTTTTAGTTTCTTCATCATGTTCGTCACGCAAACAGTTCCAATATTGAATTTGTTGAAGAGTGATCATATGGACAACGTATACTATTTGAAGACTGCTTCTTCAAAACGCTTAGAGACGGACACTTGAGTGATTCAATATCCACTACTTTTACATGACAGTTCAATTCTTTTTGTAAAGCTATTTTTTTTTCACGTCCGTTTATATAAATACACTTTCCATATATATACGAATTTAATATTACTGGAAGCTTACTATATTCTGTTAATCCACAATCACAACTAAGTCCAAGATAATTATTGTTAATCCAGTCATTAACTTTTTTTTCTTTTCTGATAGATGTTATAAAATAACAGGTTGTGTTGTACGTGTTGTTATATGTCGGGTGTTACACTCCGCGCACTTTTGATACTTACTGATGACTGGTTCCTCTGCGATGATGCCGTCCTGCAAAACAACTTAAGCTACTATGTGTATGTGGGCGCCACTTGGATTTTTTGTTCCAAGAAATTATTATTATTATTAAGATTAAATTTTGATTTCTTAGTTGTTAAATTAATTCTATGAAAAAATGTGAACAAGACAGTTTGAATTTGAAAATAACGTATGTTTTAATCAACCTTAAAAATCGTCTGAAGGACTAACACTCGTATTAAATAAAATTGCAGAGTTACAAAAAATTATTATTGACAAGTTTTTTCAATCAAGTATCAGCTAATAAATATTTTATTTACTCAGTTGAAAAGCATGAGTTTAGTGTATGAAAAAGCTTTATACTCAGGACGTGACTACTTTGAAATACCAAGACAAATCAATAGGATGCTTTACAAAAATTGTGTGATTTGAAGGTGTGTGACATGTGTAGTACAACTGTGTGACAAATGATACCAGGTAAAAATGACTTTAACTTTTGAACAACTCACGTTCCGGTGGGTAATTATTTCTTGCACTGGACACTTCTCTTGGGGACGTTTTCAATCTTGCCTCTTCGTGTTAACGTTCCTCGTGCACTGATAATTATTTGTAAGTCAAAATACGGTTTTTAAAACTCCGCACGATTGAAATAAGTTTCGCACTGAATCTATGCTTTGAATTCTGCCGGCGGTGATCAGCTGTCTGCGTGGTTTCTCGATTCGGCCGCCGCAGCGCTGGCTCTCCTCTCACAGTTGAAAATAGGCTTGCGTACGTAACGTTATAGGGATTTTGTCAAAGTCAGTTTGTCTTAGCGAATACCAGCAGAATTGATTCTCTATTAAAATTTGGTCCTTTTCAGGGCCGCTGATATTCTGGCTGCGTGCGTTCTATTAAATATGGCGTGTTGCAGCTCTATTCAACAACACGTTGGCGTATACTCCTTGTATAGGTTAAATCAGTCTTTTGTCATGTACTGAAAAACCCTTTCTGTGTTCTCTTGTCGAATTCTCGTTCTTCGGTTTCGCCTTGGATGTGATGATCAGTTTCGTGGGTGATGTGTCTCTTCTGGATTCAAAGCATAAAGTGTTTTTTGGACAAAATTCGTCTTCCTTTTATACTCTGTAAGGGGCATTGTTTTAATTTTTTGACATCAACTTCCGGTCTATTTGTGTAAAAATTAATTCTAGAACGTTCGAGAATAATCAAATGGAACATCATGGAACAAATTTGACTTCCGCGGAAGCTTTAGAAAAAAACTTCTTATTCTTCACACTAAAGGATATTACTGAAATTATTCTGGTATTTGTCAAACAATTTTACATAACTACTTACAATCTGCATGCCATTACTATTTTTGGATTCTCTGCTTTCAACTGAATCTAATGATACTGATTACGATTGGTTTTGAACAAATTAACTCTAATAAAATAACATAAAATACAACTCTTACCTTGGAATGTTTTCACAAAATTCCAATTTTCTACTTATAAAAATGTTGTGAAGTTGTTTGGTTCTTGCTACAACATTAATGCATAACATAATTATCTTTTATAACAAAATAAACAAATATTAACACATATAACATTTAAATAAGTTCAGTTTTGTATAGGCCTTATATATGGCCTATGTTTTTGTCACTGGTTCTTTACAATAATTTGTCTTTTTTCGGTATCATATATGGGATTTTTTGGGTATTCACTGAGAGTTTATTATATTGTCTATCTTTGGTGATACCTGGTTTATCCTGATACATATTATTTTTACTGTAAGATTACTTAGCATCATATTGGTTTGCATAAGTGATTCATTTTCTTGGTGTGACAAATTTCACTCTCATATTTCAAATTCTCTAAGAATTAAGCTTGTTTTCAACTGAGTAAGTTTGTTTCTATAGTACACAATAGGATTGTACCTTTTTCCTTTACTTTTGCTAATATTCTGCAATTATTCTGTCAAATATGACTGTTTTTGTGATTGTTTATTGGCCTGACTGTTAAAGTGTTTAATTGGTCAAATATATAAGTATAGTCACATTATATTGTATTTCAACTTTATAATACAATTTGGTTGCATTTTGTCAACATTAAATTCATAAATATTACCATATTATAGGTCCATCACATGTTTTCAGTTAATATAGTTTTTGGCTATTTTAATTGATTTCTAATCACTTTACAGCTTTCTCTATTTAAGATAATTTGTTCGTCTTTGTCTAATTGACATTTGCATATAGTTTTTATATTAATTCTATAATAATTAATTCTCACATAAAATCTGAGTGATTGGACTCAGCTCCTAAACATAGATTTTTTTGTCATAACATTTATATATTTTCTTATTTTAACTTACATCCTTTTTAATAATGTATTCAAATCATTTAATACATTTATTTTATTTATATTACAAAGTATAATAATGGATCTCGTCCATTAATTCACAATAAATAGTTTTTTATACCCTATTCAGAGTTACATTTCTTAATAAGTAATGACCTCATTTTGGTTATTTCTGATATTATCTGTCTCTCTTATAGTATATTATTAGTTTTACACTGTTCTTCACTTAAATAATATATATGGGGTTTGAGTCTTAGTCATAGTCTTGTCGTTTTTTCATGTTAATGATATTAATTATCGGACAATATTACAAAATTTTTCGGATTACTTGGGTTCGATACTTTTCACCTCACTTTCCTCTTATGATAAATTTCTATGCAAATAATTTCCTTTATGGAACGTTCTGTGACTTTACATATGCCTCTCCGTTAAAATTGATAATTTGGGAAAAACATTTCTTCAGTTTTGATGAAATTATCATTTCTATATTAACCTTTTATTAGCTTCTTTATATTTCATTCTTTTATCTTATAATTAAATTCCTGTACTACTCCTTTAATATATTAATCCATCTCATTATTCATGTCTCATTCTTTATCGTATCTCCTATTCATTCCTTTTACCTTGATGTTAATTATTTAATCTTTGATATAACTCCCTAACAATTCCCTAACTTTTATAGCGGGTTCGAAGTCAGAGTGGCTCGCTGTGGCATACATTCTCCGCCCTTCCCTAACTATAATTACTGAAATCAGAGGCAACACATCTCTGTCCAGAAAATATATAAGACGTACTTATAATTATTGCACTTTCGCAACAAATAATAATAATAAAAAAATATAATATTCAAAGATCATAGGCTCCTACACACAAATTCCCTTTCTTAAACTCTTCTGATTATTTCTCAATTATATTAATATACTGTCCTCCGCAGGTAAAATTATCTTTTAAAATCATTGAATGTTAATAGCTATATTTATAGATTCATCGTTACCTCCTTATGTAACACACTGTTTCCTTTTTTCATTCCTTTTTTTTTCATTCATCATCTCCTTTTACTATCAATTATATGACAGTATTTCTCCTCCTTAGTATTTCTCCCTATCAATTGTTATTTGATTGTTCAATAATTTATTTAATTAATTATGTCCTTTCGTTCTTTCCTTTCTCTCCTTCTATAGTACGGGTAAGTTGGTAAATATACGTCGACTTGGCTATTGGAAATAAATTTATATCTTATGTATATATTTTCTTGCCTATGGTGTAAGGTGTCCTTGTCGTATTTTTATTTATCTATATTAATAATCTCTCCTTCTATAAGTACGGGTAAGTTGGTAAATATATGTTGACTTGGCTATTGGAAATAAATTTATATTTTACATATATATATTTTTGCCTTTGGTGGAAGGTGTCCTTCTCGTATTTTTATTTTTTTATATTAATAATCTCTCCTTCTCATGGCAGTAGGTTTTCAACAACCGTCCTACTTCCCTCAACACTCTCTCGGCTGGATTTTTCCATCGACTGGTTCCTCTACTTCCTTAATTCTCTTATTGCCTGAGCGTATTTTTCAAAAATCCGGTCTATTTGTTCCTTGTAATTTCCCTTCTTCTTGGGATACATCTTTCTTCTAGGCACACTTACTTTAAATGCATTATGGCTTATGATTTTCTTTATAATACACTCATTCTTTTTGTCCCTTTTCATTAAGTTCCTTCTATATTCCTTCATATAAATTCCTTCTCTGCGGTCAGTGACCGGGGGGTTAAGTATATCAATTAAACCACCTTGAGTCATCTCTACTATTTCCTTTGTATTACTTCTATTTGTTTTTCTCTGTCCGTCCAATCTATTAGCTATGTCTTGTTTCGTCTCTACGGTTCTTTCCTCTATGGTTTCAAAACAGGTATTATTTCCTTCCTGCAACCCTTCTAACTGTTTCTCCATTGTCTCGACCTTCCTGTCACTGTCGATTTTACTATCATCGATCTTTTGGCTTATTGTTTCATAATTTGCACTAGTTTCCTTTTTCTGGGACTCTATACATTTTTTATTTTCCTCCCTATCTTTCTGTCTGTTTTTATTATTCTCCTCCCTCAGGGATTCTACTAATGCCTCAAATTTCTTATTACTGTTATCAGTATTTTTGTTCATTATATCTTCCATTCTTTGGAACATCATCATTATTACCTTCATGTCGATGTCCCTGTTGTTTTTACTGGTTCGGGTTTTTGTGTTTGTTCTCCCGTTTGTATTGGTCTTTCAATTTCTAGTGTGGGCGGTTCTATTTCTATTTCTTCGACTTGAACTGCCTCCCCATCTTCCACACTTAATTCGGGTTCTACATTTTTCTTCACCTTTTTTCCTTTTGGTTGCGGCATCTTGATTTGTTGATAGTTGCCGGGCTTGTTCCTTTCCTTTCAAGCCTCACTAGTTGTGCTGCCAATTTATAAAATAACAGGTTGTGTTGTACGTGTTGTTATATGTCGGGTGTTACACTCCGCGCACTTTTGATACTTACTGATGACTGGTTCCTCTGCCATGATGTCGTCCTGCAAAACAACTTAAGCTACTATGTGTATGTGGGCGCCACTTGGATTTTTTGTTCCAAGAAATTATTATTATTATTATTAATAAGATTAAATTTTGATTTCTTAGTTGTTAAATTAATTCTATGAAAAAATGTGAACAAGACAGTTTGAATTTGAAAATAACGTATGTTTTAATCAACCTTAAAAATCGTCTGAAGGACTAACACTCGTATTAAATAAAATTGCAGAGTTACAAAAAATTATTATTGACAAGTTTTTTCAATCAAGTATCGGCTAATAAATATTTTATTTACTCAGTAGAAAAGCATGTGTTTAGTGTATGAAAAGTCTTTATACTCAGGACGTGACTCCTTTGAACTACCAAGACAAATCAATATGATGCTTTACAAAAATTGTTTGATTTGAAGGTGTGTGACATGTGTAGTACAACTGTGTGACAATTGATACCAGGTAAAAATGACTAACTTTTGAACAACTCACGTTCCGGTGGGTAATTATTTCTTGCACTGGACACTTCTCTTGGGGACGTTTTCAATCTTGCCTCTTCGTGTTAACGTTCCTCGTGCACTGATAATTATTTGTAAGTCAAAATACGGTTTTTAAAACTCCGCACGATTGAAATAAGTTTCGCACTGAATCTATGCTTTGAATTCTGCCGGCGGTGATCAGCTGTCTGCGTGGTTTCTCGATTCGGCCGCCGCAGCGCTGGCTCTCCTCTCACAGTTGAAAATAGGCTTGTGTACGTAACGTTATAGGGATTTTGTCAAAGTCAGTTTGTCTTAGCGAATACCAGCAGAATTGATTCTCTATAAACATTTGGTCCTTTTCAGGGCCGCTGATATTCTGGCTGCGTGCGTTCTATTAAATATGGCGTGTTGCAGCTCTATTCAACAACACGTTGGCGTATACTCCTTGCATAGGTTAAATCAGTCTTTTGTCATGTACTGAAAAACCCTTTCTGTGTTCTCGTGTCGAATTCTCGTTCTTCGGTTTCGCCTTGGATGTGATGATCAGTTTCGTGGGTGATGTGTCTCTTCTGGATTCAAAGCATAAAGTGTTTTTTGGTCAAATTTCGTCTTCCTTTTATACTCTGTAAGGGGCATTGTTTTAATTTTTTGACATCAACTTCAGGTCTATTTGTGTAAAAATTAATTCTAGAACGTTCGAGAATAATCAAATGGAACATCATGGAACAAATTTGACTTCCGCGGAAGCTTTAGAAAAAAACTTCTTATTCTTCACACTAAAGGATATTACTGAAATTATTCTGGTATTTGTCAAACAATTTTACATAACTACTTACAATCTGCATGCCATTACTATTTTTGGATTCTCTGCTTTCAACTGAATCTAATGATACTAATTACGATTGGTTTTGAACAAATTAACTCAAATAAAATAACATAAAATACAACTCTTACCTTGGAATGTTTTCACAAAATTCCAATTTTCTACTTATAAAAATGTTGTGAAGTTGTTTGGTTCTTGCTACAACATTAATTCATAACATAATTATCTTTTATAACAAAATAAACAAATATTAACACATATAACATTTAAATAAGTTCAGTTTTGTATAGGCCTTATATATGGCCTATGTTTTTGTCACTGGTTCTTTACAATAATTTGTCTTTTGTCGGTATCATATATGGGATTTTTTGGGTATTCACTGAGAGTTTATTATATTGTCTATCTTTGGTGATACCTGGTTTATCCTGATACATATTATTTTTACTGTAAGATTACTTAGCATCATATTGGTTTGCATAAGTGATTCATTTTCTTGGTGTGACAAATTTCACTCTCATATTTCAAATTCTCTAAGAATTAAGCTTGTTTTCAACTGAGTAAGTTTGTTTGTATAGTACACAATAGGATTGTACCTTTTTCCTTTACTTTTGCTAATATTCTGCAATTATTCTGTCAAATATGACTGTTTTTGTGATTGTTTATTGGCCTGACTGTTAAAGTGTTTAATTGGTCAAATATATAAGTATAGTCACATTATATTGTATTTCAACTTTATAATACAATTTGGTTGCATTTTGTCAACATTAAATTCATAAATATTACCATATTATAGGTCCATCACATGTTTTCAGTTAATACAGTTTTTGGCTATTTTAATTGATTTCTAATCACTTTACAGCTTTCTCTATTTAAGATAATTTGTTCGTCTTTGTCTAATTGACATTTGCATATAGTTTTTATATTAATTCTATAATAATTAATTCTCACATAAAATCTGAGTGATTGGACTCAGCTCCTAAACATAGATTTTTTTGTCATAACATTTATATATTTTCTTATTTTAACTTACATCCTTTTTAATAATGTATTCAAATCATTTAATACATTTATTTTATTTATATTACAAAGTATAATAATGGATCTCGTCCATTAATTCACAATAAATAGTTTTTTATACCCTATTCAGTGTTACATTTCTTAATAAGTAATGACCTCATTTTGGTTATTTCTGATATTATCTGTCTCTCTTATAGTATATTATTAGTTTTACACTGTTCTTCACTTAAATAATATATATGGGGTTTGAGTCTTAGTCATAGTCTTGTCGTTTTTTCATGTTAATGATATTAATTATCGGACAATATTACAAAATTTTTCGGATTACTTGGGTTCGATACTTTTCACCTCACTTTCCTCTTATGATAAATTTCTATGCAAATAATTTCCTTTATGGAACGTTCTGTGACGTTACATATGCCTCTCCGTTAAAATTGATAATTTGGGAAAAACATTTCTTCAGTTTTGATGAAATTATCATTTCTATATTAACCTTTTATTAGCTTCTTTATATTTCATTCTTTTATCTTATAATTAAATTCCTGTACTACTCCTTTAATATATTAATCCATCTCATTATTCATGTCTCATTCTTTATCGTATCTCCTATTCATTCCTTTTACCTTGATGTTAATTATTTAATCTTTGATATAACTCCCTAACAATTCCCTAACTTTTATAGCGGGTTCGAAGTCAGAGTGGCTCGCTGTGGCATACATTCTCCGCCCTTCCCTAACTATAATTACTGAAATCAGAGGCAACACATCTCTGTCCAGAAAATATATAAGACGTACTTATAATTATTGCACTTTCGCAACAAATAATAATAATAAAAAAATATAATATTCAAAGATCATAGGCTCCTACACACAAATTCCCTTTCTTAAACTCTTCTGATTATTTCTCAATTATATTAATATACTGTTCTCCGCAGGTAAAATTATCTTTTAAAATCATTCAATGTTAATAGCTATATTTATAGATTCATCGTTACCTCCTTATGTAACACACTGTTTCCTTTTTTCATTCCTTTTTTTTTCATTCATCATCTCATTTTACTATCAATTATATGACAGTATTTCTCCTCCTTAGTATTTCTCCCTATCAATTGTTATTTGATTGTTCAATAATTTATTTAATTAATTATGTCCTTTCCTTCTTTCCTTTCTCTCCTTCTATAGTACGGGTAAGTTGGTAAATATACGTCGACTTGGCTATTGGAAATAAATTTATATCTTATGTATATATTTTCTTGCCTATGGTGTAAGGTGTCCTTGTCGTATTTTTATTTATCTATATTAATAATCTCTCCTTCTATAAGTACGGGTAAGTTGGTAAATATATGTTGACTTGGCTATTGGAAATAAATTTATATTTTACATATATATATTTTTGCCTTTGGTGGAAGGTGTCCTTCTCGTATTTTTATTTTTTTATATTAATAATCTCTCCTTCTCATGGCAGTAGGTTTTCAACAACCGTCCTACTTCCCTCAACACTCTCTCGGCTGGATTTTTCCATCGACTGGTTCCTCTACTTCCTTAATTCTCTTATTGCCTGAGCGTATTTTTCAAAAATCCGGTCTATTTGTTCCTTGTAATTTCCCTTCTTCTTGGGATACATCTTTCTTCTAGGCACACTTACTTTAAATGCATTATGGCTTATGATTTTCTTTATAATACACTCATTCTTTTTGTCCCTTTTCATTAAGTTCCTTCTATATTCCTTCATATAAATTCCTTCTCTGCGGTCAGTGACCGGGGGGTTAAGTATATCAATTAAACCACCTTGAGTCATCTCTACTATTTCCTTTGTATTACTTCTATTTGTTTTTCTCTGTCCGTCCAATCTATTAGCTATGTCTTGTTTCGTCTCTACGGTTCTTTCCTCTATGGTTTCAAAACAGGTATTATTTCCTTCCTGCAACCCTTCTAACTGTTTCTCCATTGTCTCGACCTTCCTGTCACTGTCGATTTTACTATCATCGATCTTTTGGCTTATTGTTTCATAATTTGCACTAGTTTCCTTTTTCTGGGACTCTATACATTTTTTATTTTCCTCCCTATCTTTCTGTCTGTTTTTATTATTCTCCTCCCTCAGGGATTCTACTAATGCCTCAAATTTCTTATTACTGTTATCAGTATTTTTGTTCATTATATCTTCCATTCTTTGGAACATCATCATTATTACCTTCATGTCGATGCTCCCTGTTGTTTTTACTGGTTCGGGTTTTTGTGTTTGTTCTCCCGTTTGTATTGGTCTTTCAATTTCTAGTGTGGGCGGTTCTATTTCTATTTCTTCGACTTGAACTGCCTCCCCATCTTCCACACTTAATTCGGGTTCTACATTTTTCTTCACCTTTTTTCCTTTTGGTTGCGGCATCTTGATTTGTTGATAGTTGCCGGGCTTGTTCCTTTCCTTTCAAGCCTCACTAGTTGTGCTGCCAATTTATAAAATAACAGGTTGTGTTGTACGTGTTGTTATATGTCGGGTGTTACACTCCGCGCACTTTTGATACTTACTGATGACTGGTTCCTCTGCCATGATGTCGTCCTGCAAAACAACTTAAGCTACTATGTGTATGTGGGCGCCACTTGGATTTTTTGTTCCAAGAAATTTTTATTATTATTATTAATAAGATTAAATTTTGATTTCTTAGTTGTTAAATTAATTCTATGAAAAAATGTGAACAAGACAGTTTGAATTTGAAAATAACGTATGTTTTAATCAACCTTAAAAATCGTCTGAAGGACTAACACTCGTATTAAATAAAATTGCAGAGTTACAAAAAATTATTATTGACAAGTTTTTTCAATCAAGTATCGGCTAATAAATATTTTATTTACTCAGTAGAAAAGCATGTGTTTAGTGTATGAAAAGTCTTTATACTCAGGACGTGACTCCTTTGAACTACCAAGACAAATCAATATGATGCTTTACAAAAATTGTTTGATTTGAAGGTGTGTGACATGTGTAGTACAACTGTGTGACAATTGATACCAGGTAAAAATGACTAACTTTTGAACAACTCACGTTCCGGTGGGTAATTATTTCTTGCACTGGACACTTCTCTTGGGGACGTTTTCAATCTTGCCTCTTCGTGTTAACGTTCCTCGTGCACTGATAATTATTTGTAAGTCAAAATACGGTTTTTAAAACTCCGCACGATTGAAATAAGTTTCGCACTGAATCTATGCTTTGAATTCTGCCGGCGGTGATCAGCTGTCTGCGTGGTTTCTCGATTCGGCCGCCGCAGCGCTGGCTCTCCTCTCACAGTTGAAAATAGGCTTGTGTACGTAACGTTATAGGGATTTTGTCAAAGTCAGTTTGTCTTAGCGAATACCAGCAGAATTGATTCTCTATAAACATTTGGTCCTTTTCAGGGCCGCTGATATTCTGGCTGCGTGCGTTCTATTAAATATGGCGTGTTGCAGCTCTATTCAACAACACGTTGGCGTATACTCCTTGCATAGGTTAAATCAGTCTTTTGTCATGTACTGAAAAACCCTTTCTGTGTTCTCGTGTCGAATTCTCGTTCTTCGGTTTCGCCTTGGATGTGATGATCAGTTTCGTGGGTGATGTGTCTCTTCTGGATTCAAAGCATAAAGTGTTTTTTGGTCAAATTTCGTCTTCCTTTTATACTCTGTAAGGGGCATTGTTTTAATTTTTTGACATCAACTTCAGGTCTATTTGTGTAAAAATTAATTCTAGAACGTTCGAGAATAATCAAATGGAACATCATGGAACAAATTTGACTTCCGCGGAAGCTTTAGAAAAAAACTTCTTATTCTTCACACTAAAGGATATTACTGAAATTATTCTGGTATTTGTCAAACAATTTTACATAACTACTTACAATCTGCATGCCATTACTATTTTTGGATTCTCTGCTTTCAACTGAATCTAATGATACTAATTACGATTGGTTTTGAACAAATTAACTCAAATAAAATAACATAAAATACAACTCTTACCTTGGAATGTTTTCACAAAATTCCAATTTTCTACTTATAAAAATGTTGTGAAGTTGTTTGGTTCTTGCTACAACATTAATTCATAACATAATTATCTTTTATAACAAAATAAACAAATATTAACACATATAACATTTAAATAAGTTCAGTTTTGTATAGGCCTTATATATGGCCTATGTTTTTGTCACTGGTTCTTTACAATAATTTGTCTTTTGTCGGTATCATATATGGGATTTTTTGGGTATTCACTGAGAGTTTATTATATTGTCTATCTTTGGTGATACCTGGTTTATCCTGATACATATTATTTTTACTGTAAGATTACTTAGCATCATATTGGTTTGCATAAGTGATTCATTTTCTTGGTGTGACAAATTTCACTCTCATATTTCAAATTCTCTAAGAATTAAGCTTGTTTTCAACTGAGTAAGTTTGTTTGTATAGTACACAATAGGATTGTACCTTTTTCCTTTACTTTTGCTAATATTCTGCAATTATTCTGTCAAATATGACTGTTTTTGTGATTGTTTATTGGCCTGACTGTTAAAGTGTTTAATTGGTCAAATATATAAGTATAGTCACATTATATTGTATTTCAACTTTATAATACAATTTGGTTGCATTTTGTCAACATTAAATTCATAAATATTACCATATTATAGGTCCATCACATGTTTTCAGTTAATACAGTTTTTGGCTATTTTAATTGATTTCTAATCACTTTACAGCTTTCTCTATTTAAGATAATTTGTTCGTCTTTGTCTAGTTGACATTTGCATATAGTTTTTATATTAATTCTATAATAATTAATTCTCACATAAAATCTGAGTGATTGGACTCAGCTCCTAAACATAGATTTTTTTGTCATAACATTTATATATTTTCTTATTTTAACTTACATCCTTTTTAATAATGTATTCAAATCATTTAATACATTTATTTTATTTATATTACAAAGTATAATAATGGATCTCGTCCATTAATTCACAATAAATAGTTTTTTATACCCTATTCAGTGTTACATTTCTTAATAAGTAATGACCTCATTTTGGTTATTTCTGATATTATCTGTCTCTCTTATAGTATATTATTAGTTTTACACTGTTCTTCACTTAAATAATATATATGGGGTTTGAGTCTTAGTCATAGTCTTGTCGTTTTTTCATGTTAATGATATTAATTATCGGACAATATTACAAAATTTTTCGGATTACTTGGGTTCGATACTTTTCACCTCACTTTCCTCTTATGATAAATTTCTATGCAAATAATTTCCTTTATGGAACGTTCTGTGACGTTACATATGCCTCTCCGTTAAAATTGATAATTTGGGAAAAACATTTCTTCAGTTTTGATGAAATTATCATTTCTATATTAACCTTTTATTAGCTTCTTTATATTTCATTCTTTTATCTTATAATTAAATTCCTGTACTACTCCTTTAATATATTAATCCATCTCATTATTCATGTCTCATTCTTTATCGTATCTCCTATTCATTCCTTTTACCTTGATGTTAATTATTTAATCTTTGATATAACTCCCTAACAATTCCCTAACTTTTATAGCGGGTTCGAAGTCAGAGTGGCTCGCTGTGGCATACATTCTCCGCCCTTCCCTAACTATAATTACTGAAATCAGAGGCAACACATCTCTGTCCAGAAAATATATAAGACGTACTTATAATTATTGCACTTTCGCAACAAATAATAATAATAAAAAAATATAATATTCAAAGATCATAGGCTCCTACACACAAATTCCCTTTCTTAAACTCTTCTGATTATTTCTCAATTATATTAATATACTGTTCTCCGCAGGTAAAATTATCTTTTAAAATCATTCAATGTTAATAGCTATATTTATAGATTCATCGTTACCTCCTTATGTAACACACTGTTTCCTTTTTTCATTCCTTTTTTTTTCATTCATCATCTCATTTTACTATCAATTATATGACAGTATTTCTCCTCCTTAGTATTTCTCCCTATCAATTGTTATTTGATTGTTCAATAATTTATTTAATTAATTATGTCCTTTCCTTCTTTCCTTTCTCTCCTTCTATAGTACGGGTAAGTTGGTAAATATACGTCGACTTGGCTATTGGAAATAAATTTATATCTTATGTATATATTTTCTTGCCTATGGTGTAAGGTGTCCTTGTCGTATTTTTATTTATCTATATTAATAATCTCTCCTTCTATAAGTACGGGTAAGTTGGTAAATATATGTTGACTTGGCTATTGGAAATAAATTTATATTTTACATATATATATTTTTGCCTTTGGTGGAAGGTGTCCTTCTCGTATTTTTATTTTTTTATATTAATAATCTCTCCTTCTCATGGCAGTAGGTTTTCAACAACCGTCCTACTTCCCTCAACACTCTCTCGGCTGGATTTTTCCATCGACTGGTTCCTCTACTTCCTTAATTCTCTTATTGCCTGAGCGTATTTTTCAAAAATCCGGTCTATTTGTTCCTTGTAATTTCCCTTCTTCTTGGGATACATCTTTCTTCTAGGCACACTTACTTTAAATGCATTATGGCTTATGATTTTCTTTATAATACACTCATTCTTTTTGTCCCTTTTCATTAAGTTCCTTCTATATTCCTTCATATAAATTCCTTCTCTGCGGTCAGTGACCGGGGGGTTAAGTATATCAATTAAACCACCTTGAGTCATCTCTACTATTTCCTTTGTATTACTTCTATTTGTTTTTCTCTGTCCGTCCAATCTATTAGCTATGTCTTGTTTCGTCTCTACGGTTCTTTCCTCTATGGTTTCAAAACAGGTATTATTTCCTTCCTGCAACCCTTCTAACTGTTTCTCCATTGTCTCGACCTTCCTGTCACTGTCGATTTTACTATCATCGATCTTTTGGCTTATTGTTTCATAATTTGCACTAGTTTCCTTTTTCTGGGACTCTATACATTTTTTATTTTCCTCCCTATCTTTCTGTCTGTTTTTATTATTCTCCTCCCTCAGGGATTCTACTAATGCCTCAAATTTCTTATTACTGTTATCAGTATTTTTGTTCATTATATCTTCCATTCTTTGGAACATCATCATTATTACCTTCATGTCGATGCTCCCTGTTGTTTTTACTGGTTCGGGTTTTTGTGTTTGTTCTCCCGTTTGTATTGGTCTTTCAATTTCTAGTGTGGGCGGTTCTATTTCTATTTCTTCGACTTGAACTGCCTCCCCATCTTCCACACTTAATTCGGGTTCTACATTTTTCTTCACCTTTTTTCCTTTTGGTTGCGGCATCTTGATTTGTTGATAGTTGCCGGGCTTGTTCCTTTCCTTTCAAGCCTCACTAGTTGTGCTGCCAATTTATAAAATAACAGGTTGTGTTGTACGTGTTGTTATATGTCGGGTGTTACACTCCGCGCACTTTTGATACTTACTGATGACTGGTTCCTCTGCCATGATGTCGTCCTGCAAAACAACTTAAGCTACTATGTGTATGTGGGCGCCACTTGGATTTTTTGTTCCAAGAAATTATTATTATTATTATTAATAAGATTAAATTTTGATTTCTTAGTTGTTAAATTAATTCTATGAAAAAATGTGAACAAGACAGTTTGAATTTGAAAATAACGTATGTTTTAATCAACCTTAAAAATCGTCTGAAGGACTAACACTCGTATTAAATAAAATTGCAGAGTTACAAAAAATTATTATTGACAAGTTTTTTCAATCAAGTATCGGCTAATAAATATTTTATTTACTCAGTAGAAAAGCATGTGTTTAGTGTATGAAAAGTCTTTATACTCAGGACGTGACTCCTTTGAACTACCAAGACAAATCAATATGATGCTTTACAAAAATTGTTTGATTTGAAGGTGTGTGACATGTGTAGTACAACTGTGTGACAATTGATACCAGGTAAAAATGACTAACTTTTGAACAACTCACGTTCCGGTGGGTAATTATTTCTTGCACTGGACACTTCTCTTGGGGACGTTTTCAATCTTGCCTCTTCGTGTTAACGTTCCTCGTGCACTGATAATTATTTGTAAGTCAAAATACGGTTTTTAAAACTCCGCACGATTGAAATAAGTTTCGCACTGAATCTATGCTTTGAATTCTGCCGGCGGTGATCAGCTGTCTGCGTGGTTTCTCGATTCGGCCGCCGCAGCGCTGGCTCTCCTCTCACAGTTGAAAATAGGCTTGTGTACGTAACGTTATAGGGATTTTGTCAAAGTCAGTTTGTCTTAGCGAATACCAGCAGAATTGATTCTCTATAAACATTTGGTCCTTTTCAGGGCCGCTGATATTCTGGCTGCGTGCGTTCTATTAAATATGGCGTGTTGCAGCTCTATTCAACAACACGTTGGCGTATACTCCTTGCATAGGTTAAATCAGTCTTTTGTCATGTACTGAAAAACCCTTTCTGTGTTCTCGTGTCGAATTCTCGTTCTTCGGTTTCGCCTTGGATGTGATGATCAGTTTCGTGGGTGATGTGTCTCTTCTGGATTCAAAGCATAAAGTGTTTTTTGGTCAAATTTCGTCTTCCTTTTATACTCTGTAAGGGGCATTGTTTTAATTTTTTGACATCAACTTCCGGTCTATTTGTGTAAAAATTAATTCTAGAACGTTCGAGAATAATCAAATGGAACATCATGGAACAAATTTGACTTCCGCGGAAGCTTTAGAAAAAAACTTCTTATTCTTCACACTAAAGGATATTACTGAAATTATTCTGGTATTTGTCAAACAATTTTACATAACTACTTACAATCTGCATGCCATTACTATTTTTGGATTCTCTGCTTTCAACTGAATCTAATGATACTCATTACGATTGGTTTTGAACAAATTAACTCTAATAAAATAGCATAAAATACAACTCTTACCTTGGAATGTTTTCACAAAATTCCAATTTTCTACTTATAAAAATGTTGTGAAGTTGTTTGGTTCTTGCTACAACATTAATGCATAACATAATTATCTTTTATAACAAAATAAACAAATATTAACACATATAACATTTAAATAAGTTCAGTTTTGTATAGGCCTTATATATGGCCTATGTTTTTGTCACTGGTTCTTTACAATAATTTGTCTTTTTTCGGTATCATATATGGGATTTTTTGGGTATTCACTGAGAGTTTATTATATTGTCTATCTTTGGTGATACCTGGTTTATCCTGATACATATTATTTTTACTGTAAGATTACTTAGCATCATATTGGTTTGCATAAGTGATTCATTTTCTTGGTGTGACAAATTTCACTCTCATATTTCAAATTCTCTAAGAATTAAGCTTGTTTTCAACTGAGTAAGTTTGTTTCTATAGTACACAATAGGATTGTACCTTTTTCCTTTACTTTTGCTAATATTCTGCAATTATTCTGTCAAATATGACTGTTTTTGTGATTGTTTATTGGCCTGACTGTTAAAGTGTTTAATTGGTCAAATATATAAGTATAGTCACATTATATTGTATTTCAACTTTATAATACAATTTGGTTGCATTTTGTCAACATTAAATTCATAAATATTACCATATTATAGGTCCATCACATGTTTTCAGTTAATACAGTTTTTGGCTATTTTAATTGATTTCTAATCACTTTACAGCTTTCTCTATTTAAGATAATTTGTTCGTCTTTGTCTAATTGACATTTGCATATAGTTTTTATATTAATTCTATAATAATTAATTCTCACATAAAATCTGAGTGATTGGACTCAGCTCCTAAACATAGATTTTTTTGTCATAACATTTATATATTTTCTTATTTTAACTTACATCCTTTTTAATAATGTATTCAAATCATTTAATACATTTATTTTATTTATATTACAAAGTATAATAATGGATCTCGTCCATTAATTCACAATAAATAGTTTTTTATACCCTATTCAGAGTTACATTTCTTAATAAGTAATGACCTCATTTTGGTTATTTCTGATATTATCTGTCTCTCTTATAGTATATTATTAGTTTTACACTGTTCTTCACTTAAATAATATATATGGGGTTTGAGTCTTAGTCATAGTCTTGTCGTTTTTTCATGTTAATGATATTAATTATCGGACAATATTACAAAATTTTTCGGATTACTTGGGTTCGATACTTTTCACCTCACTTTCCTCTTATGATAAATTTCTATGCAAATAATTTCCTTTATGGAACGTTCTGTGACGTTACATATGCCTCTCCGTTAAAATTGATAATTTGGGAAAAACATTTCTTCAGTTTTGATGAAATTATCATTTCTATATTAACCTTTTATTAGCTTCTTTATATTTCATTCTTTTATCTTATAATTAAATTCCTGTACTACTCCTTTAATATATTAATCCATCTCATTATTCATGTCTCATTCTTTATCGTATCTCCTATTCATTCCTTTTACCTTGATGTTAATTATTTAATCTTTGATATAACTCCCTAACAATTCCCTAACTTTTATAGCGGGTTCGAAGTCAGAGTGGCTCGCTGTGGCATACATTCTCCGCCCTTCCCTAACTATAATTACTGAAATCAGAGGCAACACATCTCTGTCCAGAAAATATATAAGACGTACTTATAATTATTGCACTTTCGCAACAAATAATAATAATAAAAAAATATAATATTCAAAGATCATAGGCTCCTACACACAAATTCCCTTTCTTAAACTCTTCTGATTATTTCTCAATTATATTAATATACTGTTCTCCGCAGGTAAAATTATCTTTTAAAATCATTCAATGTTAATAGCTATATTTATAGATTCATCGTTACCTCCTTATGTAACACACTGTTTCCTTTTTTCATTCCTTTTTTTTTCATTCATCATCTCATTTTACTATCAATTATATGACAGTATTTCTCCTCCTTAGTATTTCTCCCTATCAATTGTTATTTGATTGTTCAATAATTTATTTAATTAATTATGTCCTTTCCTTCTTTCCTTTCTCTCCTTCTATAGTACGGGTAAGTTGGTAAATATACGTCGACTTGGCTATTGGAAATAAATTTATATCTTATGTATATATTTTCTTGCCTATGGTGTAAGGTGTCCTTGTCGTATTTTTATTTATCTATATTAATAATCTCTCCTTCTATAAGTACGGGTAAGTTGGTAAATATATGTTGACTTGGCTATTGGAAATAAATTTATATTTTACATATATATATTTTTGCCTTTGGTGGAAGGTGTCCTTCTGTTATTTTTATTTTTTTATATTAATAATCTCTCCTTCTCATGGCAGTAGGTTTTCAACAACCGTCCTACTTCCCTCAACACTCTCTCGGCTGGATTTTTCCATCGACTGGTTCCTCTACTTCCTTAATTCTCTTATTGCCTGAGCGTATTTTTCAAAAATCCGGTCTATTTGTTCCTTGTAATTTCCCTTCTTCTTGGGATACATCTTTCTTCTAGGCACACTTACTTTAAATGCATTATGGCTTATGATTTTCTTTATAATACACTCATTCTTTTTGTCCCTTTTCATTAAGTTCCTTCTATATTCCTTCATATAAATTCCTTCTCTGCGGTCAGTGACCGGGGGGTTAAGTATATCAATTAAACCACCTTGAGTCATCTCTACTATTTCCTTTGTATTACTTCTATTTGTTTTTCTCTGTCCGTCCAATCTATTAGCTATGTCTTGTTTCGTCTCTACGGTTCTTTCCTCTATGGTTTCAAAACAGGTATTATTTCCTTCCTGCAACCCTTCTAACTGTTTCTCCATTGTCTCGACCTTCCTGTCACTGTCGATTTTACTATCATCGATCTTTTGGCTTATTGTTTCATAATTTGCACTAGTTTCCTTTTTCTGGGACTCTATACATTTTTTATTTTCCTCCCTATCTTTCTGTCTGTTTTTATTATTCTCCTCCCTCAGGGATTCTACTAATGCCTCAAATTTCTTATTACTGTTATCAGTATTTTTGTTCATTATATCTTCCATTCTTTGGAACATCATCATTATTACCTTCATGTCGATGCTCCCTGTTGTTTTTACTGGTTCGGGTTTTTGTGTTTGTTCTCCCGTTTGTATTGGTCTTTCAATTTCTAGTGTGGGCGGTTCTATTTCTATTTCTTCGACTTGAACTGCCTCCCCATCTTCCACACTAAATTCGGGTTCTACATTTTTCTTCACCTTTTTTCCTTTTGGTTGCGGCATCTTGATTTGTTGATAGTTGCCGGGCTTGTTCCTTTCCTTTCAAGCCTCACTAGTTGTGCTGCCAATTTATAAAATAACAGGTTGTGTTGTACGTGTTGTTATATGTCGGGTGTTACACTCCGCGCACTTTTGATACTTACTGATGACTGGTTCCTCTGCCATGATGTCGTCCTGCAAAACAACTTAAGCTACTATGTGTATGTGGGCGCCACTTGGATTTTTTGTTCCAAGAAATTATTATTATTATTATTAATAAGATTAAATTTTGATTTCTTAGTTGTTAAATTAATTCTATGAAAAAATGTGAACAAGACAGTTTGAATTTGAAAATAACGTATGTTTTAATCAACCTTAAAAATCGTCTGAAGGACTAACACTCGTATTAAATAAAATTGCAGAGTTACAAAAAATTATTATTGACAAGTTTTTTCAATCAAGTATCGGCTAATAAATATTTTATTTACTCAGTAGAAAAGCATGTGTTTAGTGTATGAAAAGTCTTTATACTCAGGACGTGACTCCTTTGAACTACCAAGACAAATCAATATGATGCTTTACAAAAATTGTTTGATTTGAAGGTGTGTGACATGTGTAGTACAACTGTGTGACAATTGATACCAGGTAAAAATGACTAACTTTTGAACAACTCACGTTCCGGTGGGTAATTATTTCTTGCACTGGACACTTCTCTTGGGGACGTTTTCAATCTTGCCTCTTCGTGTTAACGTTCCTCGTGCACTGATAATTATTTGTAAGTCAAAATACGGTTTTTAAAACTCCGCACGATTGAAATAAGTTTCGCACTGAATCTATGCTTTGAATTCTGCCGGCGGTGATCAGCTGTCTGCGTGGTTTCTCGATTCGGCCGCCGCAGCGCTGGCTCTCCTCTCACAGTTGAAAATAGGCTTGTGTACGTAACGTTATAGGGATTTTGTCAAAGTCAGTTTGTCTTAGCGAATACCAGCAGAATTGATTCTCTATAAACATTTGGTCCTTTTCAGGGCCGCTGATATTCTGGCTGCGTGCGTTCTATTAAATATGGCGTGTTGCAGCTCTATTCAACAACACGTTGGCGTATACTCCTTGCATAGGTTAAATCAGTCTTTTGTCATGTACTGAAAAACCCTTTCTGTGTTCTCGTGTCGAATTCTCGTTCTTCGGTTTCGCCTTGGATGTGATGATCAGTTTCGTGGGTGATGTGTCTCTTCTGGATTCAAAGCATAAAGTGTTTTTTGGTCAAATTTCGTCTTCCTTTTATACTCTGTAAGGGGCATTGTTTTAATTTTTTGACATCAACTTCCGGTCTATTTGTGTAAAAATTAATTCTAGAACGTTCGAGAATAATCAAATGGAACATCATGGAACAAATTTGACTTCCGCGGAAGCTTTAGAAAAAACTTCTTATTCTTCACACTAAAGGATATTACTGAAATTATTCTGGTATTTGTCAAACAATTTTACATAACTACTTACAATCTGCATGCCATTACTATTTTTGGATTCTCTGCTTTCAACTGAATCTAATGATACTCATTACGATTGGTTTTGAACAAATTAACTCTAATAAAATAGCATAAAATACAACTCTTACCTTGGAATGTTTTCACAAAATTCCAATTTTCTACTTATAAAAATGTTGTGAAGTTGTTTGGTTCTTGCTACAACATTAATGCATAACATAATTATCTTTTATAACAAAATAAACAAATATTAACACATATAACATTTAAATAAGTTCAGTTTTGTATAGGCCTTATATATGGCCTATGTTTTTGTCACTGGTTCTTTACAATAATTTGTCTTTTTTCGGTATCATATATGGGATTTTTTGGGTATTCACTGAGAGTTTATTATATTGTCTATCTTTGGTGATACCTGGTTTATCCTGATACATATTATTTTTACTGTAAGATTACTTAGCATCATATTGGTTTGCATAAGTGATTCATTTTCTTGGTGTGACAAATTTCACTCTCATATTTCAAATTCTCTAAGAATTAAGCTTGTTTTCAACTGAGTAAGTTTGTTTCTATAGTACACAATAGGATTGTACCTTTTTCCTTTACTTTTGCTAATATTCTGCAATTATTCTGTCAAATATGACTGTTTTTGTGATTGTTTATTGGCCTGACTGTTAAAGTGTTTAATTGGTCAAATATATAAGTATAGTCACATTATATTGTATTTCAACTTTATAATACAATTTGGTTGCATTTTGTCAACATTAAATTCATAAATATTACC